>ML777510.1:740538-787831 GCA_009831015.1 Picea engelmannii
AGTCTCCTATATATACCAAGGAGACATTTTCATTTTGAATCATCTTGTACTTGAACATTTAAGTGGGGTAAAAGGAGGTTGCCCCCTCGAAGAGGCTTATTATCTAAAATTATCTCTTTTTCAAGGCATTAAGTACTTTTCCTGAGGTTTTTCTATGCTATATTGATGTTTGGTTCTTAACACATAGCCCTACACCATCGGATGGCTCCTCCAAGGAATTGATCTTCGCATCAACCAACAGTGTCGCTTGTCCTACGACATCAAGCCCTTCAAAGATGAGGTATTGTGTGATGTTGCTCCCCTTGAAGTTTTTTATGTTCTTTTGGGCCAACCTTGTTTATGGAAATGTCATGATGTATATGAGTCTAGGCCTCGCAGTGTTATTATTACTTTGGACAGGAAATTGTACAGGATACCTGAGGTAGTCCCACCTAGTTCCATTTCCTTGATGTCTGCCAAGCAATGCAGGAAGGTCATCTATCAGACCAGGAAGTTTATCTTCTTCATGATTTTCTCTAAGAATGAGTAAAAAGTTACATCCACATCCATGGCCTCCGCGATCGACCTCTCCACGCAGCAGAAGCAAGTGGATAAGGTTGTGGAATAATACAAAGACATCTTCTCCTCACCTATTGGGGTACCTTTGCATTGTCAGGTCAAGAATTCCATCGATCTAACCCCCGACACACCGCTACCTAATCGGTCAGTTTATCCTCGCTCTCTGTTAGAAAATGATGGGATCAAGCATTAGATTCAATATCTTCTCCAAAAGGGGCACATCCAACCTAGATCATCACCTTGTGGAATCCCAATCATGCTTGTGTAGAAGAAATACGAGACTTGGAGGCACTGCATTAATTACCAAGACAGGAATAAAATCATAGTTAGGAACTGGTGCCCAATTCCCCAAATTGACGATATCCTTGATTAGCTCAAGGGGTCCAAATACTTCAGTAATATTGATCTGAAGTCTAGCTACCATTAGGTCCCAATAGAGCATACAAATGTATCGAAGACTTCCTTCAAGTCAAAAGAAGGTCTTTTTGAATGGTTGGTCATGCCCTTTGGTTTGACAAATGCCCCAACAACTTTCATGAGGATGATGGATGATTTCTTGCGGCCTTTCACCAATTATTTTGTGGTGATGTATCTTGATGACATCCTCATCTACAAAAAGACATGGGAGGAACACTTGCAACATATTCAATAGGTTCTACACACTCTGCGACAACACAAGCTATATGCCAATTTGGAAAAATGTTCCTTCGGCATGAACAAGGTCCAGTACCTAGGATACATTGTTAATGAGAGTAAGGTAGCTAGAGAGGTAGTGGGGAGGCCTAGAGGGCCCATAGTCATAATAGTGGAGGCCATTCAATGTAAGGTGGACTAGGTCCACTATATTATTAAATAAGGCCCACTATGGTAGTTAGATATAATAAATGGGTAGACTTTAGATATAATAAATGTAAGAGGACTTCTTAGAAGGTTCTACTTCTAGAAGATTCCTCCTCTAGAATGTTCTTAGGTGATTGTAGCACTATATAAAGGGGTTCAAGCAATGTAATGGGATATGAAGAGAATTATTGTATTTGGGGAGGTAGCCCAATAGGAGGATGCCCCCTCGAAGAGGCAAGTGAAAACAAGAGGATCCCTTCCATAATAGGATCCATTATATGGTGTTTCCCTACCTCAAGGGTTTGGTAATAATAAAGTCTGGTTTCTTCTATCTTGCTTTGGTGGTATTATTCCTTCATAATTATGCTACGACCATTTTCCACTGTGTGGATGGATCTTCTTATTTGGATCCATATGACAGGTGTCAGTCTTTGGAGCATCTTTTTGAGTTGGTTATTGGGTTCCAAAATCTTCCACGGGGAGTTCACATGAGCACTTGGACATGGGACCCGGGCTTACAATGGTGGTTGGACTACTTCAACATGGTGACTTTCCTTTCTACATGGGACCTTGGTTCTCCAGTCTTCTTCAGCATTATGGTCCATAATTATCCATGGGACCCTGGTATATGGTTGTACATCAAGTGTTGAGGACAACGCTTTCATAAGGGGGATGGAATGTAAGGTAGCTAGAGAGGTAGTGGGGGGGCCCAGAGGGCCCATAGTGATAATAGTGGAGGTCATTCAATGTAAGGTGGACTAGGTCCACTATATTATTATTTAAGGCCCACTATGGTAGTTAGATATAATAAATGGGTAGTTAGATACAAAAAATGTAAGAGGACTTCTTAGAAGGTTCTACTTCTATAAGATTCCTCCTCTAGAATGTTCTTAGGTGATGGTAGCACTATATAAAAGGGTTCAAGCAATGTAATGGGACATGAAGAGAATTATTGTATTTGGAGCGGTAGCCCAATAAGAGGATGCCCCCTCGAAGAGGCAAGTGAATAGGAGAGGATCCCTTCCATAATAGGATCCATTGTATGGTGTTGCCCTACTTCAAGGGTTTGGTAATAATAAAGTGTGGTTTCTTCTATCTTTCTCTGTGGATCTATTGTGTATTCAGTATTTGGTTCTTAACAATTGGTATCAGAGCACTTTCCTTGGCAGACATTGTGGGCAAATATTTTTTACTTTTGCAGATTTTTTTTCGGAGAAGAAAAAAGAGGACCGCGACATTCCAGACATTTTCGATATATGTTTGTACAAAATTTGCAGAAACAGGTTGTATATATGAGTTTCTCTCAAAAAAACACCCAATTTGAAAAAACAAATTGTCTGAAACGAAGTCTGGGAAGTCAAGATATTGAAGTTTTAAAATCTGCAATTTTTCAAGGGTTTTTCCACGGACGACGACGCGATTTTTTTTTATTTTTGTGGTCATTGGAGGCCGAATTTGCCCAAAAAAATTACATATATGAGTGTCTCTCACAATTTCACCCAATTAAAAAAAATAAATTATCCGAAGTGGAGTCCGGGAAGTGAAGTTATGAACATTTTAAATTCAACAGTTTTTCGGGGTTTTTCCGGAAAAAACCGCAATTTTCTGCCGTAACTTATTGTTCTATTTTTTGGGTTTTTTCGTGACAGAGACGAGTCTATAGAGATCATAAATTTTCATAGGGTGCTCATATGGTTATTTTTTCTCAAACCCTCAAGAAATTCTACATATTACCGAAGCATTTAAAGCCCAATTGTTTGACACATTGAATGACAGATTGGATAAATTTGTAGATGGCCTCAATGATAGTTTTCGTAGTATTCAAGATTCATTGGATAAAATGAAGGAAAAATTTCTTATGTTAGACATCAGGAAGGAATATAATCAATAAATATATGCTTGGTATGATTTTAAGGCCGATTGCAATGATTGGTATATGGATAGTTGTTATTTCTAGGATGACAACCACTTCCATATTTTATTTGATGAGTCTATTCCACCTTCTGTAGAGAACATCAAATTCCCACATCGGGAGCTAGTTATGATTACCAGCATCCATCCTGCATATTCTATAATGGTATTGTTCCTTCCAGATTCAGCGTTGACCCTTTCCCACTATGTGGATGGATATTCTTGTTTGGATCCACATGATAGGTGTCAGTATTGGGAGCATCATTTTCAATTTGTTATTGGATGCCAATATATTATGTGTAGAGTTCACATGAGCACTTGGACATGGGACCCTGGTTTACAATGGAGGTTGGACTACTTCAACATGGTGGCTTCCATTTCTCAATGGGATCCTAGTTCTCTAGTCTACTTCAGCACTATGGTCCACACTTATCCATGGGACCCTGGTATATGGTTGTACATCAAGCGTTGAGGACAATTCTTTCATAAGGGGGATGGAATGTAAGGTAGCTAGAGAGGTAGTGGGGAGGCCTAGAGGGCCCATAGTGATAATAGTGGAGGCCATTCAATGTAAGGTGGACTAGGTCCACTATATTATTAAATAAGGCTCACTATGGTAGTTAGATATAATAAATGAGTAGTTAGATATAATAAATGTAAGAGAAATTCTTAGAAGGTTCTACTTCTAGAAGATTCCTCCTCTATAATGTTCTTAGGTGATGGTAGCACTATATAAAGGGGTTCAAGCAATGTAATGGGATATGATGAGAATTATTGTATTTGTAGTGATAGCCCAATAGGAGGATGCCCCCTCGAAGAGGCAAGTGAACAGGAGAGGATCCCTTCCATAATATGATCCATTGTATGGTGTTTCCCTACCTCAAGGGTTTGGTAATAATAAAGTGTGGTTTCTTCTATCTTGCTATGTCGATCTATTGTGTATTTAGTCTTTGGTTCTTAACAATGAGAATGGTGTGCATGTGGATCCATTTAAGATCTAGGTCATCTGTGATTAGCCAACCCCAACCACGCTCACTGAGCTTCGGAGCTTCTTGGGCTCTGCCAATTTATATAGCAGGTTGGGATTCTCCCATATAGCATGGGCCCTCAACCAAGTAACCAGAGGTGGTGGTAAGGAAAATTTTGTGTGGGAATTTTCAAAACAAAACGCGTTCGAGGATTTGAAGCAACGCTTATGCTCATCCTCAGTGCCCTCATTACTAGACCTGCAACAACCCTTTGAGATTGAGACATATGCTTCAAACTATGATATGGATGCATTTCTCATTTAGCACAAACACCATGTGGCCTATCATAGTGAGATACTATTAGGTGTTGTCCGTAAGTACCCTACTTACTGTTAAAATATTTTATGTTTTCGTTTAACCATAGAAAATATCACAATATTGTCACGCAACCATAGGCACACAGGTACCCCCGAGCATCATAATCTTTGATAGATAGAATGATTCTGGAAGCAACACTAGATTTAGCAGATAACCAAGAGAGAGCGCGTCTCTCTCCAAAGATAGTGTACCAAGGATAAAGTCCCAAACCATAGACCAAAGATCAAATACCCAGTTGCATTCATTGCAACTGCACTCCTCCTCTAGACTTGCACACCACTTTCTTGAGTGAAAGTGTGTGTACAAATGAACTCAAGCACCCTCTATTTATAGTGCTCTTTGTCACATGTCTAGGTCGACTTCTCCTTCTAGAGACTAATACTTTAATATTAATTATTTTATTGAGTCAACTTGTCTTCTAGGGTTATTACACATCTGTTTAGGGTTTCTCTAGCTTCCAGAATATTCTAATCTATCAAGAGGTTACACATGGAGATTGATACCTCCCGCAACTACCATAATATCAACACTTAGGACAAATAAATGTACTTCATTGTGAAATCCTGTCGCCAGTGGAGGCATTACATTCTCGGAAAGGAGACAATCATCCACACTAATCATAAGCCATTGTAGTTCATGCAAACACAAGGCAACTTGCAGAATGATCGCCATCAGAAGTGGTCCACATACTTGCAATAGTTCCACCTCAACACCAAGTATGAGACAGGAAGTACCAACTACATTGCTAATTTCCTCAGCCAACCTCCAGTCGCGGCACTCACCACGGTGCTAGACTCTTACAACCACAAGACCTCTGAATGATCCCAACTCTATGAGAAAGACCCTAGCTTCTCCACCATCTATCAGATGTTGGGCGCAAACACAACAGTCACTAATTTCCATCTTCAAGACGGGTTGTTGTGCCAGGCCATCTCTGTGTTCCATCAAGTGAGAGAGTGAAGCTAATTTGGGAAGCCCACTATAGTCGGGTGGAAGAACACTTCGGCATGGAAAAGATAGTGGCAGTGTTGGAACAACATTTCTACTGGTCGAAACTTCGACAGGATGTCAGCAAGTATATAAGGTCCTGCACTACTTGCACCACTGCCAAACCAACCACTAAGAAACGAGGCATGTACACCCCTCTACCTACTACTGACAGGCCCTGGGAATCCATCTCAATGGACTACATGTTAGGCCTTCCATCTACCAAACATAGAAATAGTTGTGTTTTTGTGTTTGTTGATCGCTTTTCCAAGATGGCAATTATGGTTACCTACAAGAAGAGCATCAAAGTGGAGGCCACTGCCAAGCTCTTCTTTTAATGAGTATGGGTACATTTTGGGATGCCACAAACCATTATCTTAGATCGATACAACCAGTTCCTTAGCACATTTTGTTCAATCCTCTGGTCACTGTTGGACACCAAGCTCACCAAATACACTGCCTTCCACCCCCAAATGGATGGCCAAAATGAGGTCGTCAACCAGATGATCGTGAATATCTTGTGCATGTACAATTCCAAGCATCCCTGCACATGGGATGAGAGTCTTCCCTTTGTTCATCATAACTACAATAGAGCCATACATAGCTCAGTTGACCACAACCCCTTTCAAGTAAGGTTAGGATTTCAACCATTGGATCCCATGAACGTTGCACTACCCCTTGCGACCACCTAGGAAGACTCGTCCCATGCTCAAACTGAAGCTAACAAAGCCACTCAGTTCATTGAGTGGATCCAACACATTTTCCAACAAGTTCAAGATATTTTACAAAAGTTCAATGCCAAGTACAAGCAGCGCCATGATCAACACCAGGTGCCACACAAGTTTTAGGTGGGAGACAAAGTTTGGTTGCACTTGCAGAAAGAATGCCTTACAAGGCCCCATCAGAAGCTTCATCCACTCCACTATGGACCTTACACCATCACCAAGGTTGTGGGTGACAATGCTTTTGAGCTCAACATTCCCCCCTTCCTTGGTTTGCACTCAATGTTTAATGTGGATCTCCTTGGGCCATATTTTCCACCATTATTGGACACCTCAAAGATAGCAGAACAGTTGACACCAACATGGCTCAACCCTGGCTGCATGGAACATACATCCACTAATCAGATCGTGGTGACACAAGTCAAGGGCACTCGCCAACAAAGGATCTATCTTTATCGGGTTGTCAAAGTAGGGCATCTCCTACACCAAGACAAGTGGCTTACCCAAGGCCAAATTCAGTATAAATTTCCTCATTTGATGGGGGGACTCAACTTACCCCAAATTCAGTACAAATTTCCTAGTTTTCGGGTCCTGAACTTCTAGGGCCGTTTTGAGGCCCTAAATAATGTTTTTGGGCTTTCTACAATCACATTGCTAATTAAGTTAGAATGTGACAACATAATGTGTAGTCCTCGGATAGACCTTTCCAATGGGCTATCGTGCACCTAAAACAAAGATCATATGCAAAAGTTACGACCCCGGGAAGTTCATGTACCAACTTACCCCAACAGGGCCCATGTGACTTTTGGCGCTTCATCTCCTAGGGTTAGGTTTTTTGATGTCTAGGGTTTTGGAATTCATGTTTATTGTAAAAAGTCTTTTGGAGCCTCATTGTACTCATCTTCTTTCAAATGAGTGCAATCGTCACATATCTTCTCATAGATAAGCCACCACTATTCTAGCAAGTTGTTTTCAGTCTGCATTTTACAGTTCCAACATATTTCTTTATTGAATAGAAGCTAGTTTTACTGTATCTTTGTATTTCTCATTGTGTCTTTGTGTTAATAACATTAATAATTTGTGTTCATTTCATTCTGCTCATAAAATCCAGATCAAACAGAAAATCAATAACTAAATATTCTATAATCTAAATGAATTTAACCTTCATATTGTAGATTTTTGTTTTATTTATCATATCTATTGTGACAAACTGTTCCAGTAGAATATCCATGACAATTTACAAATCAATATACCTTTCATATTTGAATAATATACATTCTAACTCCTCTATCCTACACCAATAGATGATTGAATTGACTTTATTTGTCTCTTTAAATAAACTATTGATTTAGGGATATGTCTTACTTCTTTGAATAATAGACATTCTCGCTCCTCTACCCTATAAAGTGTGCAATCTTAACTCTAGGTCTATCAACATCCACATGAATTGATTAATTAATAATTTTACATACTTTTATATTAATAATGTATATCTCAGCTACATATGGTATTATAACAATTTTGTTTAATTATCATAGACAATGGATTCATATTTTCAATGTGATCGCCTTTTGACAATTTTAGAACTGAATGTTGTTCATTCCTCTCATGAATATATCACAAACATGGTATTGATTACAAGAATAATTTTCATGCACACATTAACATAGTCATTGTGTATATCATCCCTTATTCATGTGGACATATGTATAGAGGAGAATTAGGTAGATTTAGTGAAAATTGTGTGAGTCTACAACATATGGATGTGAATAAAATTGTCTTAGTTGAACATTCACAAGCTATAAAGCATCATGCATGTATTTAGGATGTAAAATTCATAGCTAGGATAAATAACTAAACTGGGGGGTTTATTGAAGAAGCAACTGAGATGATAGAAAAACAAACAAATAATCTGAACAAAGAAATTAAATGGATTCAACATGTGGTTCAATATGTTACTAAATAAACTTGGCATCGAATCAAAATTTGTGTTTATTGTATTGCATCACTTATACGCTTATTGCTTCTTCAATCTAATCATAATAATCATCATGAAGATGGGTTCAAAAGGTTGACCCAAAACATCAATACCAAAATTAATTCAACATGATTCTATCTAGAAACTATATCTAACAAATAATCAATTTCCTCTTTGTACTTTATGTTGAATAAATTATTGTCATTGATGTCAAAGGTAAGTATTTAAATATAAATATTCAAAGGAAGATATATATAAATATATATATATATATATTTTCTCAAGGTAGATAAAGGAGGCGCCACAGTTCTTATGGACCACAATGATTATAAGAAGAAAATGATTGAACACCTATACGAGAGAGGAAGATACAGAAAACATCCCAACAACCCCATTAAGAAGATTATAAGACAAGTAAAGAAAGCCATCAACAACTCTAACCTTGATGAAAGAACCAAAAAACATTTATCCCCCAATAACGAGATCACCCCCAGAATATATGGTCTACCAAAAATCCACAAAAAAGAGATTCCTCTTAGACCCATAGTGAACACCATAGGCTCACCAACCTATGAACTAACCAAACATGTAGCCAAAATTCTTAGCCCCTTAGTAGGCCACACTGACTCTTTCATTAAAGACTCTAATGATTTTAATAAAATCATTAAAAATGAAAAACTAAAGCCACAAGACACCCTCATAAGCTTTGATGTAGTATCTCTTTTCACAAAAATCCCCCTAGATGAAGCTATCCAGATTATAAAAGAAGTAATTGATCCAGAAAACGGCTAAACTAGCTGAGGTTTGTCTTCGCTCCACGTTCTTCAATTACCAAAGATAATTCTATGAACAGACTAGCGGTGTAGCAATGGGATCCCCATTATCCCCCATGGTTGCCAATATTTTCATGGAAAACTTTGAAAAGAAATCCCTAGACTCCTTTCCCATGAAACCATCAAGGTGGAAGAGATTTGTTGATGACACTAATCTACTTTGGCCCCATGGGAAAGAGGAATTACAAAATTTCTTTCAACACCTAAATAACATCTGAGAAGAAATAAAATTCCCTATGGAACTTGAAGAAAACGGTAGCGTCCCCTTTCTAGATGTTCTAATCAATAGAAAAAGCGATGGGAATCTAGGACATGCGATCTACAGAAAAAAGATCCACACATAAAACTATCTCCACGCAAACTCCCATCACCACCCCAACCAGAAACTAGGTGTCCCAAAAACTTTAGCCAAAAGAGCCATAAGAATCTCTAATGACACTAATGTACTTTGGCCCCACGGGAAAGAGGAATTACAAAATTTCTTTCAACACCTAAATAACATCTCAGAAGAAATAAAATTCCCTATGGAACTCGAAGAAAACGGTAGCGTCCCCTTTCTAGATGTTCTAATCAATAGAAAAAGCGATGGGAATCTAGGACATACGATCTATAGAAAAAAGATCCACACATAAAAGTATCTCCACGCAAACTCCCATCACCACCCCAACCAGAAACTAGGTGTCCCAAAAACTTTAGCCAAAAGAGCCATAAGAATATCTGATGAAACACACCTAGAACAATAAAAAGATCACCTCTCAAATGTCTTTAAAAACATAGGTTATAAACATAAAGACATTACGAACACAATAAATAAATCCCTAGAAAAAACTATCAAAAACCCTAACTCCCTAGAAAACCAGAACCCCAATAGAAATGCCTACTTACCTTACATCCAAGGAGTAAACAATAAGATTGTGAAAGTCCTTAGCAATAAAGAGATCAAGACCTCCTTCAAACCACATGAAACCATCAAACAAAATATGAGATCTGTTAAAGACAAACTTGACCCTCACAAAGGAAAAGGAATTTACAAAATAGAATGCTCCTGTGGAGAATGCTACATCGGCGAAACTGGTTGTTCCTTCCAGATTAGTATTAAAGAACATGGAGCTAACATAAAGAATGAACACATTCGCACCTCTGCCTTGGCAGAACACTCCCTTAAAACAAAACACCATGTTCGCCTAGAAGACACCAAAATTTTGGCCAAAGAAGAACACTTCTTTAAACGATGGATTAGAGAAGAAATTGAAATTCGTAAACACCCAAGCAACCTAAACAGAGACAATAGCCTAGAATTAAGTGAAAAATGGTTCCCCTTGATTCATAAAAATAAGAAAAAGAATAGATAAGTAACTCTACTGACCATTCCCTTAAAATTAATTTTAATTAATATAAAACTTTATTACCTAAATAACACCATTAAAAAATTCTAATATTAATTTATTATTAGCACCAACAAACTCGATAAACAAACCGTGACCTAAAAACACTAATCAAAAACTAATACAACTCTATCTATTAAAAACTTAATATGTACTTAGAACCTATAAAACCACTAACAATTCTTCATTAAATAGCCTTTCTTCATTTTAATTAATATAAAACTTTCTTATCCAAAGAACACCATTAAAAACAATTTAATATTGATTTATTCTATTATTCACCTTTATTATTAGCACCAACAAACTCAATAAACATACCTTGACCCAAAAACACCAAATTAAAACCTAATACAACTTTATCTATATAAAAAACTTAACATTTACTTTTAACCTATAAAACTACTAACTTTTCTTCATCAATAAACCTAGAACAATAAAACCTATTAAATACACCTTCAATTAAATGAATACCAATTTATTTAAATACAAATTTAAAAAATTTAAATACAAATTTAAAAAAAATTAAAAAATTTTAATAAAAATTTTAAATATTTTTTAGGAAAACCCTAAATAAACCTAATCTAAGATCTTCACCAAAGACTCCAGCCGACGCATAATTCTCCCCTCACCTGAAGTATTTATAACCAAATCTTCTCACCAATCATAACCCAGGCTTCTTGTCCTGAAGATGGATCCTGATATGGATCTAAAACGTCGACAATCTATTGACAATACTGTGGTCTCTCTGAACACGCCTGAAAACACTCCTCACCACAAAAATATCATCAATAAAAAAACCATGTGCAGAAAAACCGCTCAAAAAATTAACATGAAAATTGAGGAAAAAAAATCGTGGGCACTGGCCCCAAACCCCTGCAACCCCTGCTCTTACCCCCTTGCACACCTAGTGCAACGTAGACACTAATTCGCGCCATGCAAATAATATAACACAAACCCAACAAAGGTTAGTATGCAAAGGATATGATCAAGTTGGAGGAGTATATTTTGAGGAAACTTTTTCCCTTGTTGCAAGAATGGAAGCAATCAAACTGATTTTGGTCTATGCATGTTCCAAGAGAATCAAAGTGTATCAGATGGATGTGAAATCAACATTTCTAAATGGCGAATTATAAGAAGAAGTCTACATCGAACAACCAGAAGAGTTCCTGCTGTTAGAAAAGGGAGATTATGTATGTGGATTGAAGAAGGCACTATATGGACTAAAGAAAGCCCCTAGAGCCTAGTATGCAATATTGGATAGGTATTTGCAGCAACAAGGATTCAGAAAAGGAAATGAAAATAGAAATATCTATGTGAATATTGATGGGAACAACATACTTATCATTGAAGTATATGTGGATGACATTATCTTTGGAAGTGATGATGATAGGATGAGTAAGAGGTTTTCCCAAGACATGCAGAATGAGTTTGAAATGTCACTACTTGGTGAATTGACATTCTATTTAGGACTTCATATTTCTCAGCTGGATGAATGCATTTTCATTTCCTAAAACAAGTACATCAAAGAAATGTTGAAGACGTTTAGAATGGAAGATTGCAAACTAGTAAGCACTCCTATGATAAGTGGTTTCAAGTTGAGAAAAGACGATGAATCTAAGGAAGCTGATCAGAGACTCTATAGATCGATGATTGGCAACCTACTCTATGTGACAACCTTTAGACTAGATGTAATGCAAGCAATTGGACAGGTTGCAATATTTGAAGTAGCACTGAAGGAAACACATGTTCTGGCAGTAAAGAGGATCTTTAGATATCTTAAAGGAACAACAGAGTTTGGATTGTGGTATCCAAAAGGGAATGAGATGACGATGGTTGCCTACATAGATGCAGATTGGGCAGGAAGCATTTATGATCGAAGAAGTACTAGCAGAGCAACCTTCTACTTGGGTGATTGTTTGGCATCCTGGTTAAGTAAGAAGCAATCATCAATATCATTGTCTACAACAGAAGAAGAATATATTGCAGCAACCATGTTGTACTCACATTATTTGGATGAAGCAAACTCTGTAAGATATACAAGTGAAGTATGATGATCCCATTTCGATATTCTGTGGTAATATAAGTGCAATAAGTATCTCCAAGAATCCAGTAATGTATTCAAAGACAAAACATATTCTGATCAAGTTTCACTTTCTATGGGAACAAGTTGCAAAAAAGAATATCAAGGTAGATTACGTTGGGACAAACAAACAGATTGCAGACTTCTTCACTAAACCTCTTCCAAGAGAGACATTTGAGTATATTCTCCATAAACCTACAATAGTTTATGCTCCACGGTGATTTCCACAACATTTATGCAGAAACAAGGGAAGAAAAATCACTTGTGAAGAGACGATAAAGGAATCTTAGTATGAATGATTTTTATATGTCATTTGTTTACTTCATCGGGAAAGCACCAATGGACAAATTCTATTAGAAGAGAGAAAGTTCAGAAGCATGTCATCATGGGGAGTTACCATTTTCCATTGATGTCAAAGGGGGAGAAAAGAACATAAGCATGCAAACAAGGGGAGTATTGGTCATAGGGCAGACAGGGGGAGCATGAGTGTTTCCATCAATTCCAAAGAGGAAGATTGTTGGAAAATTGATTGTCATTGACGTCAACTTTAGAGGAAGTCTAGAATCCTCTAGAAGCATTGGGTATAATTGAAGAAGTATCCAAAGTGGTCCCCTTATGGCGTAACTTTAAGCATGTCCCTCATGGGAAGATGCTTTGAAGAAGTCTACAAGAAACCCATAGGTGTGGTCATGAGGCCCAAAGTTGACTGAGGGAAATGAGGTTGAAGAAAACTTCAAGTACATACAAAACCTTCATAGATGGATATTCCTCGTCATGCCATTTCCAACAGTAGGTGGTACACCACATGGTTCCTCACAGTTGAGGAGTTATGACCTTATGAACTTGGAATCCCCAAAGAATGGTTAAGAAACCCCTAAACAGTTACAAGTATTTAGTCAAAGGGTAAAGTGGTTGTAACAAGAAATTTCAAGAAGCCCTAAAGATAAGGAAATGGGTTACTTAGAAAAAGTATAAATACACTTGAAGAAGTCACTCATAAGGATATTCACACACAAGTTCATTTGAATATCTTCTATGTGAGAAAGTGATTTATTGGTAAATTTGAGACAACAATTCTGAGGTAGCAAAGGAGAGCGAAGGTGAAAATTTTTGGATTGTAGAGGGAGCAAGGGTTTTTCTGAAAAAACCCTATTTTAATTGACCCCCAAGGGTCAAGGTACTAGTGTCCCACAAGGCACCCCCTTGGGTTGCCTAGTGTCTTTCACACGAGGCCCCACGTGATATCAAACATCTGTCCAGTAAGGCTAAGCTAGATTTGAAGAAGGATGCTTGGTTCAGGTTGCAATAAGGTTTGATGGTACAACAAGGTTTTTACAAGATCCGAGATTGTATGCTTCAGGTTTCATGAGTAAAGGTATGTCTTTCATATCTATAGTTAAGGCTTGTTTCATGGATGATATGGCACATGCTTAAGGCATGTCTTGGAGGGCGTTTTGGTACATGGTTCCATATGGTTAGGGTTCATATCTTGGTGATATTGATACATGCTTGATACATACTCTTGGTATTTATTTTATGGATGTTATGGTTCATTGTTAGAGGCACATCTTTGTGATATTGACATACATTTGAGGCATACACTTGATATACGGTTTTGGATGCTATATACATGAGACATATTTTATGGTACCTGGTATGATGCATGCTTGAGATACATTTTGGTACATGGTATGATGCATGCTTGAGATACATTTTGGTCCATGGTTTGGATACTTGATGTTGGGAATATGCTTGATATGGTCTATGTGAGTGGATCTACTTGGAGATTCTTTCAAGTTGGAGCCTGTAAATAGGGGGTTGGAGCCTCCTTCTAGTTGTAGCTAAAGAATTCAGGGAGTTGTAGCATCCTTCAGGTTGGAGCCTCCTTCTAGGTGGTGCTAGATAATTTGGAAGTTAGTGCTTCCCATGAATGTATTCTTTTGAGATATAAAAAAGAATTTCGTGGTTTTCTCCCATTTGGGTTTCAATATTCTGGTGTATTGTGCATGTGATTATTTGATGTGATATTACTCATGGTTATATGTTCATGAAAAGTTAAATGAAGGCATAATTGTTAATGATTATATATTCTAATTGAAAGTGCTAATAATTGCATAGAACTGATTCATCCCCCTCTTAGTATTCCAACAAACATTATAAATATCATAGTACAAAGACTTCAAATGGTTATTATCTACATGGAGAAGTTGTAAATAAAATAGGGAAGATTTCCTTTATATTTGATTCAAGATGTACTCATGAAAGTGTTCTTCATGCTAAATATAAAAGTAAATTAGAAAATCTAGTACCTACATTCATGCTTGCAATGAAAAAATTCACTTGTCATACATTATATGATACCAATAGAATTTGGGACATGCACATATCATATTTGGCTATTTCCTAATTAACTATCTCGGGACAACAATTTACTATGTGTCTACAATTCATTCTCCATCATACATATTGCAACCAATCCACATCATACAAAGTATATCATGGAGAAATAAAAAATAATAATTATGTCAGCATGCTCGATGATGAGATTGAACACCTTGATACTAAGTCCTCTTACATTTATTATATATAACTACCATAGTGGGTCTTATTTAATAATATAGTGGATCTAGTCCACCTTACATTGAGTGGCCTTCACTATTATCACTATGGGCACTCTGGGCTCCCGACTACCTCTCTAGATACCTAACAATCCTTCAGGTTGGAGCTTGTAAACAGGGGGTTGGAGCCTCCTTCTAGTTGGTGCTATAGAATTTGGAAGTTGGTGCTTTCCATGAATGTATTCTTTTAGGATATAAGAAAGAATTTCACGGTTTTCTTCCATTTGAGTTTCCACATAAATTCTGGTATATTGTGCATGTGATTATTTGATGTGATATTTCTCATGGTTATATATTCATGAAAAGTTAAATGAAAACATAATTGTTAATAATTATATATTATGATTGAAAATGTTAATAATTGCATACTATTGATTCACCCCTCTCAGTATTCCAACAAACATTATAAATATCATAGTACAAAGACTTCAAATAGTTATTATCTACATGAAAAAGTTGTAAATAAAATAGAAAAAAATTTCTTTATATTTGATTCCAGACTTACTCATAAAAATGTTCTTCATGCTAAATATAAAAGTAAATTAAAAAAACTAGTACCTACGTTCATGTTTACAATGAAAAAAATCATTTGTAATACATTACATGCTACCAATGGAAAATCAAATTTGGGACATGCACATATCATATTTAGCTATTTCCTAATTAACTATTTTGGGACAGCAATTTACTATGTGTTTACAATTCATTGTCCATGATACATATTGCAACCAATCCACATCATACAAAGTATATTATGGAGGAATAAAAAATTATACAAAGTATATCATGGAGGAATAAAAAATAATAATTACGTGAGCATGCTCGATGATGAGATTGACCACTTTGATACTTTTATTTATACTTTGAGTATATTTATGATAGATATACTGTAGTGATTACATTACATGGAGGTTTAGGCATCATGATTACTTTTGGGATTGTTCTTTTCAACCTCCAAAGAGTAAGTTGTTGTTGAAGAAGATGGGGAGGAATAATGTTGTGTAGGTGTTATTAGTGGATCAATGGAGAATGGAAATAGAGGAGTGGTAATTGTTGAAGAAGATGGATCAGAGACAGAGAGTTGCATAGGTGTCATTGGTGCATCAACAGGGAATGGAAATGGAGGAGTGCTAACGTTTGCGCCTCCTTCTAACATTTGAATTACTTTGGTCATCGGAGGACGACGACGACGAGATGCATTGAACTTTATGCACCACAGTCCAACTAAACTTAACCTTTTTGCGATGCCTTGCTCTTCCTCTGACATGTTTCCTTTTCTCAAATTCTCAAACTGACCTTTCTCCACTTGCTTGAAAGCCCACTCTGGATAGTAGAATCTACTTGATCTACTCTCTTTATTATGAAAATCAATGTTCTGTCTCGCCCCCACCATCTCCATGACCAACATTCCATAGCTATAAACATCAGATTTATCAGTGACAACTCCATACATCCTAGACCACATCTCAGGGGCAGAGTTTATAAGATGGATAATTCTCATCTGCGGTGAAAGGGGTGAGCTTGTCAAACCAAGATAATAATAGCATAGTAACAATAATAACAACAATAGGGATGACGATGCCGGGGCAGGGGGAGCTCATTTTCCCACTCCGAAGCCGAGAGAATGTTAGTTTGTGCAGAGAAAATGTAAGAGCGAGAAAATTTGAGTAGTGTGCAGAGAGAATGTAAGAGCGAGAAAATTTGAGTACTGTGCAGAGAGAATTGCAAACATAATGTTAGAGTGGCGTGAGGCCGCTGGAAACTTGTCTTGATTTGACATGCAACCACGTGGAAGTCTACTGAGGCAGGTGGAAGAATTTAAGAGTGGTGTGAGGCAGCTGGAAAATAGGATGAGGAGAAAAAACAAAACAAAATCAATGCTAAGTCCGCTGGAAAATATGATGGATTGATAGTCTTGTCCACCAACGACAAGTCTACGGAGGCGAGTGGAAAAACTGATGGATGATTCGTTGAGGGAACAACACACATTCTCACCAGGTTTGGAATTTGTATTCTTTTTAGTCCATTTTCTTTTTTAGGATTTGGGTCTCTACATTGTTAATAAAAAAATATATTTGGTATGAAATTGTGTTTTCCAATAATGAATAATGAAATGTTATGACGAAATTATGTTTTTTTAATAATGAAAGGTTAGATAATAAATTAAACTAGCACAGCCGCTAACTCGCGGCTGAAAATGCCGAAAGGTAGTGGCTGAAAACGCGTGCATATATTGTTGGGACATAACTTGAATTCTGGTCGATTTCTGTGGTGAGAGACTTGATTAAATGGAACAAGAGCATGTATGGCATTAGGGCACGCATTCCAACAAACCTTATGACTAACAGCGGCAGCTTGCTCTTTTGCAAATTGCAATGATTAAAATGACAATAAACTAAAAATTTATTTTTTTCTTCGAATCGTTTTTACAAATATATACTAAAGAAATCAGACTCATTTGTCGTGATAGCCCAATACTAATGTTACACGAAATTAAACCTAAAATAATTTGTTGATGCGCACTCGCTAACTCCTAACGAGGTTTTATTTTTCAATGCTACAACCAATCTCCACGCTCGCTCATTTGTTGATGCGCACTCGCAATCGTTTCATATTCTCCATGGAGATCATGGCCAACACATCAAACGCGCGCGGAGGGGAGGCTGGAGGTTGAAACGCTAACAATAATTTAGTAAATTGTGGCCAGCTTAATAGATTATCTCTTAATCACTGAACGTGGCAATCTGGTGTTGAGCAAGTAATTTTTTAATCTTATTTAGTAAATGTAAAAAAGTAATCACATAAACGAACGTCTTTATAAATAAGCGGAAGTTAATTTATCAAAATCTCATCCATTGATTAGAGAGAACGACGAAAAATATGCCAGCATCTTCAATTGCCAACCCTAAGATTGAAATTTATGATTAAAAGGTGATTAATTGTGCCCATTGTCAATAGGTATAAGCCTTTCGGCGTAATTAATTAATTCTTGAAGTTTTGATTTAAAAAAGATTTTTTAATAAATGTAAATTTAAGAGAAATTAAATAAATATAAATGAATTTGGTATAAAATTGTATTTTCCAATAATGAAAGGTTATGATGAAATTGTGTTTTTTAATAATGAAATGTTATGATGAAATTGTGTTTTTTATTAATGAAAAGTTAGATAATAGATTAATATTGGTTGATAATAAACTAGCACAACCACAATTACGTGGTTGATTAACGCCGAAAGGCATATTAAAATGAAACGCGGTCAACATAGAAATGAAACGAAACACACTTAACATAGAAATGAAACGAAACACGGTGAGCCCAGAAACGCGACCACCACTCTGTGTGAATATTTTAATATTTTTTAATCAAGTAGAGGTGGCAATAAGTTAGTGAACATAGTAATTTTTAAACATGATTAGATAAATGTAAAAAAGTAAACATATAAACGGATGTCTTTATAACAGCTCGGAAGTTAATGGATGAAATCAGAGCCATTCATTTATTGTGATGACTAAGAATATTCTAGGCATATTTAATCCCGTCCATAAAAGCGTATTAAAAACTAAAAACCTATTAAATGTGCCCATTGTCAATAGGTGTACGCCTTTCGACGTAATTAATTAATTCTTCAAATTTTGATTTAAAAAATATTTTTCAAAATTTAAGAGAAACTAAATAAACATAAATGAATTTGGTATAAAATTGTGTTTTCCAATAATGAAATATTATGATGAAATTGTGTTTTTTAATAATAAAAGGTTAAATAATAGATTAATACTGGTTGATACTAAATTAATTAATTTTTTAAGTTTTGATTTAAAAAATATTTTTCAATAAATGTAAATTTAAGAGAAACTAAATAAACATAAATGAATAGTTCTCTAGCAAAATATAACTTTATTTTGAGATTTATAAGATTTATAGATCAAAGATGAGTAAATTTTCTTTTTCTTACCACTCAACACCACATTTTAATTTTTTATTCAAATTTTAAAAATAAATAATAAATTAACTTTGATTTCCTAAAAGATCTCTATTCTCAAAATCAATCCATTCATAAACTAACCAAACTTTTTTTCCAATATCTAATTATTTAACCGTATACAATGCTCTTGCTACATTGTTATGGAATTGGTATTGAGTATAGTATATACTAATTTTCATACTTCTAGGAGTTTTTAGATTTCTAGGAGTTGAAACAATTTTATCGTAGTTTTTTTCACTTATAGGAGTTCAAACAAATCTCATATGTAAAAAATAAATTCTTAAAAAACACTATTCAAAGGAACTTAGTAACCCAAACGAACTTTCAACATACTAACAAAATAGAAAATTCAAAACTATTTGGTGTATCTCAAATTCCATCCTTAAATATTGTCAGAAATTCCATCTCTTTCCTCTAGGCCAAGTATTCCATCTCTTTCATCTAGGCCAAGTATTGAGGAAAAAGAAATTGGGTTTGACTAAACCGAAGTCTGAAAGTGTGTGATTTTATCAGTTTTGTGACCCAACCAAATAAGGGTAGTTAGGGGACTCAATAAACAAGCATGTACAAAACAAT
Organism: Picea engelmannii; assembly: GCA_009831015.1. NCBI lineage: Eukaryota > Viridiplantae > Streptophyta > Pinopsida > Pinales > Pinaceae > Picea > Picea engelmannii. Next base: position 760,356 of record ML777510.1, read on the forward strand.
TTTTGTCTTTTATAAATTAATCAAACACATATTTATACAAGAAGTTTTCCTCAAGGCCATAACAAACTCATAAGGAAATCTCTCAACCACACACACATAAATACGATGTGATAGTTGGAGAAGATCACTCATAACTAACTAGATCTAACAAATCCAGACTAATATCTAATGTAAGAATTAATTCTAACACCCTCCCTTAATGTTTATATCACAAATAACAATACTGAAATCGCATAACAATATTTTTGTACTCTAATCATTGTCTGGTCTGGTCTTCATCAACATCTTGCTCCACTTCTGAACTCTCATAGACTATGCTCTTTCTCACCCATTCATTCAAGCTACCACTTCATTCATTGAAGATACAATTGTCTATGACCATGAATCTTGTTCTTGTAGTGACTAGATTGCTAGCCATTCTATTGACATACTCCCATATGTTATAATACATGGTCTGTCGTTGTATTCACCAGTTATCTAGGGAAGCAATCTATTCTATATATACTTCCATCTTTCGAAGTACATGGGATGTCATTGTATTCACCAGTTATCTAGGAAAACAAATATAGATACTGAATGTACCATAATTCACTCATACAACTTGATCTCTTTCACACAAAGACACAAATTGTACACATAACCAGTAGTCGTTGTTCTTGGGTCATCGCATCCTCCAAGAACCACAAGCCATAGTAGACTCTAAACATAACCAAACTATTGAATTTTTATATATGAGATGATCAAATGGCATTATACGATATTTCTATTACAATTTAGGGCATCCATATATATACTTGGGTGAAGTGTCCTTTTGTTAATTGTTAAGCCCTAAATAGTAACACATTACCCCTTAATTGGGGCATATTACATTAGTATTTTTATTTTATTTATGTAGGGTTGGGTCCATTAGTTGTACTTGTACCTCCTGGTCTCCTATATATACCAGGGAGACCTTTTCATTTCGAATCATCTTGTATTTGTGAATTTATGTGGTGTATAAGGAGGTTTCCCCCTCGAAGAGCCTATTTATCTGAAATTATCTCTTTGTCAAGGCATGGAGTACTTATTATGATGTTTTTATGCTATTTGGATATTTTTTCCCTAACACTTGGTATCAAAGCTCAAGGTCTTGGGGTTTCGCTGCTGCATTTGAGACACTTTGGAATTTTCACTATAACTTTTTTAATGGAACGTTTTAGAAGGAACTCCTTGGGGGATATTTATTAGACAAATCAAAGTATTTGTTTTTAAAATATCAACTTATGGGGATTTATACTTTCGGAGATATATCCTGTGGAAGATCGGGTTCCTGAATCATCCTGAATTTAGCCATCGAAACATTTTCTCTATAATTTATTTTCGGTGATGATTCAGACCATGAAACTAAGAGTATATTCATAGGAATTATCGAGGTATTTGTGGTAAATATTCCAACTTATGGGTCATTCTAATTTTGGAGATACACAGATACACCCTGTGTAAGATAGGGTAGTTGACTAGTCCTTTTAACTAGTCTCAAACATGTGTTCCAGGTACAACAGTGATATCTTATTCAATGAGTATCAAAATTAAGTGAGACCAGTTGCATTGGATACTAGACAGTCTGTAGTATTTCTGGTGCAAGTTTTAGAATAATATATCACATATTGTGCACTTGGAACGCTTTACAAGTACACTCTCTTGTAAAGGCCAAAAATAAGCAAGGTGTGGGGAAGTCACCATAAATTCCACTTGGAAAATCCAATTTTGATCATACATGTGGCATTGCAGAGAGGACATATCACAGAACTAAAGAACGAAATTTCAGACCTAGAAGGGATGAAATTGTAAAGATACAATAGAAGAAAAGTCGACTAGAAGAACAACTTCCAAATCAGGGTTTAAAAGGTGTGTTTTTTTTTGGAAATTTGGATATCTTTTGACTAGAAGATCCAATTGGGGTGATTCAAAAAGTATAATAAAGTGGGATAAAATGAGTATCACATAAATTTGAGAGAAACTTAGGGATTTGTTTTAGGTACAGACATGTTTTGACATCTCTAAATCTAGGAGCTGTCATTATTCGTCAACGCTACACCCCGAGGATAGTGTGGTTCTTCCACATACATAGAGTATATCGAAAGGCCCCTTTCGAGTGATTGCACATTAGAAAACACTACTACAGATTTGAGCTCCCACATACCTGACATATATCGGGACACCTCCTAGAATCATGAGACTTACCGAGTAAACCTTTTGGTCATCTTGTTTCTATAGTACACCGAGAACAAACCTCAGGGAGATCACTCTCTAGTAGCTGGATAGTCAAATAGTACAACTAAGGGTATGGTCAAGCCTCCTTAGTTATTTCCTAGAGATATTGGGCTGAGTACTATTGTTGGACCCTGCAAGTATATCCGAGAGTTATAGAACCTGAGACTCCCTTGTTTGTGAGGACCTATGCCTAAGCCAATTAGGAATTCCTACCTTGCAGTGATACTTGGCCAACGTGCCACCAAAAAAATAAACTTCTACACCAAATAAGCCTTCAGACAGTCTTACTTGGACTCTTGATGAAGGTGAAGAAATGTTTAGGGACATAAATGATTTACAAAATAAGGCAGTAACAAAATATGAACTACAAGGGATGATGGATTCAACTAAAGCTAAGCTGGAAGCGATAATGGATACTAATATGGATGATTTAAAAGGGGAGATCATGGAAGGATTGAAAAAGTTGATAATAGAGAAGCCACCTGAAAGTGACAATGTATACCATGAAATTCATGACGAGAACACAAGGAAGATGAATCAAGAATGGAGAGACTCCAACTTTGGGTTGAAGACCAACCACTTTCCTAAGATCGATATGAGGAAGTTTAATGGAAAAGATCCAATCACATGGATACTCTAGATGGAGCAGTTCTTTGATCTACATGATGTGCCACACACACAAAAGGTACGAATTGCGTATTTATATTTAGAACGCGATAAATTTGTGTGGTATCGATGACTTTGTTCTCACAAATCACTTGTCACTTGGACAATTTTCATGGAAGAAATGATAGCACACCATGAGGATACAAGGAGCAATACCTTCTTCAACGAATTGATAAATATCAAGCAAAAGGGTTCAGTTGCGGAACACATTGAGGACTTCCAAAGATTGAATATAAAGGTAACGAATATTCCATATGAGCACTTGATTGATGTATTCATAGGAACTTCAAAGGATAATATTCAACATGAGGTTCTCCTTTGGGAACCCAAATCATTGGAAAATGAGTTCAGGGTGGCAAGGAATGTTGAAAGTAAAAATATGGCTACAACTACTAGAAGGACCAGTCCTAACATATATCAATATAATAATGTTACTTCTTCTAAACCACCTCAACCTACAAGGTTGACACCTCAACAATTGGAGGAAATAAAACAAAAGGTTTATTCTTTAATTGTGACAACAAATACAGTAAGGGACATAAGTGTGGTGAGAAAAAATTATTCTACATAGATTGTGAAGAGGAAGAAGAATAAGAACAAGAACAAGAACCTTCTCAAGATGAAAACATAGAAGATATTTCTTCTGAAGAGTTGACTCCCACCATATCATGTAATGCATTGGCTGGAATTAGCACTCCTCAAACCCCCAAGATCGAAAGATATATCAAAAAGAAAAAAGGTAATAGTCCTAATTGATTATGGTAGTACTCATAATTTCATTCACTATAAATTATCCAAATCTCTCAATTGCTTTATATATCTAGTGCCAAAGTTTCAAGTAATGATTGCAAATGGAGGAACTATCAATTTTTCAAGAAAATTCCATAAGATCAATCTTACTATGAGGGAATATGTAATGACTAGTTCAATGATTTCTATACCCATGGGTGGTGTTGATGTCATACTAGGAGTCCAATGGTTGCAATCATTGGGAACAATGGATTTTAATTTTCTAGAAATTTTCATGAAATTTTCATTGGAAGTGTTATAGTGCAAGTTGTAGGTTAGGAAAATCCCGACCCAACCACAAATCAAGTGTGTTATGAACATAAATACATATAGATAAATGGTCATAAACATAATAATTAATTAGTAAATAGCTAGTAATAGTAATTAGTAATAATGGAAGGACATGTTCTCCAAAAGACATGTCTAGTGGTGAAAAGGCACCCCTGTGTGGGTATATAATCAAGCCTCCTTCTCAATTGTAAATCATCATTTTTATCATATATTTTATCAATTATTCATATTTTATATATATTATTGCAATTGCATATTTGGTTATCTGTTACAAAGTGCTACAACTTGGGTATCCTACACCCAATGTCACCTCGATGTAGGTCCCACACTTCAAGGGTGACTAGGTCACTCTAGGGAGGCAATCTCGGTGAACCTAGGGGGATTGAGATGGATATGGAGAGAAATGGAAGTGAATCCCCTAGAGGTCAAGTCTAAGTGGAGTGAAAGGTGTGAATATATGCCTTGTAATTCAAGTGATTTCCCCCCCAAAGGTATAGTATTTCGCCGGATGATTGTACATGCCCGGGACACAAGAAAATCTAACTTGCAATGATATATGTTAGTATGGATCAACAAATTAAGATTGTTGTCCCTAATTTTCAGCAATATATGACAATATATATCAGAAAGTAATACATTCAAATCAACATGTAAAGCAAAAGATCAATCGACAATATTATCAATGAGTATGGCAATCAAGTATGATTGAAAAATCACACTTTAAGGTTGAATAAAGCAATCTATTATAACATGTATTTTCTGCAGAAAATTGCAGCCTTATGGATGTATCATTCAATGGCATGCAACATCAAAATTAACCATGGAAAAGTTCCAATACGTATCCCAAAAGATGCACCCTAGTTAGTAGACTAGGTGAGTGAAGTTAGAGAGCTAGTCTAGGGTTATTTTAGGAGTTAAGAGAGTGTTAGTAGCTAGGGTTATGCAGACCTAATGGCTATAGGTCAAAGTTTATAACAACAATTAAATTAGTCGGAGAGAGGGGATATCCTAGTAGGGGAAGACTCCTCTCTATGAGGAAAAACAACTTCAAGCAAGAAATCTTTCAAAAAATCAAAAATTGTGTTTCCCAAGGCAATGATTTTATATCTCCAATGCAAAATATATAAGACTAGTTCCTTTAAAATTGGGTTAATGGAGTCAAATAAAAGAAAGAGCTAGAGAAGCTACCTCCTTGGGGGTGTAATCCCTTTTACTTCCCAAGGAAAGTTTCTCTAGCTAGGGTTTAATATAAGAGGGTCTATGCCCTTATACTTGTCTTAGAAAACCCTTGTTTAACCAATGAGATGAAGCATAAAATGATGACGATTATGGTGGGGGTGTATGCCCTTATACTTCCTACCTACCTCCTAGCACAACAATCCTTGAATTTAAAAGAATAATAGCAGAAGAGTAAAAGACCATACCAAATTCAAGAAACATGCCAAGATAATCCACCATAAAAGCTAGAAAACATCCATCCAAGGCTAGTGCCTCACTCCTCCATCAACCATTCATCAAGATATCCATAAAAAATTTCACAAAAGGCAAATAGAGCCAAGTGTAGCAAAAATTTCATACCAATACTTCTCACAATGAGGGAGAGTTATGTTAAAATGAGATCTTATGATCTCTTATTTATACAAAAAGTCACCAAGGTGACTTGTCCACAAATTAAAGGGTAAACCACAATATTAGGGGACAACAACCCTAATATTTCTCCCTTAACAAATTAATATTAATCAATTCATTTCAAATTTCACTTTTTGCACAAATAAAACCCTAATTCACATGGGTGTCGCCCCTTTAGGGGACGTTTTGGCACTAGGAGAAGGTCGTTGTTGATGTAGGAGGGTAGTAAGGCTTCCCAAAGCCACATGTCAATCATCCAAATGTATTCCTTCATGTTCAAAGCCTCAAACCCCACAAAACATCCAAGTGTCAAAGCATATCATCTCACCACCATGTCCTAGCCCCCCAAACATGACGTCAAGCTAAAAAAGGAGGATGTTTTTCCCATCCTGGGAAAATTGTTTGGAAAGTGAGGGTTTGGCTATGTCATACAAGTCATAATCAAGGCCTTCTAATTCAAATCTTTCTCATCCAGCATGTGGGCCCCTGACATCCAACCTGTGGGCTTGTAGCCCCATGGAATCCCAAGTTAGGCTTGTTCTCCCAAAATTGTTCACCAACTAGGTCCTGCAAAGAAAAATGAGCATGCCCTTGAAGGATCTCAAGTCATAACATCATGATAAGTGAACCCAATCAATAAATAAGCCATATAATCATGTGCATCAAATATCACTATATCAAACAATTAAATTCTCAAAGACATTATGCGACTTTTCAAGCTTGAATATGAGAGGGTTGACAAGGTGTCTTATTGGGTAGATATTTCCCTAGGTCAAGGAGAGTTTCCAAGATATCCCTCTCTAAGCCATGTAAAGTGGATGAAGTGGTTGGGGTCAAGACTCAATGGGCATAGGGCTCATGACATACAAGGGGTCGTAGTGTCTCATTCATGGGTGCCTTTGTAGAGGGTCTATGGTACCTTCATCCACAATGCACTTTTTCCAAGCCCATCAATTGCCTTATATCTTTCTTTCTTTATTTTCTTTCAATATAGCATAAGGAGAAATTTAAGGTCACTACCCTAGCATGGTGACCAGATGATGGAAATGTCACCCACAAACACCTAGTGGAATTGAGAAGGTTGGCTCGTGATGATACCCCCTTTCTATTGGTCATGCAACGGAGATCCATTACCTTGGTTTGGTGACTAGATGATGGCAATATCATACCACTAGATATTCGTGGACATGATAGGTCGGCTTGTGATGAGATTTCCTATCCTTCAACTAACCTTTTAAGCATTTTTTATCATATTCTGGGTCCCATTTACTTAAAGATAAGTGTTTCATTGCTTTCTTGGGTGATCCATGGGTGAAGCATCTGGAAGGTTGTTATCGGGTTAATTATTAAGTGCGAACACAAATCAATCCCCCTAGATCCACCTAGATCTAGAAAAGAACAAGACAAAACATGGTGCTTTCCCTAGGCTCTAATCATCGAATTTACTACCAAACAAAAGATGAGAGACATACCTTTAAGTGTCTCATCCTTATGTCTTTGTTGTTCCTGTTTCGCTCCAGTGCTCTTGTGATATTGATCCTATAGTGAGACACAAACCAACCAAAGTGAAAGTACTAGAAGTATATTCAATTACAACCTATGCATATGATCAAGGAATTATGCAATAAAATAAAGATAATTCTATGGGAAAGAAGTATGCCATTGTATTATATTAAATAATAGGAAGAGAGATTACAACCGGATGCCTTGATGTCGTAAGGTTCCTTCCAATAGGTCCTTGCTTCCCACACACTTCTTTCTCCAAGGATTCTAAGACCATGGATCTGATATCTACTCACAATCTATCTTGACAAAGAAAAGCTCAAAGCCAACATACCAAGCTAACAATCTCAAGCCAAATTTCTCAAGCTCAATCCAACTAACTTTTTCTATGAGAGTTCCTCTCCTTTTATAAGATGAAGAGGATAAGGTGAGGAGGTTAGGGTGATCCCACTAAATCATGAAAGAGAGTAAGATCCAAACCATTCAGAGGCCACCTCACTATAGAAGCTTCTCCTTCTAGAAGCATCGATAAGATGCTCGTTTTTCCCACGTACAAAGGCTGCCGCACTCTAGCTATAGAGAAACCTGTGGAAACTCCGCAGCCTAGCTATAGTGAAACCCATGGAAATAATGCATTTCTGCACCCTGCATATAGAGCAGCCTACAGAAATCCTCCAAAATAGGGCTTTTACAGAGGAAAACACAACTTCTTCTCTTAGGAAAAGTTATTTTGCCTTTTTTCTTTAGGAATTCAGGCCATTGACCCCTTTGAAGGAAACATATAGGTTTTCATCATTAATGGTCATAAGGGTGATGAAAATAATGTGTAATAGAGATCCCCCCAATGTATGAAGTTAGAACAGAGTGATAGCTGAAATACTTTGTCGAGTGTGTGTAGGGAACAAGGAACAGGCGATCGAAAACCTTCCAACAAACAAGGAAATACAGTATAATAATATAAAATCACTGAGGTAGGCATTCCCATACTCAGAATACAAATGACTCAAAGCATAAATTCTAACATGCAAAGATCCATGTCAAGTAATACAGGTCATGACCACCAAACATACACCATGGATCTATGCCATTATGACTCAAATATGAACATAGCCACCAAAAATACACTGTGGATCTATGTGTTAAAGACTCAAATTTGAACATAGCCACGAGACATACAATGTGGATCTATGCAACAGTACAAACTGAATATACTCCAATGCAACTTGAATCTGTCAGAAAAGATCCAAGGTCTTCATCTCCACCACTCTATAGTACGAATCTAGCCATGTGATTATAGGTGCTGAAGTCGAACATGGTAGAAACCACCTGATTACCAATCATTAGTGTATACCATTAACATGTGCGAGAGAAATCACCATTAATGTTAATGACTCCCAAGGTACTCTAGTACAATCCAACAAATGTGAATTAATGCGTTGAGGTCGAACACTCAACGAAACCTTCTGATCAGGGGTCAATAATGAAAACCCACTGTTGAAAGTGAGGGAACCTGTCATTGAGGCATGCAAGTTCCAAGGTACCAATTAGTTTCTAAGTCTAATTCCCAGATAATGAGTTGAAGTCGAGAGGAAAAGACTTGTCACAGGAGGGCCTTAATGTATCCCACATCAATGACATGAAATAGGTAACAAGATTTGAAGTAGATCAAAGTACCAAGTGATTTAGGACTGACTCAGGGATGGCCGATGCAATAGAAGGCTTAAGAACTATAGAAATGGCCGACGCAATAGAGGCATTTCTGGGTTGAACTTCTCTTTGAACATATTGACGACACGACAATTGTCTTGGAAACATAGCCTCAACACCAAGGATTATAGATCAATTTGTAATCTTATAAAGGAGTTTGACCAAGAGACGAGAGGATTTTCCAACCTAGACACAAAGAGAGTGAAAGAGTATCATTTTCAAAGGTGACTCTTCCATGGAATACAGGTTTAGACACATTTATTTCCCAATTTCCCCCCACCATTTCTGGTGAGTACCTCTTTATTTTTACACAAGCTTGAGGAGGATAACATATGCTTGAGATGTAAGCTCATCCTTCAGATGAGTCCCTCGGAGTATGTTTAATGAACCCTAAGAAGGAGTGGTTTGGTCCCGTATGGGTCTTTCGATGTTTGTTTATCGAGTCCAAAGAAAGAAAACTCATGGGTTTTTCAAGTTTAGAGAGTTTGAAAAAACACTTAAAGAGAACTCTCTCAGTTCCTTTTTCGTAAAGTAGTCTGATGAGACCGATAAAGAGATAAACTATCGCTCAACAAACTTTTTCTTCAAATACTTTAATGAGCGTGAAAAGAACAAGGTCGCTCGACAATCTTTTCATGTTTAGAGAGTCTAAAAAGAGCTTAAAGGGAACTCCAGTGGGTTCCCTTTTCGTATAACCTTTACGAGTCCGAAAAAGTGATAAAATTATACTTGGTTACATTCTCATTGATTTACGAGCATGAGAAAGAACAAAGACTAAGCTCGAGATTGTTTTCATTTTTACACAAGCTTTAAAACAAAACAAAACTGTGCTTGGGATAGATTTTATTTTTTAACAAGCTTAAAGATAAAAAAAAACTATGCTTGGACCTGGCTTCATTTTTACACAAGATTGAACCTGAGGAAAATATGCTTGAGGTAGGTGGTTTCATTTTTACACAAGCTTGAACAATAGAAAACTATGCTTGTGACTTCCCAATGCATGGTTGGTACTTTTATCCCCTCATATTAAGAAGCTAGTGGCTTAACTTCAGCATGAAGTCCATAGGTTGGAAGCATTGCCCCCCAAGCTTCGTTTCATCCAACTGCAAAGGCAAATGAAATGAAGCTTCAAATACTAGACAAAGGACTTGACTCAAACGGAGATGGGGAACACTCTGTTTCATTTTTTAATGAGCTTGACACAGAAACAAGAACTATGCTCGACAATCCAGGTTCAGTCCCCAAACCTCTGTTTCATTTGTTAAGGATCTTGAAACAGAAACAGGAACTATGCTCGTGACCTCTGTTTCATTTTTTAACGAGGTTTCCACAGAGACGCAAAACTATTCTCATAACCGGTTTCATTTTTTCATGAGCTTGAAATCAGAAAATCATGCTCAAAGCTGGTTTCATTTTTTAATGAGCTTGAAGTCAGAAAACCACGCTCATGGATGGATTCATTTTTTATTGAGATTGAAATTAGAAAACCATGCTCAACAAACTCTTCTTGATCATGGCTTCCAAGAGGACAATGCTCCAGAAGGACACCATGTCAAGGGACAAAACTCGGTCATGGCTTCCAAGAGATCTTCACTTGATGGAAGAAACACACTCTGGAAGGACACCATGTCGAGGGTCATGACAGGGGTAAGGAGATCAAGCTCTAAAAACCCTATTGAAGAGATCACAATGTCAACTACTGGATCCAGGTCATCATAAGCTAAAGTCGTGGGAGACAACGCCACATAATTAACATGTGGAGGGGGCGATACAGTCTACATACAAGAACCATTTAGGGAGGTAATCTAGTCAAGACCGATGAATGAAAGTTGATCAATAGTCACAATTCTTCCATCGTGAGGGAAAGATATCACATGAAAAAGAGTGGACACAATAGCTTTCATGGAATAGACATAATCTTGCCCAAGGAGTAAAGAGAAATCCAAGGGATCTTGGACTACCATGCCATCAATAAAGACAATTTTCCCTCCCAAAGTTATAGGAAACTGAGGAAGGGTCCCTAAAGGTTGTCTGGTTCTTCTTTTAAAATCTAACAGATTCTACATAACCAACACAAGATGAGGACAACCCAAAGCTTGCCAAGCAATAGAGGAAAAAATACTAATGGATGCACCTTCGTCTATTAGCATCTGAGGAACGTCCCAACCACAAACCTGTACTGTAATATGGAAAGGAATGTGAGAGGGAAGACGAGGTCCAATTAGCACACCCTAATTAAAAAGGATTGTCTCATTACTTGGAGGAGGTTCCACGGGAGAAGGAGGAATGTTTTCTGACACAGTAGAGTGTGTATCAACGAGAATAACATGGGAAATATCGGGTTTAATCTCGAGCGGGAGAGTAGGATCGACCGATGAAAAGATCAGATCAACCACTTGGGTTTCATTCTCCAAGGAGATAATGGGGTCGACAAGTGGAAACAGATCGACCACTTTGGTTTCACTCTCTAACGGGAGAGTGGGATTGACCGAGGAGGAAATCGAATCAACCACTTTGGTTTCACTCTCTAATGGGAGAGTGGGATTGAGTGATGACAAGAACATATTGACCACTTGGTCAATTGGTTCGACTAAGGACATGACCATGTTGACTACATGATCAATCGGATTGAATGATGAAGGGACCAGATCAAGTAAGCTTGCGATAAGCAGCTGGAAGTTGAGGCTGTGAAACAGTCATGTCTTCCAGTAATTTCGAGGCTTCGTCCATACGAGGGAAAAGGTGAGTTAGATGACTCCCTTTACATAACATGCATGGGAACTTGACTCTACTTTTATTTTTCCCAATTGTATCATGACTAGTTGACGAAAGGTCATCAACATGTTGTTCAGAGGTCGGCGACATGGGTTGGTGAGGGTGTGTAGACCATGCTTCTATAACCTTGGATAGGCTAGGGAAATCCTTAAGAAGATTGCTACACTTACAAAACCTGCAAGGGTACTTGGGCTTACGGGTTGTTTGGGTGACCTTGACATCATCAACACTCCCAACACGATTAACAATAACTGGTTTCTTTCCAACATGCTTAGCAGTGGTTAGAGGCGTAGATCCTTGATTATTTTTCTTCTTCTTATTCTTCCTTTTCTTCTTCTTCTTATCCACTAGGTTACTAGCTTTAGAGCTTTCAGTTGGTGAAGAAGACAAAATGGAAGAAGACCTTGCAAGTGAAGAAGGTGAAGAATATCTTACTGGTAAAGATAGTGAAGGATCAACATGAGGTTGATGTTCTTAGGGGGAAGTGTTTACAAATGAAGCAATAACTGCATTTGAGACTACCTGAGTTGAAAACAACCATACTGATAATCCAATTGTGAGACCTGGAAGGCTCAAAGTAGCGATGTGAGGAGGACCAATGTTTTCGTAGAAAGGAAAAACAAAAGGTTCCCTTGGAGCAGAGGTTCCTTCATTGGTCATTTCAGGAACTGACACCATTAAAAACAAAAATCCAACCTAGAGTCCACTTGGGAAAACAAACAACACACACTAAAAATCTAGTAAGCAAGAAAGCAAACAAAACCTTCTCACAATGAGCACACTAGTTGGTGATGAAATCCAATGTCGCAGGAATAAAGAAAGAAGGGGTTGAGATAGAGTGGGTGGAAAAGTTATGTTGATGACCTGCTTAATAGACTTACACCCTGGTGCAAGCTCCCACACATAATCGTGGGTATACCCTCCAAGGCGCTCGAGTGAGTTTGGCCAACGTTGCTTCCAGGTACCTTGAAGACTTGCCCCTCCACAGTCACCTCATGTAAAGACCCTAAAGAGATAGGACACTAAGGTTACCAATTACTATAGAGATGCCTGGGGAAACAATCGACAGCCCGACCCACGCGAAAAGGCATGGTATCTAGCCCAAAATCAACTCGAAAGGCTTCCACTCATCATTGTGGGTATACCTTTCAAGCGACCCCCATAATACGCACAATCTCTACACCAAGACCAACAAAGCAGGGTGAGTAACTCTACTAGTCTTAATATGACCTCGTGATTGACCCTTGTGTGAGAAGGGCTTCCCAGGACAAAATGTAGCAAGTGGATTTCACCTCTCCCTAACGCAAGATTATATGTTTGTTTGCAGCTTTGGAAAGTTATCTTTCACACCTATTCCAAATCCCTACAACTAATCTAATGTAGGTTTGCTACCAGAAAATATAAAAATGTCTAATCAATTTTTATAAGCACTTTTATTTTTAAGGCTGTTGTTACTCAAAAGGAAGATGGCGTGGAAAAGATGTTGTTTTGACCGACTCAAAATTTATGCAAAGAGATGAAGATGCAATCTTTTCATTTCAATGAAAGCTATGCTACGAGAAGGAGAAAACATTTATCATTCTCAAATGTACAATGTCCCAAAATATATTAAACTCATAAATATCAATATCCTGAAGAAATGGTCAAAATGGATTGTACACCAATACAAGATTCATGGCCCCCCCGGACTATGAGGGGGAAAATTTTTCAGAATTTAAGACCACAAATCATGCAATTTCACTACTTCAAATGCAAGGATTCCACCAATCTAATATAAAGCAAGAAATTAAAACCTTTTGTTCCAAATATAGCTAAAAGTAATAGCAAATAGATATGAAACAAAGAAACCCAAACAATTTTCTCTTTTAACACAAATTATTCAATAAAAGAAAATGAAATTATTTCACCAAACAACTCTAAAGAAAAACGATACTTTGTAACTGAAAGACACTCAAAGCAAGAGATCAAATCTTTAAAAAAAAACAAAAACAAAGCAAAGATGGCTAAAAGAAGCTTCAAATTTGTCAAGCAGACTGTAAAGAGATCATAATCAAACCCAAAAATTCACCCCAAAACCAAATCCAAGGTCTGGGTAAGGAAAAAACCATCAAAAATCAAAATTTTCACAATTTTCGTAGGCTGTAGACTAACACAGTGTGGAAATCCCTGATCACCGTAGGCTAGATATGGGTAGGGTGTGGAGTTTTTGCACTAGTCTAAACAGGTAGGGTGTGGAAATCCTAAGTCTCTGCACTGTCCCTCAAAGCAGGGTGTGGAAATCAAACAAAAAAGGAAAAAATTGAAAATCAAGAAGGTTTTCCAGTGAAGTTAAATAGTCAAAGAGTCAAGTTGGATCTTCCAGTGACTTAGAAAAAATAGAACCCAGACAATCAAAGTAAGAAAGAAAGATAAACTAGGAAAACAATTTGTTCCCCAGTGGAGTTGCCAATTTTGTTATCGGGTTAATTGTTAAGTGCGGACACAAATCAATCCCCCTAGATCCACCTAGATCTAGAACAAAACAAGATAGAACATGGCACTTTCCATAGGCTCTAATCATCGAATTTACTACTGAACAAAAGACGAGAGACATACCTTTAAGTGTCGCTTCCTTATGTCTTTGTTGTTCCTATTTCACTCCGGTGCTCTTGTGATATTGATCCTGCAGTGAGACACAAACCAACCAAAGTGAAAGCAGTAGAAGTATATTCAATGACAACCTATGCATATGATCAAGGAATTATGCAATAAAATAAAGATAATTCTCTAGGAAAGAAGCATGCCACTGTATTATATTAAATAATAGGAAGAGAGATTACAATCAGATGCCTTGATGTTGTAAGGTTCCTTCCAACAGTTCCTTGCTTCCCACACACTTCTTGCTCCAAGGATTCTGAGACCATGGATCTGATATCTACTCACAATCTATCTTGACAAAGAAAATCTCAAAGCCAACATACCAAGCTAACAATCTCAAGCCAAATTTCTCAAGCTCATTCCAACTCACTTTCTCCATGAGAGTTCCTCTCCTTTTATAAGCTGAAGAGGATAAGGTGAGGAGGTTAGGGTGATCCCACTAAATCATGAAAGTGAGTAAGATCCAAACCATTCGGAGGCCACCTCACTATTGAATCTTCTCCTTCTAGAAGCATCGAGAAGATGCTCATTTTTTCCCATGTACGAAGGCCGCTGCACCCTAGCTATAGAGCAACTTGCGGAAACTTCGTAGTCTATATATAGTGCAGCCCATGAAAATCATGCATTTCTGCACCCTTCATATAGAGTAGCCCGCGGAAATCCTCCAAAATAGGGTTTTTATAGAGGAAAACACAACTTCTTCTCTCAGGAAAAGTTCTTTTCCCTTCTTTCTTCAAGAATTCAGGTCATTGACCCCTCTAAAGGAAATAGATAGGTTTACATCATTAACAATCATAAGGGTGATGAAAATAATGTGTAACAAAGGCTTATACAAGGATTTTATCTTTTACCCAACATCAACCCCTCTAGGCATTTAGCCCCTTCTTCCCATAGAATGAAGGACAACCCCTTCTTGGGTCAATACACTTTAAAATCTGAAGAGATAAGGAAATGGAGGGGAATAATGATGAAAAGTGGTAAGTATGGTCAGGAATGGTACGATGTCTCATTAAGGGAGTTCCTAGTAGCAAACCCATCCCCAAGGAAGACCACTTACTAGGGCACAATGTCAACCACTAAGGTGAAGCAGGGAAAAAGGCATAATTTCTGAGCATATATCATGAAATCTAAATTAATCTAAGATACACCATAATCAAATGACTTAGATATTGAAATGATGCTCACCATAATACTGACTTGTACCTCATGGATCAAGGCTCACTTCCTTTTGGAAGCCAACTGGTGTGGTGGATGCCATCTGCAAATTTATGACCATTTGTGGTGGTGAGTGGTTTTTCCATCTATGCAAAAGGGTATTTCTAGTCATGTAGTCTCTCAACACTCCATATCTGCAACCAGAGGTCCTTGAGACATAATCTCCTTAGTTATCCACGAAATGGGGATAACAGGAAGAAAAGGAAATTGAGTTAAGAGGTATCACAGGGAAACCAAGTAAGCTGATAAGCTCTAATGGGATGAAAAATTTATTGAAAAATGGCCATCAAGGTGTAATTGTACAACTATGCTCACTAGATGTTCAAACATCTAAGACATTTGTCCCCCTAGATCTCCAAGGGATCATTGATAATCATTCCAAAGTATTTGAATATATTCCTAGAGGTCTTCCACCCACTTGCGATCATGATCTTGCTATTCAATTAAGTCCTAGTAGTGTTCCTCCTAATATCATGCCTTACAGATACTCTTATGCACAGAAGAGTGAAATTGAGTGTATGGTTGAAGAAATGGTAGAGGCTGGCATTATTATACCTAGCCAAACTTTTTACTCTGCACCGGTGGTAATGGTACTCAAGAAAAAGGGATCATGGCGTATCTATCTAGATTATAGAGAGCTCAACAAGATCACCATTAAAGATAAGTTTCCCATTACCGTCATTAATGAATTGTTATATGAACTACATGGAGCAATATACTTCACAAAGTTGAATCTTCGTTTAGGGTAGTATCATCAGATTATAATGAAGGAAGCAGATATCCCCAAAAAAACATTCTGAACTCATGAAGACCATTATGAATTTTTGGTCATGCCTTTTGGCCTTACTAATTCACCTTCCACATTCCAAGGGTTGATGAATTCCATTTTCAAGACCTTCCTTCAAAAAATTGTGTTAGTATTTTTTGATGATATACTAATCTATAGCAAGTCTTGGGAGGATCACGCTCGACATGTTGATAGGGTGTTATAGCTACTAAAGGAGCAACAACTATATACCAAACCATCAAAATGTTTCTTTGGGGTGAAGGAGGTAGAGTATTTGGGTCATATTGTATCTCATGAAGGTGTCAAAGTAGACCCTAAGAAGATTAATTCCATTATGTAATGGTCAATTCCCAAAACATTGAAGAATCTTAGAGGATTTCTTGGTTTGACAGGTTACTACTACAAGTTTGTTTGGAACTATGGAAAAATAGCAACACCTTTAATGAAACTAACTAAGAAAGATGCATCTTCATGGACTCCAAAGGAAACTTAATATTTTGAACAACTTAAAGAGGTGATGTACAAAGATCCTGTCTTGATCACACCAGACTTCAAAAAAACCTTTATTGTGGAATGTGATGCCTTAGGAAATGACATTGGTGTTGTTCTAATGCAAGAAGGAAGGGCCCTTGCTTTTGAAAGTCAAACACTCAAGGGAAAGGACTTACACAAACCCATTTATGAGAATGAGATGATGTAAATACTACATGCATTGAAGCAATGACGCCCTTACCTAATAGGTAGTCACTTCAAGGTCAAAATAGATCATGATAGTCTTAAATATTTCTTGGAACAATGACTATCTTCAAAAGAACAACAAAAATGGGTGACCAAGATGTTGGGTTATGATTTTGAAATCATCTACAAAAAAGGGAAGAAAAATGTTGTGGCATATGCACTCTCAAAAAAGGATGAAGATGTTGATTCCTTTCTTTGTGCTATCTCGATCATCCAACCTGATTGGATAATAGAAGAAAGGGATGAATGGAATAATGACGAAAAATTGTGGACTCTCACTCAAAAGTTGCAGCAGGATTCCAATGCATCAGATATGTTTACATGGAAAATGATTCACTATGGTAGAAAGATCACATATATTTATGTAAGAAATCCCAACTCAAATGAAAGGTACTCTTGGAATTGCACACCTCTCCGGTAGGAGGGCACTCAAGATTTTTGAAAACTTATCACAGGGTTAAGAAGGGATTTTTTGGGATGGCCTTGAAAATGATGTTCAAAGGTTTGTGGAAAAATGTTTGGTTTGCCAACAAAAAAAGGTGGAAACAATTAAGACCCCATGTCTTTTACAACCATTATCCATCCCAAGTCAGCGTTGGGAGGAGGTTTCCATGGATCTCATCACAGGGTTACCGAAGTTTGAAGTAAAGAATGTCATAATGATGATTATTGATAGACTGACCAAGTACACACACTTTTGTGCACTCTCTAATCCTTTTAAAGACAGTATAGTTTCCGCCACATTCATGGAGACCGTTCAAAAGCTACATGGAATCCCAAATATTATTCTAAGTGACAAAGATCCCATCTTCATTGGAAATGTTTGGATAGAATTATTTTCTTGTTTGGGTACTCAATTGGCTCATAGCTCATCTTATCATCCTTAATCTGATGGAAAAATTGAGATAGTGAACAAATGTCTAGAAGGCTACCTTCATTTCTTTGTCTCTAATAAACAAACACAATGGTTCAAGTGGTTACCCTTGGCATAATGGTGGTATAACACTTCCTTTCATACTGCAACAAAAATGACACCATTTATGGCACTCTATGAATATCACCCACCGTCCATCACTCCTTCTCTAAAAGAAAAATCTAAGGTTCAAGTAGTGGAAGATCACATCGAGCATCAACTACAAGTTCTCCAACTCTTAAAGTAAAACCTAACCATGGCACATAATCGTATGAAACAACAAGCATATCAACGTCGTAGTGAAATAAGTTTTTTAAGTAGGGGATTGGGTATTTTTAAGACTACAACCATACAAACAAATGTCCCTCAAGCAAGCTAAGAAGGATAATAAATTATCACCAAAGTACTATTTCCCTTATAAGGTGTTGCAAAATATTGGTACTATGTCATACAAATTGGCGTTGCTTGGATCTTCATGAGTACACCCAGTTTTCCATGTGTCATTCTTAAAGAATGTTATAGGTGAAAATATCCCAGTTCAAACTATATTGCCAAAACTTGACGAGGAAGAAAAAATCATATTGGAGCCTTAAGCTATCATTGACACAAGAATTCACCAGTTGAGGAATAGATCCATTTCAAATATCTCATTAAATGGAAGAAACTACCTGCTGAAGAGTCCACTTGGGAAGATGATTCTTTTATATAGAAGCATCCAAAATTACTCAAGCGTTGTGGGAAACACTTGTTTGAAGGAGAGGGGCATGTTAAGCCTTAAATAGTTTCATATTACCCCTTAATTGGGGCATATTACATTAATATTGTTATTTTATTTATTTCGGCTTGGGTACATTAGTTGTAATTGTACCTTCTAGTCTCCTATATATACCAAGGAGACCTTTTCATTTGGAATCATCTTGTATTTGTGAATTTATGTGGTGTACAAGGATTTTTTCCCCTCGAAGAGGATATTTATCTAAAATTCTCTCTTTGTCAAGGCGTGGAGTACTTATTCTGACATTTTAATGCTATTTGGATATTTGTTTCCTAACATTAATGGACGTGTCTTTTCCATTTTTGTATTTTCATTAATTATTAATTATTTAAATTTATATTCATACATTACATTATATTATAAACAATATTATTTGTATATTATATTAATAATATTAGTTAATAATTAATAAATTTATCATTAATTATTAATCTCGAAGAATGTTTTCTCGATGTTGTCCAAACATCAACACTCCCTCTCAACAAGCGAGATATTCTACATCATGCCGAGCTTACCTCTGAAGTATATATACTTTTCACTAGACTCGTGATACCCATCTGTCAGTCCTAGGAGATGTCTCTATCCCACCTGAATTGAGGGGAAACTCCCTCTGTAGCTCTCCCTATTAGCTAGGGAGGTATCTTTCCATGATGTCTTCATCTAGTAGTCCATTGACTACTCTGCAATCAGCTAGTAGCACACACCTACTACAATGCCATCAGTAGCTAGAATCATTTGTCACAGTCTCTGTGATCAAATATTACACACAACTACTCTCAAGTGATCTGGTAGTCTATGTGGCAATCAACTAGTAGCACACAACTACTACAATACCATCCAATATGACTGCGCCAATCCATAGTAGTACATCACTATTTTTTGGTGATACATAATCACTGCTAGTGGTACACAACCACTTTTAGTAGCACACAACTATTGTCCCTGTGACACACGATCACAACTAGTAGTACACAACCACCGTAGTAGCACATTGCTACTTTCCAGTGACACATAGTCACTGCCAATGGTACACAACCACTGTAGTAGCACACAACTATTTTCCAGTGACACACAGTCATTGCCAGTCGTACACAACCACCGAAGTAGCACACAACTACTGTCCATATATACAAAGTCTCCGCCAGTGGTACACAAAAACCGAAGTAGCACACAACTACTTTCCAATGACACACAGTCACTGTTAGTGGTACACAAACACCGTAGTAGCACACAACTACTAGTGAGAGACACATAATCTCCACCATAGTCTCATGACTATGCATGTGATGTTTTTCCTCTCCTAGGATCCGATAGTGCATTACCCCCTCAGTCACCTCACATGGCTGATCTGGGGAACCTTTGGCCATAGGGGTTATCCGACTGGAGGAGAAGAAACACATCTCCCTCTCAATGAGGGTGGGAATTCTGCATCATTCCAAGCTTGTTTCTGAAGTACTCATACTTCACTCTACACATAGGCTTGGTGAGAATTTATGTTATCTTCTCATTCATGGATATGTATTGGAGCTCTATAGATCCTCTCTGCACCATGCCTTGGATGTAATGATATTTTATCTCTATTTTCTTTGACTTTTCATGAAATACATGAATCTTCGAAAGCTTCACACAACTTTGATTGTCACATTGTATCAAAGTTGGTTCCTACGCCTGATCAAACAATCCTTCGAGCAACTTCTGAAGAAACACTGTTTCACAACTTGCTAAACTAGCTGCAATATACTTAGCTTCTGCAGTGCTGAGTGTGATAGATGTCTTCTTCCATCTTATCCAAAAGACCATGGTAGAACCCAAACTGAAGTAACAACCTGATGTACTCTTTCTGTCATCTGCACTCCCTGCCTAATCAGAATCTGTATATCCCTGCAGCTTCACATCATCATTTGAAACATATTTCAAAAAATAACTAACTATGCTATGGAGATATCTTAATACATGTTTTGTTGCAATCTAATGTTCATATCTTGGTTCAACCTAGAACTGGCTTTAGAGTGTTTACTACAAAGAAAATATCTGGCCTGGTATGGTTGATATCCGTATAATTAAGTTGTGGGAATTGGTAGCATTCGAATTGAGATGTTTGATGGATCTGTTAAGATACTAATTGATGTGAGACATGTACCTGAGGTAAGAAAGAACCTAATCTCTTTGGGAGTCTTAGATACTGGAGGATATAAAAGTGCTATTCAAGGTGGAGTTATGAAAGTATATAAAGGAATCCTACTTGTTATGAAAGCGAAGAAGGTTGGAAACTTGTTTCTGTTAGAAGGAAGAACCGAGTCAGATCATGCGACATTTGTATCCGAGAATGACAGTGATTCTATTCGAATATGGCATCAACGGTTGAGCCATATGAGAAAAAGAGGATTGAAGGTATTATATGATCGCAAGTTACTTCCTAGTCTAAAGTCTTTAAAGTTATATTTTTGCAAGCACTGTATTTATGGAAAACAAAATAGGCAGAGATTTAAAACCGAAAGACACACCAGTGAGGGAATCCTTAATTATATCCATTCTAATGTTTGGGGACCATGCCATACTATTTTGTATGGAGTATCATCATACTTTGTTACTTTTATAGATGATTTCTCTAAGGTGTGGATCTATATGTTGAAAAGAAAGGCCAATGTATTTTCTTTTTTCAAGCAGTTTAGAGCTTTAGTGGGAAAGAGGACTGGTAGGTCCATTAAATGTTTAAGACCTGATAATGGTGGTGAATTTATGTCAATGGAATTTAATAACTATTGCAAGGATTTTGGTATTGATAGGAATAAAACTACTGCCGACACTCCTCAGTAGAATGGAGTTGTTGAACGCATGAACAAGACTCTTCTAGAGAGAGAAAGGAGTATGCTTAGTAACACCAACTTGTAGAAGGAACTATGTGCAGAAGAAGTAACTACAACTTGTTATCTGGTGAATTGATCACCATCAACAACAATATAGTGCAAGATTCCTAAAGAGGTATGGATAGGTCACCTTTGCAATTATTCTAATCTTAAGGTTTTTGGTTGTGAAGCCTATGCTCTAATTCCAAAACATCAACGTTCTAAATTAGATCCAAAATAAAAAAGGCTTATCTTTGTTGGATATGATGATGGTATTAATGGGTACAGGTTGGGGGATCCTACTACCCACAAGATCACCATTAAAAAAGATGTAATATTTGATGAATCATCTCTCACCAAATCATATGTAGATGTTCAAATGAAACATGTAGAAGTACCGAAATATCAATAGACTCAATTTGAAATTTGTTCAACTACAGATGAAAGTGAACATGAACAAGTTTCTGAATATTTTCATGAAGAGGTTCCTATAGAAGAAAACATGGATGATAATGACATTCAACAGATTGTGGATGAACCAAAAAATTCCCTAAGGAGGTCTACACGTGTTAGAGTTCCTCCAAGAAGGTATGATGATTTTGCTTCATCAGTTTATTTAAGTACTAATGATGATGAACCTTCATGCTATCAGGAAGCTGTGGAGGGTTCTAAGAGTGAAAAATGGAAAGAAGCAATGAAGGATGAAATGAATGATTTAGTGAAGAATGCTACATGGGGCCTGGTAAAACTTCCAAGAAACAGGAAAACTGTAGGTTGCAAGTGGGTCTACAAGCTGAAGAAGGGTGTTGATGACAAGGTAGAAAGGTAGAAAGCAAGGCTGGTTGTGAAAGGATATTCTCAGAAAGAAGGTATTGACTTTTATGATATGTTTTCACCAGTTGTTAATATTGTTTCAATTCAAATTGTGTTAGTATTAGTTGCATCACTTGATTTGGAGTTGAAGCAGCTAGATGTTAAGACTTCTTTCTTACATGGAGATTTGGATGAGGAGATTTACATGGAACAACCTAAAGGATTCATTCATAATTGCAACAAGAAATTTGTTTGCAGGCTCAAAAAATCATTGTATGGTCTGAGGCAGTCGCCCAGACAATGGTACAAGAAATTTGACTCTTTCACGATGAGCCAGAATTATACAAGGGGTGATTATGATCATTGTGTTTACTTTAAGAAATTGAATAATGGCATATTCATTATCTTAGTATTGTATGTTGACGATATGCTTTTAGCAAGAAAAATCATAATTGAGATCAATAGGTTAAATGCTCAAATGGCTAGGATGTTTGATATGAAATATCTAGGAGAAGTAAAGCAGATTTTGGGCATGGATATATTCATAGAAAGGAGGAATGGTAATATTTCGTTGTCACAACATAAGTATTTCAAAAAAATACTTTTGAGGTTTGGTATGAACAGTGTGAAACTGGTTTCTGTACCTTTCGCTTTCCATTTTAATATTTCTTCAAGATTATGTCCTAGTACAAAAGAAGAAAATGAACATATGTCTCGAATACCGTATGCTAATGCAGTAGGGAGTTTAATGTATGTGATGGTTAGTACAAGACTAGACATTTCACATGTAGTTAGGGTTGTCAACAGATATATGGAAAATCCAGGTAAAGAGTACTGGGCAACAGTGAAATGGGTTCTTCGATATCTGAGGGGCACAAGTGATTACTGTATCACCTATAATGGTGGTTGTGAGTTAGTTTGTGGATATGTTGATTCTGATTTTGCAGGTGATTTGGACAAAATGAGGTCAACTTCAGGATATGTTTTTACTCTTGCAGGTGGAGCTATTAGTTGGATGTCAAAGCTACAGAGCATTGTTTCTTTATCCACTACAGAAGCATAATACATAGCTGCTTCACATGCTTTCAAAGAGGTGGTTTGGTTAAAAGGTTTGTTTGGTGAGTTTGGAAGGATGTAGGACAAAGTAAAGCTACTTTGTGATAGTCAAAGTGCTATTCACTTGGCCAAGAATCCAACCTACCATAGTAAAACTAAAAATATTCCTATTAAGTTCCATTTTGTAAGATAGATCATTGATGACGGTGGAGTTTCTCTTGAAAAGGTTCATACAAAAGAGAACTGCGCAAACATGTTCACAAAACCAGTACTTTTAGAGAAGCTATGATGGTGCCTGGCTTCTCTTGGTTTGCAAAAAAGATGATGAACAAAAGAAGGAGCAAGGTATCATGTTAATTGTTGTCAAGGTAGAGATTGTTAAAAGGTGACAACAACGCGTCGGTTAGGTGACGGTCATTCTTCCACAACTTGACTGTTGTTGAAACAAACAACCATAAATAGAATTAGATTGTTTTGTAATTAATGAATTCATCTTCTTGAAACTGTGAGAGGAAGACTATAAATTCATGTATTCCTACAGATGTATAGAGTGAGCCTGTTGTAACTCTTCATGCTATGAACTAAGAAAACTGATACCTTTCTTGGTGGATGTAGCCCGAAGTTGGGTGAACCATGTAAATTCCTCTATTTTTCTTTTATAAATTTTGCCATTTGTTTGATGTGATTTATTCTCTTCTGCTTAGTTGGATTGGTTTTGTGGCTAACTGTTCTAACAACAGAAACGTAAATAGATTGAATGGAAGAAATCAATAAAAAATAACAAAGAAGTGGTACAATCTTTTAAAAGAGAAACATTGATAGAGTAATTATTCTTATTGTTTAAAAGAGAATTACAACAACCAAACAAACTTACAACCATCTTACACACCTTATTTTCTTTTATGGGATTACATAGATTTATAGCATCTCTTTTACAGTTACACAAAACTGAACAATTTAATGTGCACCCATCTATATTCTATTTTAAGTTTATTTTGTCTCAACTAAAACATAATAATAAGAGCCAAGAAATCC
Organism: Picea engelmannii; assembly: GCA_009831015.1. Classification (NCBI taxonomy): domain Eukaryota; kingdom Viridiplantae; phylum Streptophyta; class Pinopsida; order Pinales; family Pinaceae; genus Picea; species Picea engelmannii. Next base: position 784,784 of record ML777510.1, read on the forward strand.
ACCCATATCAAATCCATTGGGTATATGGAAATGTAAAACAACATCAAAACCCAGTGGGTATACCAACATGCTTTGGTTTCATCTTGGATATTTAGGATATGCTTTCCAAGTTGAACAAACCCAAGTGGATCTCCATCGTTAGCAAGGATGATTGCATCTCATTGCTAGAGCTATATGCACTTTCTACATCCAGGCGTGGAGAGGAGTAGTTCTGGAGGTTCAGGAGAATGTTTCCCGGAGTGTTGGAGTTAGTGTGGGTTCTGTCAATGTCAATGACGACGACACTGAAATAATTTGTAACAGAAGGGATGATCTCATTTGTAACAAAAAGGACGATCTCATACCCATGGGCTCGTTAAAGTTATTAGTTTGTAACAGAAGAGATGATCTCATTTGTAACTCTAGCATCTCATTGTTAGAGATATATGCAAGTGGATCTCCATCGTTAGCGATTATTTCATCCTTTAATGTAGTTAATGGATTTATTGGACATTTATTTATTTCAATCCTTCTCTCATTTTGTCAAGAAGGTATTGTTATAACATATTTGACCACCCATGGGCCAAAAATATTGACCTTAACCCATGATTATTCTTTTATAAACATGCATATTGATTCACAAAACAATTTTACACTTGACCACTATGGGCCATTAGCACTGAATAAAGTCACACACACACAAAAAAAATCACAGTGCATGCTTGAAAGAAAATTAAATTTTAAGGATCATATGGTAAAGCATTGAAATCATATATGAAACCTTAGCAATGTCTAAAAAATCATTGAATTCTATATCTTTAAGAATTTTGAAAATTTGCTAAACAATTATATGAAGTAAATACACTTCTTGGAGCAAAAGCCCATGTAAATCATGGCCAGTCAAATCAAAAGATAAGAAAGATACAAATATATTATTGGACAAATTACTAAATATTGATTTGATCAAACCATCAACTTTGGAATTTTCATGTCTATCTTTTATGGTCAACAAGTGTATTGAAATCAAAAGAGGCAAAAAGAGAATCACTACTACATATGGGCGGATTATTCCATGAAAATTTTCCACGTTTCCATTATTTTCATTTTTTTTAAAGTGGGCGGGATTTCGTCGCTATTGCCACAAAATTTCGTCGCTATAGCGACAATTATTGCCTACCTCAAAAAACATCTGCTAACACACGTCGCTTGTAATGACTAGTTGACTTTTTGCGGGTCAACTCAGGCATTTTCGTCGCTATATCGACGATAATCGATCTATATATGCCTGACTTTAAGAGACTTTGCGACACATTTGCTATAGTTGCAAAACTGTTTGTGGATTTTGTTTGAGCTGTTTATTTTTTTCGTCACCCACCAGTTGAACAAATCCAATTCTCCATCTACATAGCTTGGATTTTGAACTTGTAAGGTTAGTATGTTTATTTATTTATTTATTTACATATACTAATTTAACTTGTAAATTTTTATTCAAATGAAATTTCATGTAGCTTGTTTTTTCCTTGATAATATATTATATGTGCATTACCATATTTCAAAATTGTTATGTCATTGGTTTTTGGATCTAGTTAGTATATTCTATAGAAATTCATGTGAAATGTAAAGAAAAATATTTTCCAAAGAAGTATTTTAAGAAGAGGGAAAATTACTCCATCAATAAGACAATTCAAACATTAAAAATAGATGTCATTATCAATCTAGATTAATTTGAGCCTACAATTCCTTATGTAAATTTAATCCTTATTACAAAAGCATCAACTCATAAAAACTTTACCGGCTGGACTAATGTTTGAAATAGAAATGGAAAAAAAATCCTCTTAGGTCTAATCCTACCCCTTATTGACCTTGTTAGCTCTCTAACTTTTTTGTTTCTATGATGTTGTGCTTATATATATTAATTTCATATTTTTAGTCTAGTATTAGGTTAGGTTAGTCATATAACATTGTATTCTTATGTGATGTTGTTTCTCTCAATCTTTTATAATCACACACAATTCTAGATGTAGTGATTAACTCTAGTTTGTAGTTGATGTAACTTTTTTATACACTATTAATAAGGAGTAGCTAAAATATAAAAATTTCATGATGAAATCTACTAGTGAGACAATGAAAAATGAGAACATGCCAAAGTGTCTTAGAAAATAAAATTGTGTCCACTGTAAGTAGCATAAAATTGTGACCATTGTATGTAGCTACAAATCAACACGTCATAATTTAAGCCAAGCAAACCCAATTGTGGATGACAATTGGATGACATTCTTTTTTTAGTGGTGAATTTCACAGATTGACATTTTCTCTCCAAAACAACTTAGAGGCTAGTGTATGGTGTCGAGTGATTCAATTTTTATAAATTTTGACCACTTTCGTTAAATGGTGTGTAATTATTTTCCATGGTGATTCAGTACACACTACTCTAAAGTACAAATTGAAGCATATCGATCTTAATAGTTAATCGATAATAAATAAAAAACATGTCAAAATGTCTTACAAAAAATAATTGTGAAGATTGTAGGTCACTGTAAATAAACATATCATAATCAAAAGGAGTAGCTAAAATATAAAAAATTGACAACTTACTGTTTGGTATGGTGTAGGTGAGACAATTACTTTTCAGTACAAGGATTTGTCACTATGAACGAAAATGACAGGAAGTTTGCTCGGTTAAGAGCAACATTAGAGGCGAGGGGCGATGGAAAATGTTGTTGCCCTTGCTATGATTGCAGGGGCTTGCAAAGAAGAAGACTTTTAATAAAAACAACTAAAATACATTTTAGGGAGAAGGGGCATGCCGAAGGGGGTTATGAATATCGTCCCGTGGTAAGAGGTTTCAATATTTAATGTATTCTCTATAATAGTCATAATGTCATGAATTCTAGTAATATTTCTTATTGTTTTTTTTATATTTTCTATACACACTAACTTTTCTACGTTGTTTTTAAATATATAGACGATGCCCCCAAAATGTCGATCTCCAGAGAGTTTTTTTTTTTTTTAAATAAAAAGGGGTAGTGCCTATTATATTGCCATTTCTAAAGTACAAGATTCAAAACT
>ML777510.1:787881-807841 GCA_009831015.1 Picea engelmannii
GTGTCATCCTGAAAGCATAGTTTGCAAAAAAAAGACAGAGGTGGCGTCCTGCCCGAAGGAAACCAGGACCCATAGTTACAGCGTGCATGCTGATTATTTTATCTAACGCTAAAACTGACTGATAACAGTGACTCCTATACCAATACCAGAAACAAGTTGAGAGCATGAGGAAACCTTTGAGCTGCATTGTTAGTCCTGAACGCCGGTGTGCCTCCATCTCGCCGGGAATGAATAGGGGTGGGCGCAAGTCGGGCACTGTTTCTTCGCTGAAGCTCGGGAATGTGCCCCAAAAAACATATCCATTCACTGGTCCAGGTGCTCCAGTCGAAAGGTCTGGTCGTTGAGCTAATGCCTGATTTCAAGGATGAGATCCAGATATCTCCAGTCTGCTACGTGGGGCGGCTCCTTGCTGATGTTCTCATCCGGGTTCTGCGTGCAATGCCCTGCCTCTCGCCCTGCTCCTTCCTTATCGCTAGTGGGATCTGGGGGAGCCTCCTCCATCACGTAGCAGGGGGAGTACTGCTGCTCCAAGGTGGCTGTACAGGGGTCGGGCTCCTTATGGTCCAGTTGACAGGTGCTAAAAGTTCCGAGGCTTGTACTCGGGTTCCAATGCTTGGGTGTTGTGAACATGATACATCTTGGAGGACTGGGCAGGCCATCTTCTGGTATGACCTATTCCACGTACGCCATTGGTGGCGTACGTGGTTTGGTCCTGCGTCGCCGCGCGACAAGCGCCATTGCCCTCTCGAAAATATGTTTGCATATGCAGCGAGCCTCCGCTGCCTCAAATTTCTGCTGCTTTTTGCGCCGAGCTTCCTCCGAATGCCAGGCAGCGCCCCGGCGTGATTTTCCTCGGATTCTAGGCATGGCGGGTACACTGTAGAAGCTCTGAGTGGGGCTGTAATTTAACCAGAAGGGTGGGATGTCGAAGTGCAGTCGTCGTTCCGGAGGAATGAGACTGCACCTGTTCGGAGTCGAATGAAGGTCCAGAGCATTCCAGCGCCCACTATGGAATGAAGATATCGCTCCCACTACGAGTATTTTTATGAACACCACCGCCATATGTTTGGCATTAAACCTCTCCATTACTCTCTGTTGCATAGTGCTCTGGCCCAGGGTACTCTTCGCGCGCACGAGAGGCCTCGTCGCGATGGCTCTCCTGTGAAAAAACATGCGGATTAATGGCATGGGTCATGCGAGCCGGTAGATGCATTAAAACAGCGTCCCGGCTTGCCTCCGCATGGCTCTAGTGCGCCACCTGTCACCCCATACGGGAGTCGATCTCCAGAGAGTTATTTGCCAAGTACTAGCATAAATAATCCTTTACAAGGTGATGAACTTCGAGATCAGAATATTGAAGTTGTTGATCAAGTTATTAATGATGATATGGATGGAGATAACGTTAGTGATACAAATCAAGAAGATGAGATAAATAAATTGATCCCAGACACATTTGCTCCAATGGATGAGGACAACCAGGATGATAGTCATGATGTTGATCCTCTACTTGAGAAGTCATGTCAACCTATTTATGAAGGCTCAACAACAAATATTCTATCCACTATATTGTTGTTGGTGAACTTGAAGGTTTTCAATGGTTTATCAAACACATGCCTCACACAGATACTAAGGTATTTAATTTGTTAATTATTTATGCCTGCATGTTCACAAACACTTAAAAGGTTCAATTTTTTCCTATATTTCTATTGTTTTCAAATTTGTAAAGTATGGATGCGATATTGATGATTAATATTGTTTACATTGACTTATTGTTTTGAATTTTGTAGATTTTTAGGTGAATTTCTATTACCGACGTCAAATATTTTTCCACACACATATCAAGAAATATCTGTGATTATGAAAAACATTGGAATGGAGTATCAGACTATTGATGCATGTCCTAATGATCATATCATATACTATGGACAATATGCATTAGAAAATGAATGCCTACAATGTCAAATAAGTAGATATCAAACTGATAAAGCATCAAAGAAGGTTCCTCACAAAGTTCTTCATTATATTCCAATAATTCCATGTTTCCAGCAGTTGTTCAGATGCCAAAGTATAGAACAGTTTATGGATTTCCATGCAAAGAACAGAAGTCGAGACGATGTTCTTTGAATACCTGCAGATGGTTCTGCATTGAATTACATCGAAGAAAAGTGGCCAATTTTTAAAGAAGAACATCATAATGTTAGAATTTCGTTGGTAGTTGATGGTGTCAATCCATTTGGAGAGCTTCGTTCTACATACTCGGTGTGGCTTGTTTTTGTTATAAACAATAACCTTCCTCCTTGGATGTCGATCAAGACAGAGAACAAAATTTGGCAATGATCATTCCAGGTATTTAATTACCTTTTATTTTCTTTAAAGTATGACAAAATATTTCATTTCTTTGTTTCGTGCATGGTAATTATGTCTTTTATATATAATGACATCTAGATAAGTATAATTAATCATGTAGTATGTTGAACCAATTAGGTAAGTACCAATTTAAAGATATGAATGTATATATTTAGCCTCTTATCAATGAGTTGTTGAAGTTATGGGGTGGCATCACTATGTATGACATCTCTAGACCAATAGGGCAAAAATGATTTCAATTCCATGGAATACTATCATGGACAATTCATGATGGTCCCGGGTTAACACATTTTTGTAGTATATTGCTACTTTCTTTTGTGATATATATATATATTGAAAATATCATGCATTATTTTAAATTGTAACTCTAATTCGCTACATTAATTCATATATCTTGTAGGTCTTCAAACAAAGGGTAAATTTGCATGCCCAGTTTGTGGTCTCAGGATAAAATCTCATCGTTCAAGGAGTTTAGGAAAGGAAGTGTTTGATGAGTATAGGCACTTTCTGCCTAAGAACCATGGTTATCGAACTATAGACAAAGAAAAATTCAATGGTAAAGAAGAGAATGGAAAAAAAAACCACGAAGAAAGACACCTCACCTATGGAAGTTGGAATATATTAGAAATAGTCAAGGTATGCAAATTATTTATGTATGATATATTATATAAATCTTTGGTTAATTTCATTAGTATTAATTTCATTTTGTTTGATTAGTTAGTGTTAATTTAAATTTTTTGATGTTTCATGAATGTCGTTAAGGCACGAGTGGGCTTCCATGAGGAATGAAAAGTTACCCGATGCAATTCAGTAGGTTGCCATACTATGAGCACCTAAAAATAGTTCATCTATTTGATACAATGCATATTGGGAAGAACATAACAAAATTGTTATGGCGAATATTATATGGAAGGACTGACAAAGAGAGAATTGGAAAGGTTTGTAGTGACATCCAGGAAGCTAATCATGCATTGCAAAGTGTTATTATTAATTCTAATGGTGATGGTCATGAACATAATACTAGTCTTCCTTGGTTATTGATAGAGAAACAGAGCAATATTGTAAAAGAGGTCATTCGAAAAATTAGGTTTCCGACGGGGTTTTCGTCGAACATACAAAATATCTTAACGAAAAAAGGTGATTTTGGTGGGGTTAAAACACATGACTGGCATACATTCATTAAGGTAATTAGTAGGTTATAATATATTTCCTTATTGGTATGCGTTTTTTGGAAACAAATAATAATTATTTGTTTTTTGTTACAATATGTTCTACCTTTATCTCTCCCAGACGAATTTGACAACAACATAAGACAAATTATTTATGTACTTGGAAAATACATGAGGTAAGTAATGTTTTATATGGAAAATGTACTTCTTATGTGATTTGTAGTGGAACTTATTGACATATTATGTTTTATCTGCAAATTTATGTATGCCTTGATATTATTTTATTGCATCAACATTTGTAGGTCCCTGACTAATGTGTCAAATGCAACAATATCTACCTCGAACATTTTTCAATGCACAAGAACACTACCTCATACACCAATTTGAGGAGATTGAATTATGTGGACCAATACACACAAGGTCGATGTGGATGGTGGAGAGGCAGTTGAAGTCATTGAAGGCTTTTGTTAGAAAAAGAGCACGTCCTGAGGGTTCTATGGTTGAGGGATATATGGTATATCAATGCATGGTGTTTATTAGTCAATATCTACCTAAATTAGCAGAAAATATGAATGTGCCTTGCATTTGGCATCTCGACTCCATCAAAATATTTGAAGGGGAGGTTTTATTAGGGAAAGGTAAAATGAGGACTGTGAAAGGTAATAATTATTAGATGTTCATGTAGATTTAATATATTACACATTTATTTTTCCAATTTTATTTTATCATACTAATTTTTTAAATTTTTTATTCCTGCATATTGAACTATATTAAACTATTCCTTTATTAACAATAGCTAATTAATGATATTAAATTGTTATTTTATTATATAGTTGCTCGAGAGTGGGATGCTTTACATTTATACATTGCAAACAACCTTGATTGGATGGAGTATTGGATAGAATATACTGTAGAATACTTCGATAGGTTATCATGGGAAGGGGTGAGAAAGATGATTAAAATGGTGCATCGTCATCGAGATCAATTTCCTAATCTTACGTCAACTAGGGAAGTTGATTTAGCCTTTGGTTTAAAAGATAAACAGACAAGTAAATTGTTTACCCACATTTTCCTAGTTATTTCCCAATTTTTCAATGTATTTGGTTTGTTTAATTTTTGAAATATATATTTACTAAGTCCTATATGAAGTTTATTAATTGGCAATGTATTTTTTACTTGTTTTCCATGTTGTAGTTGAAACATCACAAGGCTATGTGGTGTAATGGTCGTAAATTTCATATCAAAATGTTGGATGATAAGATGAAAACCTCAGATTGTGGGATAACTACAGTGTTTAAGGTCACCAACATTTTCTCTAGAAGTGACAGAATTCCGGAAGAAACTGACAATAGATACTATGGGCATTTGGAGGATATAATTAAGTGCGATTTTAATTCCTTTAAAATAGTTTTGTTTGAGGTGAAATGGTACAGGATACAGATGCATGAACGCGATCCTGGAGGAACTGTTATTGAGCATGGTAATGGATTCACCATGGTTAATAAAAGGGAATTTGAACTGGGTACAAAGCCTTATGTTCTTCCAAGTCAATGTGAGCAAGTATTTTACTCAGAGGTACCCAATAAAGCAGGCTGGTCATACGTTGTTAGATATGATACAAGAGGAAGACCAGTAAAGTATAATCATGTAGTCGAGGATGAAGATAATAATGAGGAAGAAAATCATGATTATGAAGATTAGGAGAAGGTGGCTGTAGTCGATGTGTCAGATGAAGAAGCTGAAGAGGTTGATCATCCAAATGTAGTAGACGATGATCTCATTGATGATATCGATAACTCTATTAGTGGAAATGATGTTGATGATGATGTTGATATGAATGAGCCTTTCACCAATATTTATTCTGAACCAGATCTTGATACAAATGTTGAGCTGGATGAAGAAGAAGATGAATGATATTTAATTGTTGAAAAGAAGAGGTATTTGTTTATATCTTTTATATGATCTTTATATGTTTTTATTTTGTATAATAAAGTATATGTTACATGTTATTTATAATTTCAAATTAGGTATGGGGAAATTGAGAGTGATGTGAAGGGGGGTGGGGGGAATAATTAGAGATTCCACATTCATGTGGTTGCCCCTGTTTGATAGAGAATGAACTATTATTGAAACCAAGAGGAGCTCTATGCGACTGCGCCTAATCATGTACTACTTGACCCCATTAAGGCATGATAGTAAGTGGCTTAGGATTAGAATTAGAACACTTGAGGCCTACTTGAGGCCTACTTGACCTTGTCACCCCTATTGATTTGTGTAGATTCTCCTATAGGAACTCGTAGGCCTTTCTGTCTCCACTCTATTAATATCCTATCTACCTACACAAACAACCACAAACAAAAAAGGGAAATATTTCATCAGAGGCATTAATATGTTCGGGGTAAGTTTTAGAGGCCTGCAAAGAGTTATCTTATAGGTTGAAAGTGAGTTTAGAAAGAAGGGAGTTTAGGTGACAGTGAGTTCAAGTATCACTTCATGAAACATATTCCCCAACATGACTCTAATGAAATTTGGGGTTGTAGAGGCATTTCATCAACCTATGTGGCCGCATTTCATCCCCATCATGCCGGTCAGGAAGGGTTTCCAGACTGAAATATTACTCACACACCCACTCTATATATCGATCCAGCTCGCCCTCATTTCGTTTTAATTTTCTTGGTCAAATTTTAAAGGAAAAAACTATTAAAAGATATTGTACTAGGGATAGAACACATGATGGGCAAGAATGACCTATGAATGGGGCCAATGTTGAAATTTTTTCAAAATGTTTCTGTATGCACTGAAATTTGACATGGATAGATTGTTTGTATGCCAAGTTGACAATATGGGAGGGTTTCCAGACTCAAACATCACTCACACACCCAACAAAATCCAACCTGTTCCTTAGGCACAATTGTATGTACACCGTGAATCTTGTAATTCCTTACTCTTTTTGTGACGCAATTTACACATGAAGGATTCATTGTAACCATCAATCAATGCTCATATTATGATACACAACCACATTTGACTGAAGATAATGTATCACCTTTAGTGGATCATACATATATAGTCTATCCCTACTAGTTAGTTGGAAAAACCTCCTTCACAATTGAATTATGTGGCCACTTCCACCATTTTTTTAATATCAACTCCCATAAATAATGAGCCTTTGACTCATTTTCATGACTTAGGGAGATATATTAAAACTAGAAATTTATCCTTAAGGAAAGTGGCTTTATAAAATTCCCATATTTTGAATATCTAGAATCCCAAGAATGGAAAGTGGCTTTATAAAATTCTCATGGAAAGTAGTCTCGTGTGAGAAATTGATCATCAACAATTTATTTTAGGGTAGTCATCAATTCATCCAACATTATAATCCTTTTATCACATACCCATTATTCCTTTTGCATCGAATTTCTTGGGACTGCATCAACACAAGTTTGCATAGACACCTTTCCTTCCTTTGTTATAATTCCTTGAGATTGAAAAACCAATTTGTAATGATTAAAAAACTCCTTTCCAATGTTCCCTTGGTCAATGATTCTATTTTTTTTTTATTTTGAGGGCCTTAATATTCTTCAAAAATTCCTTGGAAGTGAGATCTTTGAAAAATATCATTGTAGGCTTCTCACATGTCTTAAGCCAATGGAACCCAACTTTGAAAATACCAACTGAACCAAAGCCCCAGTGAAAGTTTTGACATAATTTGGCCAAATTACTCAAAGTGATTAATAAAGTTTAAACCTAGTAACTCTAACTCTTATAAACAAAAAAATCAATTCCATAAGAAAAATATCTTACTCTCTATACCATGGATTTGTGATAGGGGTTAGTAATCCCCCAAAAATTCCATGGTATTGTCTTCATTGGAAACCTTCAAAAAACAACCGCCACCTTGCTTTTCCACTCAAAAAGTGTCAAACGGGATTTGAGGATTCACAATATGCATATGGGGTGAGAAATAATCAATAAAATTCATGTTTATTGGATTCTTATGAGAGTCACTACACATGTATGTTTGAAAATGAACCAAATTATGGGGTGGATAGCTCCCCCCACTCCCCTATTCAACAATGGGTTAGGAAGTGCTAGGTTGGTCCCCAGATACACCAAGGTTAGCAAGCTTCTCTTGGATCAAACCTAGGATGGATATGTAACTAATCTATTCTTCTATTACTAAGCAATGGATTCAAATTTTTTGTCCTGGTGGATATCCTCCTTTTTAACCACTTTCATCCATCCATTAATGTCTATATGTAATCAATCAAGCAATCCCTCTTTTCAATCATTGTTTAATCAACACCATAAAAATATTTTCTTCCATAAAGCTAATTGTCGGGGTAACTAAAGCTAGTAAAATTTGAAAGAGGATCATCCAAACATAGCAATAGATCTTTCCAAATATCTTTCTTGCAAAGATAACTTCCTTTCACCAAGCTTGTGTCCTACTAGTGATTGGTCTCCATAAAACATTTGTCCTACACTTCAGAGAAGACATTGAAGATGAGATTGAATCACCACTTGGGAGGCCATTGGAGGATTCTTAAAATTATATTTCAATTTATCACTGATGACTTTTGAAACATGTTTCAAACCCAAATCATATGAGTTTACAAATTTTTCCAATGCATACTTTTATTATCATCATCGTAGAAAATTTTCTATGTTTGATTCCTACTATATTGTTGCTTTCAAATATTATATATAAGTAGATAAATTGGGTTATGGGGAATTGAGAGTGATGTGATGATGAAGGCCCAAACTACTATCCTTACGGAATTCTAATCTTAGAATGCTCAAGAAGGAATGAAAAGAGAGATCAAATGATGGAGAAAACTTATATATACTAGGGGGGGTGTTACCCTAATTTGCACCATACCTTCTTACCTGGAATCAGGACATCTCAGATCCCTTATTTTCCAAAGAACTGCTAAAAAACTCTTTAAAAATCCTCTTTAATAAGGGCCCACACACTCTACTCCATTATTGCACGCGTGTACACATGAGATGACCTAAAACAACCCGCGTGGACTGACAAAAGCACGAAAAAAAGGAAAGTTTCCAACGGAACACACAGCTTTGGGTGAGTTAACTGAAACTTCTGACCATGCATGGCTGATGGTTTATCCAAATACCTAGATTCTTCTAGCCTATAAAATAAGGGTTAGGGGTCCTAATTGGAGGAGGAGAAAAAGAGTAAAGAAACTCTACCCAATTGCACATTCCCATTGTCCCAACCCTTTAGCCATCCTTGTGCAATAAGAGATACAAAGAAAAGAAGTTGGAGGACATTTGAAGAGGATCCCAGGATCAGGATTCACGAAGCAGTGGATGGTCTCGACATTGTAAGTTGATTCATTAAAGTTAATAATAAAGAAATGATTTTCCCATCCCACTATATGAGTTCTTCATAGTTCAGTAAATATGTGTTTGAATCTCTAACCCATTAGTCTATAGGTAAAATGCATGTGTAGTTTGTTTCTTTTTTTGTATGCAGGTCAGCCTTGGGAGGAGAGTTTCCAACAAGTGATCAAGCGTGAAGAAGGATCGACATCGACCATCCAGAACAAGGTATGTTGGTCTAACCATGTATTTGCTGAAAAGAAATGGGGATTAAGTCTGGGACGAACGTAGAAAGTAGTTTTCTTTTGGTCATATCTACATGCATATTATAACCCTATTTTCTAGTTCGTAGGGGGATTTCCCACCACAACAGAATTGGCGACCATACTGGGGACATCTCTAGGGTTCCTGGGAGTATTTTTGGGTAGTTTTAAAAGAATGGTTTTCTTGCCTATTTTTGAAGTTTCTGCAAAGTCTGAGCTAGCAGAGAGTCTGGTTTTCCATACCAACTATCTTTGTTATTTTCTTGACTGTGTTTTTTTCGAGACCCATAGAGGTACACGTGGCCTGGATAAGGTCTACACGCGTGTACTTGTGCCCTAATCTCTTACAACCCATGTGTAAACGCTCGCTGAAGAAGTAGCAGTAACGTGTAGATTCCAGAAAATTTTTGAGGCAGTCATCCTCTTCCCTGTCAGAATCAGTGATTCTCATGGGTTTTTTGGAATTCTTTCTAAGTCTTGGTTGTTCACAATATTGTCTTAGATTGGTTTGTTTTATTCTTTCTTTTCCTTACATTGTTTGCTCTTTCTTGTTAAAGAGAGTGTCTAAGCCTTCAAGGGATCCTGGTTCTCAATATCAGTGGTCTCTTCCTAGTTTGGATTGTTTGCTTTTAGTTGTTTTAGAGTTTTAGAGATACACGCGGCCTGTATAAGGCCAGCATGCGTGTACACGCCCTCTGGCTCTACACATCTCACGTGCACACGCTTGCTGTTGGATTGTCAGTAGTGTGCTTGTGTAGGATAGTTTTTGTTGAGGGTAAGGAAGTCATCCTTTCCCTTGGCAAGAGTTATACCTCTTAGGTTTTTGAATCTCTGTCCTAACAATCAGTAGCTTAGGGTTGATCTTAGCCTTTAGCTTTCCTTTTTCATTTAAAATTTGTCATTAAAAAAAAATTCTTTAGGGTTTTTAGACAAGTGTGAGAGTCATTTTTTAAATTGCCAGTGTGTGATTTCTTGAAGTGATTCTTTATGATCTGTGATTAGGCCAGAATTGTTTTTCTTGGTTTTTTACTTGTTGGTATTTTTCCTTTTTTCTTTATCAACATTTAAATAAATAAAAAATCTCTTTCATTTTCTTGTGTGGTTGAAAAGTGTGATTTTGCATTAGTAGCTAGGGAAAAATATTTGTTTTCTTAAGTTATTGATAGTTTACTTAGATCGTAAGTAGCTCATAGTCGAGTGAAATCCTTCTTTAAGTTTGTTGATTCAAAAGATCTTAGAAATATATATATATATATATATATATATATATATATATATATATATATATATTGAAAAGTTGTTGAAAATTTGCGTTAAGTGAAATTTTTGTTTCCAACTTTCTGTTCATTTTTTACTTTCATCTTTCAAAACATCATCAATTTCACTTTCATACCCATTGACATAAGACAATCCATAAAATTAACGCTAAATATAAAATTTATTAGACTTTTATGTTTGTAGGGTTAACCAACTAGTTCAAGATTAGGGCCTTGGATTAGGTTGGAGAGGAAACTCTTCAAGGCCATTAAAATCAAACATTGGAGTCTGAGTTAGGGAGTGTCCAAGTCCAATATCGTGAAATTTATCCAGGACCCCCCTCTAACAAAGGGGATAAACACAAGGTCACGTGCGGAAAGTTAGTAGAGATAACCCCTCCAAAGCTGGACTAATCGTAGTGGAGAACACATATAGAGGGATTGTTTTGGGATTCCGTCGATTGCATTTGCCACATGGCTTCGTGGGTCTCGAATCAATTTGAGGTCATCAGTTGTCTTTCGAACCACTTGCTTTCGATACCCTTGATAGGTTTCAGGCTCGATACCCTGCTCATTGTGGTCTACCTGACTTTCGACTGCGCCCGCTTGGTGACTGTTTGCACACTGGCAACCTAGTTGCCTATCTTTTTTAGGGACATGCACAGGGGACTGTGGGGGTATACCACGGTACCTAGGATAGACATCGGGCCACACTTTGCAGAGTATACCCGGAGGGTGCTTCTGTTTTCGAGTTGCACTTGCACCGGTAAGTTACTTTAGTGTTAGTTGTTATAACTGTTCTTCTAATTAATTTAGTGTTTGCCTGCCTTATCTTCTAGGGACTTTTTTAGTGTGTGTTGTTTTTGAATGGTTAGACTACGCTAGTGTGTCTCTGATATTCTCACACAGTGGAGGATCATGAGCTCTGCCAGTCACGAAGGCTTCTTGGCCTGCCACCGGTTACACTGGAGCCACCCCCGCCACCACTAAGGCGAAAGCTAGACCAAAAAGGGTATTTTGAAGCGACCAGGTCACAAGAAATTGTGCCCGACCAACATCCAGAGGAATCAACCATTTTAGACCTTGGAGCGCAAGCGTTTGGTCTGGTTGAAATCTCCACCACTGATCTTTTGGCACCCATCATCGTACCGATTCATCCTTATGTATACCAGACAGTGTTGCATGCAGCAATGGAAACAAATGTTGTTACTCCTTCTAGGAATTCTTCAATTCCCACTACGGTTGTCACCATAGGAGAGTTTCCACCTCCTAAGCCACCATCACCAGTCCAAGCCACCATGGTCTCGACCACGTCTACATCGCACAGTGGTCCGATCCCGTCTTTGGTGGCGGTGGCAACTCCTTTCACACCAAGTGTGATAGGCCCTCCGTTCTCATACAGGATACCTAGTTCAGGTACAAGTCCTGTACTTTCCTACTCCACTTTACATAATTTAGGTCTAGGGGTAGGGAGCTCTAACGCTCCTCTACAAGGACACATGTGGGGCACTCCTGCTCCTTATAACGCTTTCCCTTATGGGGGAGGTCATATACCTCCTTCGTCCCCTTCACTCGGTGGCTCGCATCAGCAAACCGTTGGGCAACCTGTACACCATAGTTTACTTGGAGCAGGGAGTCAAGTACCACCCAACTATGGGCAATCCTGGTTTCAGACAATCTATTCCTATGCAGGGTACTATTCCTGCACAGGGGGCACACCCAGGAACTTCTTCCATAGCAGGGCCTTGGAATTCTTCGTAGGGATCCGTTCCCTCGTCCGGAATGATGATCTGGGGTAATTCTTCCTATAATCAATGGAACCCTGGACAAAGCACTATGCCTATCCCCGCGGGACCTACATGGAGCAATCCTTCCCAAATTCCTTTGAATGTAATGCATGCCCAACCATCTATGTCCTATTTCGGAAATCCACCAATGATGTCTCCTCACATGCAAAATCCATATGTTGGCCATGGCCATGGTTTCTACCAGAATCCGGGCCAGCAACCAAACTTTTCCTGGCAACCTAGTGCCAGTCAAACTCCAGGCCCCTTTTTCCCAGGTTATCACCAACAACCCAAACTACCTTTCCTAGAAACCTTGCATTTGCCAGACTTGAGAAGGTTGTTGAATGACCCTATATGTCATGATCCACATTGGCCTCCTATGTTGACGAAGTTTCCTTTAGACATCCCAAAGTTCAAATCCAAGCCTAATGAAGATCTAGGATATCATGTGACTACCTTCCATCTTTGGTTCTCATCTAACTTGTTGAAAGACGATTCTGTATAGTTTCGATTGTTTTCAGCGTACTCTCATTGTGAGTGCTACGAAATGGTACATTGAGCTCGACTGCTCAAGATACTCTTCCTTTAGTGAACTAGCAATGGATTTCCTAAACCATTTCCAGTTGCCTGTGAGATATGACGCTGGTAGAAAATTGCTGGCCAATTTCTCACAAACTAAAGTGGACCATATCTCTAATCACATTCGAGAATGGAGACGCATAAAGAGTTTAATTAAGGTACCAGTCCCACCAACATTCCTACTCAAGTGGTTTCTTAAGTCTTTGGTCCCACCATTTTCCAAGGACGTTGCAACGTCGGGAGTATTTTCCGAAGAAGACACCATCATGAGAGCTCAACAACTTGACCTAATCTATTCTCAGTCTGGTTTATAATACGAGATCTTGCCAGATGCACCACACTCAATACTTGATAAAACTAGACAGAGAGTTGGACCACATGCCAATGGTATTGTTGGTTCTGCACAAACTAAGCCCGATGAGCCACTAACGACTTAGTTGCAACAACTGTATATACAACACACAATGGCTAGCCAAACTATTGCTTTGGCTGCTCCCCCTACCAAAATGTTGGATGTACACACAGTGCAATTTACTAATCCAAAGGCCACCCAACAGCCTGAAGGAAAGAAAAAACAATGAAAGAAGGTTAAGGGGGATAAAAAACCTATCGATAATGCTGGTGGGGACAACATTGAGAAATGAAAGGAGAGGTATCCATGCAACTTGTGCATGGAAGACCACCCAACCCATCTATGTCCTCGGCTTGCAGACGCCCAAAAGTTTATGGCACAACAACAACCTGCTATGTTAACCAATCCTTTTCAACATAGGAAAAATCTAACTCAAGCCTCTGGAAGCACGGAAAGGGGAAGCCAAGGACCCTCTTCGTCTTCAACCAACCCCACATTCGCGAATGTATATATGGTGAAGGGTGATGCTTTTATATCGACTAGAGTGCAAGACTATAGTAAACCAAGAACTTCTGAGAAGGGAAAAGAAGTCAAACTCCCATTTATTCCTCTACATATTGAGAATACGTTGGGTGAAACAATGACACGCATCCCCAAAGGTGCGTTTAAAAAAGATTCTCACAACCCAAATGCAAGGGCCTCCCAGAACTATTCTGTGGTGGAAGATTTATCACAAACCCCTTGTGCGATGTCTGCTTTGGAGGTCCTCCAAAGTTTCCCTTCCCAGAGGAAATCCTTGTTAACCTCTTTAGGATCTACCGAGACTTGTAATCCAGGTACAATCATGCTCTATACAACCAACTTAAAACCTTGTCTATCTTACCACATAGCATTTCAGATAGTAGTGTCTTATTCCATGAAAATTTTTACTCGGAATATCTTCCGCATGGTGGTCGATGAGGGAGCCTCGACATGTGTTATGTCGTTGTCATGTTGGAAGGCCTTTGGCCAACCCGTTTTGTCTCTGTCACCTACTCTCCTCACTGCTTTCGATGGTCGTTCATTCTGACCACATGGTATCATTCCCTCTTTCCCTGTGCAGTTAAGAGGGAAGACCGTGTGTGCCAAGGTAAAGGTAGTCAATGCACCCCTCGACTATAACCTCTTGTTAGGAAGGAGTTGGACTTATTCCATGCAAGCTGTGGTTGCTACAGTTTTCTGGGTCTTGTTGTTTCCACATGAGGGTCGGATAGTGGCCATTGATCAATTGTCTTTCTCCAGACTTGACCCTTCATTGGGGGCATCCACGGTCCCGATGATTAATAATCCTTAACCAGGTGTAGTCAACGTAGGGGTTGGTTTGTGACCATCTTTGATGGGTACCTTCAATTACCTGCCCCCTCAAGGTGATATCAAGTTTATATCCAATCACCATAAGGTTGAGTTTTTTCAAGTTTTTTCATTCCGCACAAATTACTTCGATGATCCGTGGATACTTGCTTCCCCATCGGTCACGATGGATAGGGAAAGGCACCCGGGCATGTCCATGCCCTTGTCCGCAGCTGAAGTATATACTCTTTAGTCCAACAAGCTTCATCCAACCCAGATCCAACTCCTGCACAAGATTTGGATCCGCTTCTAGAGCCTATTTGGGCTCAAGTTTCTCTCACAGACACCGATTTGTTAGACTTAGTCTTGCCCTCTGACGAAGCAGTAATTGAAGTAATGACTAGTCTGGAAAAACCCTGGGATGATCTTCATCACAGATCATACTTCCACCCAGAGTTAAGCAGAAACGAAGCAGAGGAATTCCCTTTGACTATGACTAGAGATAGGTCTTGTCCTATCAATCCTTTGGCTACTCGTGTTGTTTATGCCGAGGGTAATATGGCAAGTATCGCTAAAATTGTACCTATAAATATCTTTAGAACCCATGGTGTCATAGACAATGTTTTCATCCGAGCTTACTGCTCCCCTGAGGAGATACCTAGCATCGACCCACAAAGTGCTGATCATGAGCTAACTTTGGTGATTTTCAAGATTGCTTTGAGATCCGAAAGCAACATCTGGCGAGACTGCATTTATTCTTTTTGATCTCGTTCGGATTAAATGAGAAAATAACCTCTACAGGTCTTCTTTTAATACCTTTTCAGACCCTCTAAACATGAAAAGATTGTCGAGCGATCTTCTGGCCTTTCACGCTCATTAAACTGAAATTTGAAGTCACGTCTGTCCAGCGGTAGTTTACCCCTTTTTCGGTTTGGACGGTCAACTGTACGAACAAAGGAATACTCTATGGAACTTCAGTTCTTTAGAAGAGTATTCTCAGGTATCATTTTACCTCTTTTTCGAGCCTGAGGGACTAAATTTACGAAAAAGGAATCCCCACGGAATCCATAGTTAAGCTCTTTTCAAACTCCCTAAAATTGAAAAGATCGTCGAGTGACCTTATTCTTTTACACTTGTTAAATTGGTCCAAAAGAACATCCCTGACAGAGTCCATAGTTAATCTTTTTTCAGAATCCTTAAAAATGAAAAAATGGTCGAGTGATCTTGTCCTTATCACACTCGTTAAAATGGTTTTGAATAGACGTCTTGTCAGTGCTAGTTTACCCCTTTTTTGAACTGACTAGACTATCTTCGAAAAAGGTACCCCAATGGAGTCTCCTTTTATGTTTTTTCAGACTCTCTAAGTATGAAAAACCACCGATCTTACCTTCTCTGGGCTCATTAAACTTACATCAAAGGACGTTACCATTTTGTGTCTTATTAATCAAATTTTCATACCTGTGTCTTTGGCCTAATACTAGCTCCATGTTTCTCTCAACTGAACCATCTGAAGCATGCCTTATACAAAAGCCTTGTAGCAGTTTTCTTCTGCGTCTCAACACCCTTGGCCCCCAGAGGATTTTTCCTGAGTATCATTATTTTGAACATCAGTCTTGTCCTTGTGCCTTGAACTTGTATGTTTTTCACACTCGTTTCTCCATTGTAACCTAACATTCCTTTATTCCTTTTTCCAAAATTACTGAAAAAGACAAAAAAAATCAAATACACCCAAAAAAGAGGAAGGGAAAAGAATTTTCTTTATTGGTAGAATAATGATTCGCCCTTGGATAAAGAACATCTCTCCGTTTGTTCATCAAACTATGGGATCTAGTATGACCTTAGGAAGTTGTTCTCGCTACATAGAGTTGTGTCCTCCCCTATTTGGTTATTATTCCAAACATATGGAGAGTTTGTGTTGCCTCCTTCTTTGTAAACTTATGATTAATGCCATGTTGCCTAAGTCTCATCATTTGTCGTGCTGTTGTCCAAGGGAATTTTCTACCAAGCCTGAGTCGGCCCCTCTGCAATTTGTCTCTTGCCCTCATACCCAACCATCCTGAATGTCCAATCAAGTCCTTGTTCAAAATCAATGAAGCCTTCAGTCTGATCATCAAGATTATCTAGTCCATGACCAAAGAGCTGTCGAAGACCTCTGGGTAGTGAATTTGTACACCCATATTACACTCCTACCTTGAGTTTTGAAGATTTTGAAGTTGTTTCTCGAGCTATGAAGATCTCATCTCCATCCATCAGGCCGTATCAACTTATAGAAGATGGATACTCTATATTTATATCTTTTTGGTTTCGAGATGTAGCTCCATTGTGTATTGTTTGCGACTACACTTTATATAGTTATTTGACATGGATCTACAATGTATTTGATTGGTATCCATGATTCTATTTTATCCCAAGCATGGGTATGCCCGCCTTGGTGAGACATTTATTATTTTGTAGATGACACCTCCTGGTTCCTGGTCCCTGGGTTCACTTGTTCGGCACATCAGTAAATATTGGTAATGTATTTTGGCCATTAGATGCTCTTTTTCCCTCACACATTACGGGGCATCTGTTATAACCCTAATTTGCACCATACATGATTACCTAGCATCGGGCCATCTCATATCCCTTCCTTGCCAAAGCACTACTGAAGAACTCTTTAAAAAACCTCTTTAATAAGGGCCCATGCGCTCTACTCCATTACTGCACACATGTACATGCTAGCTGACCTAAAACAGCCCACGTGGACTGACAAAAGCACACAAAAACGGAAAGTTGTCAATGGAACACACAACTTTGGGTGAGTTAATTGAAACTCTCGACCATGCATGGCCGAGGGTTCGTCCAAATACCTAGCTTATTCTAGCCTATAAAAGAAGGGTTAGGGGTCCTATTTGGAGGAGGAGAAAAAGAGTAAAGAAACTCTACTCAATTGCACATTCCCATTGTCCCAACCCTTTAGCCATCCTTGTGCAATAAGAGATACAAAACAAAGAAGTTGGAGGAAATTTGAAGATGAGCCCATGATCAGGGTTCACAGAGAAGTGGTCGGTCTCGACATTGTAAGTTGATTCATTAAAGTTAGTAATAAATAAATGTTTTTCCCGTCTCATTATATGAGTTATTCATAGTTCAATAAATATATGTTTGAATCTCTAACCCATTAGTCTATAGGTAAAATGCATGTGTAGTTTGTTTCTTGTTTTGTATGTAGGTCAACCTTGGGAGGAGAGCTGCCAACAAGTGATCAAGCATGAAGAAGGATCGACATCAACTATAACACCCTATTTCCCCCAGTTTGTAAAAATAACTGGACTGGCCAAGAACTGTGGAAAACTCAGAAATGTGAATATGTGATGTGAATGGACCTTGTGGAAAAGGTCGATGAATGTGAATAATATTATGAATTTATATTGCAGGACTGATGAGAGGGGATATGCTGAAAAAGAGACCACAATGGTTGTAGAGAGGTGGTGGAAGGCACCTGGAAAGGTGGAGTTAAATTCCACCGAAAATCAATACCGTATTTGGACTTCACAAGCCCGGAGAACCAAAAGCAGCTCGCTGGCCCCAAATTCAATGTCTCACAGGCTGGTAGGTAGATGGATCCTCAAGAATTAATGAGGTATGGGGAGGTGAACCACCCATCCGTAGAGCCGTCATTCCTGACCAGCGTGAGGGAAATCGTGCCACATGCAACCTCACAAGAGGATAAGGTGTGGGGGAAAAGTGATTGGGGGTAGACGCAAGGGGAGTAAGAGAACTCTGGAAATACGCAGAGTGAGTGATAGCAGAGAGGGAGGAGAGTAACCTTCGCTCTTGGTCACTGGCAAACAAAGATGTAGTTTCATAGCATCGTGGTCTCAGCTCGGGGGTGGCTAGTGGTAAATCTGTTGGGAGTCGCTGAGCCTACGGTTGGGTGGAAACGAGCACCCCTCTTAGCAGTTGCATAACCCCTGGTGTTACTTTCTGAGAAGTGTTTTTCCTTTGACATCTTGAAATATATGTATGCTGACACTTATGATCATAAGATATGAAATCATGAATGACTTCATTATAAGAATGTCTGTTTGGTGTCATGATCAGTAATGGTAGTTGTATGTTATATGGAAAGACTATGTGTGGCTTATGCTCTCTTAAATTGTTATTTATATGCATGCTGATCTAATTCAGACACCACACCTAGTTCTCGGGAGAGAGATACCCTTATCTGCTTTAGATAGTACCCTGGGTAAACCTCCCCATAGAGATACCCTCCTTCAAAACATCATCAATAACCTGGAAGGAGGACGTGAGGGTGAAAAACCTTAAGAAATCCTTGATAGGTATCGAATCGATGGACGAGATCCCATCGGGAGATCTGTGTTCACTCATGATCGTCAGATAAGAAGAAGAAGCTGGAAGGATAAGTACCTTAACCTTGATAGGTGTTGATCGATGGACGAGATCCCGTCGGGAAATCTGTGGTCACTCATGATCATTAGATTTGGTAGGAGAAAGTAGGAGGTTAAACGCCTTAACACCTTGTCTTTCTGTACCTTCGTGGATAGTGACAAAATCGGGATTGTAGATCCCTGAGGTCTATGAGAACATCTGGACCATTGATTTTTCCTCGTCCAGGAAGTCGGGGAAGAATATACAAGTTAGGAACCTATTTGAGCCGTTAGATCTCGGCTAGAAAAATAGATAGTCGTTGGATCTGTCAAGAGATACCTGAGGGTTAAACCCCCCAGTGAATAAGGGCGAAAGCCCCAAAATGGATTTGGGTCATCCGATTAAAGGAGGCCACGTGTCATGAGAGATTACCCATTTTGGGAAATTGGGAATCAAGAACTCGAGAGTTCTGAAGATGAGAGATCGGGATGTTCCATGGTGGAAACCCTGGAGCAGTGGTAGACCATCTGATTTCAGGAGGCTACGTGTCGAGATATTTCCCATTTCGGGAAATCGGGAATCGGGAACTCGGGAGTCCTGATGAGGAGAGATCAGGATGTTCCACGGTGGAAACCCTGGAGCATTCATAGACCATCCGATTTCGAGAGGCTACATGTCGATAGATTTCCCATTTCAGGAAATCGAGAATCACGAATTCGGAAGTCCTGGTGACGAGAGATCGGGACTTTCCATGGTGGAAACCCCGAAGCAGTTGTGGACCATCTGATTTAAGGAGGCTACGTGTCGCGAGCTTACCCATTTTGGGAAAATGGGAATTGTGAATTCAAAAGTCTTGGCGACGAGAGATCGACACTTTCCATGGTGGAAACCCCGAAGTAGTCGTGGACCGTTTGATTTAAGGAGGCTATGTGTCAAGAGATTAACCATATCGGGAAATCAGGGATCAAGAATTCCGGAGCCCCGTGGTCAAGAGTTCGGACTCTCATGATGATAAGTCCCGATGAACGGATGAGATTCTTTCGGAGGATCTCAGGGTCTATATGACCGTCAGATGTGAGGAAGAGATGTCGACTTTAAGCTGGGGCATGAATGCACATTAGAGTAAGTAGCAAGTAGAACT
>ML777510.1:831467-857979 GCA_009831015.1 Picea engelmannii
ATTACCCACCGTGTCGTGCTTCCCTATTGCCACCTGTACTCCACTCAATCGCGTGACCAGGCCTATTCCTATTGGCCATTTGCTAACCCTGTTGGGATTTGTCCCTATTGGCCAGTCGCTAGCCCTGTTGGGGTTTGGCGGTGGTAGAGTCGCACAATTCAACATCTTTGTAGCGCTGAGTCATGAATTATTGAGAGGCGCCATGGTTATTTGACCTATGATCATGACCCATGATCACATGGGAGTAGATAGAGAGAGAGAACTAGTTTACGCTAGGCCTTCGTAGATATTTCGGGGGCTCTGATTCTACAGGAAGCAACAAAAAAAATTGATTATGGTAGTGGGTGTGTGACATCGACCGTCCGGAACAAGGTAAGTTGGTCCAACCATGTATTTGCTGAAAAGAAATGGGGATTAAGTCTGGGATTAAAGTAGAAAGTAGTTTTCTTTTGGTCATATCTGCATGCATACTATAACCCTATTTGCTAGTCTGTAGGGGGATTTCCCACCACAACAGGGGGTGATACTACCAAAGTCTCTTTATATTAAGGAACATTGACTACGAGAGGTTCTTTGTGACAAACGATTTCATACTTAAAAAAACCTTTAGAAATAAGGGAAGTATCATTCTAACATTCAAGGATTTAGAGGATAGTTCTACATAATATTAGGGAGTGAGAGGGGGTGAGGCTATTCTAACCATATCTCATCAGAATTATCAATTAACATATGGTTTTCATAAAAAAAGGAGGAGAAGGAGATTTTAGGGGAGGGAGGAATGGACCTAGATCAAAACGCAAAGCAGGTAAAGTCTAGTCAAGGGATAAAGTCTATTTAAATATAGTAAAAGAGTAATCATATGAAGGATTTCCCTCTAGCATACAATAATGCATCAAGGATTCCCTTAAAGTAGGGATGACCTTTCAAAATAGGAAGAAATGATATATCTCTTCATAAATATTAGGGCTATGAGAGCACCTGAAAGAAGAACTCCCTTAAGAGTTTAGTCTAGAAGTATAGTTTGATTAAAAATTTTATTCAAGAAAATATGTTATGGTAGGAAGATGTGATAGGTCATGAGAATGAACTCATCATACCAACTTAAACATCACCTCTTCCTATACCCAACCATCATTTTCTCATTATATATTTGGGATCTCAATAAGGAGGTAAATTTTGTTAATTGTTGCAGGCTTAGTCATAGTAGGAAATATCATTGATTAAATAATATAATTGGTATATCCTTCCTATCTTAGGATGTGGTATGTGGTGGGGTGTCTTGAATTTAGTGATGAACATGGGTGATATATGGGGTGAAGGGAGAAGGTAAGAGGATTTAGTAGGATTGTTTTCTTATATTATTGAAGAAAAAGGTTTGGTGAATGTGGAACCTTTGGAGCTCAACCAAACATGGAGCATAAGCTTTGAATATGACGGAACACTAGAGGTGAGAGAGGGAATCCTTTCCTAAGACCTCTTGTGGGCTTGAAATGTTTTGTAGATTCCCCCATTATAGATTTTTAGTAATGTTTAATATTAATATTAATATATAATACATACATACATACATACATACATACATATATATATATATATATATATATATATATATATATATATATATATATATATATATATTATATTAAATACAATAAAAGAAAAACGAAAAAAGAAAACATAAAAACTAAAACCAAATTTAAATGACCTCGCACCCATTCATGACTAGCAGATCATAAGCCAACATCCATTCCAACCAAGACTAGCAAAGATAAGAGAAAAAACCCTCCCATTCCAAGACTAGAAGAGAAAAACCACTAGTTCCCTTTCCGGCCAAGACTAGCAGACAAGAAAAACCCTATGGCAAGAGTCGAAGGAGGCACTATCCAGCAAATCCCCTTGACAACAACAGAGAGATTCGAAGGAGGCACTATCCAAAAACTTTGGACAATGAAAGAGGAAGAGGAGCCCTATCTGGCCAAACCTGACAACAATTGTGGAGTGGAGATACCTAGGGATTAACATCATGCCACCAAAATCAGTAATTTCATAGTTAAATTCTCTCCAATTTCTAATTTTTTTACTAATTAGTTACAAGCTATGAGTTTTTTTGTTTTTCTTTTACCAGGGGTTCCTTGCAAATTAGAGGATGGAAAACCCTCCACCAAGCCATTGCCTCTCCTAAACATCCTATCTAGCTTCTCCCTCAACCTCCTCGACCTCCCCCATAACCCCTATGTAGCTCCGAGACTACAAAAATTTAGGAATGAATATATGCACTGAGAAGATAAGTTCAGTAAGTGCTATGACCCAAGCTTGTACTAGAGATATTGATGTCATTTCTTAATTCCGCGAACGGCAATTTTTTTTTATTTTCCATACATTGTATGAGATATAATATTTCCTTGTATTGTCTAATTTCAAAATCCAACAAACAACCTTCCCATAGAATAACTACTCCAATGCCCTAGCTATAGGCATTACATTCCACTATGAATGTCTTATTAAAGTTTGGGGTGCCTAGAATTGGAGTAAAGGTGCACTCCTCCTTGCATTGTTGGAATGTCTACATTGCCACATATAACCATGAAAATTATTTCTTATTTAATAGGTATGTTAGAGGTGCAACAATCTAAGCATAATTGATGAAAAAATGACGATAATATTCTATCAAGCCAAGGAAACATCAAAGGAACTTGATGTTCTTTAGTATTGGACTATCCACTATTTATTTAATCTTTTGTGGATCTACCTTGACTTATTCATTTGATTCCACATGGCCTAGGTACTCCATTTCTTGTAACCTAAAAGTACACTTGGTCTTCTTGGCATACAATTTGTTATCCTAAAGCATATGCAATACCTTACCCATATGTCCCATATGATCTCCAACAATTATTTTGTATGTCAAAATGTCGTCAAAGAAAACAAAAAATAAATCTAAGGAAATGCCTCAAAATATAATCCATAAGACACTAAAAAGTAGAGGGAGAATTAATGAGACCAACCAACATTTCTAGGAATTCATATCGGACTTCGTGAGTTCTAAAGTTGTTTTTGGCATATCTTGTTTTTTAAGGCGAATCTGATTATATCCTAAGTGGAGATCAAGATTTGTAAATAAACTACACTATGCAATTCATCTAATAATTCAATAATGGAAGGAATGTGAAACTTATCTTTAATTGTGATTATGTTAAATTTCATGTAGTATGGGAACAACCTCTCTTACATATCCTATTGACATCACAATGAACCACATATGTTGAAAACCATGTTTAGATCTTTATATTAGCAACAAAAATAAGAATAATTTATAAGTAAAATTAAAGTAATTGGGTGTTTGTCTCTATCAATGACAAGCTTGGTGATGCCATTCAATCTTCTTTAGATTCAATCGTCCTTATAGCATGCCAAATTTGATGTTGTAGTTATCTAAGACTTAGCAACATTCAATTATGTCTCATTTTCCAAATGATTCCTTATATCATGGAGATAGTTTATATATCTAAGTCAATATATCAACACTTTGGTTCAATGGACCCCCTTTGCACAATGATTTGATTGTGTAGTCTAGGAAGGTGTACATACATATGATCTCCAAAACTAAAACACATATTCTACTTAGTTTACAGAGGTGTACATACCTATAACCTCTATGGAGAAAACACATGTTCTTAACCATTAGACCCACTAAAAATGTTGTACACCTCTAAACATATGTAAAGACCTCTCTGAATCTCGATGTACACTCAAGGAAGCACAATCCAAAAGTGAAGCTCAAGACATCTTGCAAATGAAATTATTGATGTTAGTGTTGAGGCTTAGAAATCTCATGTTTTCATCCACCTTTCCCTTCATTATTATTCACATTTCATCGCCCCATTAACCTTTCATGACATCATTTTCATAAATACATTTGGGTTTCACCTTATTATTTTCCACTTTATTCATTTTATTTTTAAAAGGGAATTTGTGATTAAATGTTAGAAAATCGACATGTTTTCATATATATCTCAAAAATGTGTGAGCTTTGTAATGTGTAGGAATATGAGAAGGATTAATTCAAAAGGACTTCTCAAATACTTCCTCCATCATTTCAAGATTTGAGGAGATAATTCAATCACATTCCAAGGAGAATATCATTGAGATTTGGTTGGCATATCTTATCCAAGATATATGAGAGATATGTGTGAGGATTTGAAGGGATTATATTTTGTAATAATGGGAAAATAGTTGAGAGAATAGTGGATCTATAATTATGACATGGTTATCTTATATTCAAGGCTCTCATGTATAAAAGAGAGTGCTCTCTCTTCATGGGGGGATAATTAGAGTTATTAGAGTAGTCATTAATGGTAGTCCTTAGGATTTGAAAGAGAAAGGGATTCTTAGCTTTAATTCATAGTTTTGGTTTCCATGATTTCATTATTATTTTATGAAGATTGATTTGGTTATTGTAATGTAAGATCATTTCATTGGCATGAGCTCACATATGTTGTTGTGTCATTCAACTCTTCACATGTTGTATCTGCTCTTCCTTCATGTAGTTCTCCATTTCTATATTAATTTCCTTCACGCAATTTCCCATTCCTAGATTAATTTCATTTATGCAATTTCCCATTCCTAGATTAATTTCATTTAGGCAATTCAATTTCAGTCGTGTGTTTCAATTTCCTGCATTAGATTAATGATTCGATTTCAATCGTGTGTTTCAATTTCCTGCATTAGATTAATGATTCAATTTCAATCATAGCTTAAACATTAGATTAGATTAGTTCCGATTCAATCTTGCATATACTTTGTGTGTTCTTCATAACTTTACAAACCTCGGATTGACAAATTAGATAGTTGGGAAAGTACTACAACTCAATGAATACAACATTAGTTCTGCCCAATATAACGACTGTCGTTCCCTTGTTACGATTGTTTTTCCTTTTGCAGGTTTTGTTGTTCATTTGAACGAAACAACTTCCATTCCTTTTGTTACAATTGATGTCCCTTTGCGGGGGTTGCATCTCTAGAGGACGGGTATTAAAAAATGAAGGTAAGAACCTACATAGGCAACAATTAAAACTCTTGTGCCAGCGCCTACCTTCAGATGATGCATAGAGGTTATATTTTAGGACATCTTTATAGCCCAACATTTTGGCGTCATTGTTGGGGAAGTACGATGGATTGAGGTATTAGTTTCTTTTTCATTTTAATTCATTCAAGTGTGATCTAGATGTGTTGGTAAGGGGTCATAGAAGCTCGTGAGAGGAGACTCCTGATGTTCTCCCTACCAACTAGGTAAAAGTAATTTCAATTTCTGCAAATTTCATTTTATACAAGAGTGTTTAATTCATGCAAGTGTGATCTAGACATGTTTGTAAGGGGTCATAGAATATCATGAGAGGAGACTCCTCATGTTCTCCCTACCAACTAGGTAAAAGTAGTTTCAATTTCTGCAAATTTCAATTTATGCAAGAGTGTTTAATTTCTGCAAGTGTGATCTACATGTGTTGGTTCTAAGGGTCATAGAATCTCGTGAGAGGAGACTCCTCACTATCCCTACCAACTATTATGAACATTTTAATTTCTGCAACTGTGAGGAGTAATTTCTTTTTGTTTCAGTAAGAGTAATTTTATTTAAGTATTTTTCATTTAGATTTCAGTTTTGGGTGCTGTAAGAATCCTTTTTTTTAACATGGTTTAACAATGAATTTAAGCTTGGAACAACTCACTCAGATCCTAGCAAAAGTCAAGATCTCCTCTTCTCTAGGAGAGGAGATCTTGATAGCAGCTGAAAGATTATTTACTCCTCTTGAGGTGAACGAAGAATCAACATACGAAGAATCCTGAATATTTAATAAAGAACACTTAGGCGAGAAGGATATTGAGGAGGACAATGAGGAGCTACAACATGATCTGAGTGAGGAATAACATGCCTATGAAAGCCTTATCGAGCAATGGTTCCAAGTAAGTACTAGATTAGATAAATTTCATTTTTGTTTTTATTCAGTGAAATCACAGTCTCAACAATTCAATATGTTCTTTTTTGGAGATTTCTATTTTTCATGCGTAAAAATGAAAATGAACATGATTTTACTACTGTTACGTGAATGGCTCCACTGGAAGTTTAATTACATGTAACTACTTGTTAAATCTAATTAGCATATAGTAGGTAGGGTAAATGAATAAAACCATGCTTTTGTTTTCTAACTCTTGTTTTTGTTTCGAATAAGTATGCTCTCTTCATGTGTCTTGTTGCGATTTGGAAGATCAGAAAGTAGAAATCAAAGGAATGGCTATGTGATGTTTTGAGGAATGTTTTTGTATTGTTGAAGATCTGAACAAAATGTCTAAATCAAATTTTTTTTTTCAAATTTCAAAATTAATTTGTCTCCATTTGCTAAAATAATTTTTTTCAATTTGATTTGTCTCAAATGCTAATAAAATTTCTAGTTTTATTTAAAAAAAAATAATAAAAATAAAAAACAAAATACAAAATGCAGAAATTGAACTGAAGATATCTCATAAAATGTGATTTGGGTTCTTATGATTTTTGTATAGGAAGTGCATTATGATATGATAAAAAAACCTAATAAATTTCAGGACAACTTAGTACACGGTTTTCGAGAAAATCAATATAGGCACCTTCAACCATTTATATTATATCTCGATATCCATGCATCAGATGGCTCTGATATTTTTCATGCATAAGTATTGGGACCATAGGAACCTTCCCACAAAATTTTAGCCAAAACCAGTACATGTTTTTCGATAAAATCAACATCATCACTTCTAGCCATTTCTCTTATATCTCAATATCTGTGCATTGGATGGCTCTAAGTTTTGGCGTGTAGAAGTATTGGGACAATAGGAACCTGCCCAAAAAATTCCAACCGAATCTAATTTATAGTTTGTGAGAAAATCATCTCTGAAGTTTGTTGTAGAAGCCTGCAACAAAAACAATACTAATACTACTACTAATAATAAATTGAATGCAATATCATAGTAATAAGAACTAGGCCTAATAGATCTGATTTTATGGGTGGAGGTTACGGGGTCAAATGCCATCCACGCCACTCTTTATGCCATATTTTCAATGATTTAATGCACTTTCTACGCACAACCTTTTGAACACGGGAAACTTCACCAAGATTTGGCAATGATCTGTTATGCATTTTGTTGGAACTCAACTATTGTTGGAGTCTCCCCTGGTTTTAGCATCCGTGAGAAAGAAAATTATATGCCTATAATATTGGTTGCATGCAAGAAGGTCGATTTTAATTTTGAGTGCTTTGTTTTCCATTTTTCCGTTAGTATCATTTCTATTTTTTTTTTCATTTTCCTTTGATATGAAAAAAAAAAAAAAAATAAAAACTATGAAACCATAAAAATATTTCATTTGTTTTATCAGGAAAAAACAATAAAAATAAATAAATAAATAAAACCATACAAAGAAAAATTTATTATGAAAATGAAAAATGTATGGATAAAGAAGTTCTTGTTTTAGTTATGGTTTTACTTCGTGTTGTATGTGGTCGAATAGGTAGTGGTATATAATCAGATCGTGATGATAAAAGTGTTCCATAAAATCTTTAAGTGAAAGCATGCACAAAGAGCACATTTTGATCCCTGTACAATTGCATACAAGCAATACTGCCAATAATTTTTTTTTGAAAACAAATCAAATATTCTAAAAATAAAAATTTGCAATTAGATTTTCACATTTCCTGAAAACATCATTGGAATCATGCTTTTATCTTGTTATGTTGAAATTATTGTGAATTCATTTCACCAAGTATTCACGAAGATGATTGTCAAAAATGTGCTATCACGAACTGGTAAAAACACATTTCATTCTTTTCAATTGGTTGATAGCATTAGTATTAATTTCTGCACTTCATGTTTTCGACATTCTCACACTATTTGCTGCAGATTAGTGCTCACATTTTACAGGTTCAAAGACGATCAAATTTCTTGCAGAAGTGACTTTCAATAATCATAGAAACTTTTCCAAAAAAAAAAAATCATTCTTTGTTGACTACTTGAAGGAGTTGTTACTCATTGTAAACATCATGATGTTTGTTGTTACACATAAACCTTTTCATAAACCCATTTGCATCATGAATGTTTACCCACATTTTTCCTTCAAAGCACATTGGTCATCCTTGTGTTGAAGCCCATCTTCCATTTCCTTATCCTTCATGAGTTCACACGCGCCTACTTTTCTGAGTCACATACATCTCTTTATCTTTTTCAGTTCATTTTTCCTTGTCAATAAAACTATCCATCTCCCTTTCCATGACTACATTGCCATATTCTCCTTGCCATACACATTGTTTCTATTGAGATCTTTCCTATAGTCCTACCAATCTTTTTGTAAAAACTCGCGTTGACTAATGTGGGATTCCTTAAGGCCCACCTTTCAACAAGTCTTGCCCTATCAACCTCAACACCTTATCTGGGATATAGACTAGAGTTCATTATGAGTACCTAGAGGCTTGCATGCCTTAATGGCAAGTTCTCTCGCTGAAAGTCATGGGAATACATCAATGTCCCTTGATCATCAGATCTTGCAAGTGGCTCGACATCAGCTCATTCATTTGCACTTTGCAATATGTACTCGAGTACCTTGGCACTCATTGACATCAATGGTGAGTTTGCCTCACATTGGTTAACGACATTCATCAATGGAAGGTAATCTAATGACTTATTTTCATGCTCGACATCGACACACTCATTCGCATGACTAGAATTGTACCATCGGGTTTAGCAGTGGGTGAAGACTATACACTTTTTCATGACTCCATCAACAGTTGCAACAGTATTTTTTAGCTATATGAGAGTACCATAGTTCCACTTTCATACTTCCTCTTTTCCATGATTCATTCAACAACACTTCAAATTCCCCCACTTCACATTCTCTGATCCATCAAACAACAGTCGCAATTACAACAACATTTACTTTCCATATGATCCTACAATAGTGACATCTTCCATGCTCTAGCAGTCGCATCAGCCATATTCCTATTGCATATTTCATCAACATTTTGGGTAAGTGGAGGTATGTTATTTTCTAAACTTTAATCATGTAATTCCTCAACTGCTAGTAATGAATAATTTGGAAAATTCTCTCACCAAGTTCCCTTTCCTTTTCACTTCTATGACTTATGCCACGTTGCATGAGGACATGCAACCGGTTCATTTGGGGGGTAGGGGACTTTAATCACTATCATCACTCCACATTTCCAGTACCATCATTCTATTTTTCATCTCATTTACCATTTTTGAACATTTCTTTTCCAACGATACTCTGTTGTGCTTTGCTTTATAAGCACTGATATACATATTGGTATGATTCACAAAAACCAAAAAGGGGCTTTCTTATACTCAATGATGTTTCCTTATGGACATTGATAGCATATATTTTCCAGTAAGAATATGGGCAAATTATCATCATAACAACAAGAGAACAAATAACAAAATAAAGGTTTTTAACAGAAGAACCAACATTCTTTATATTCATGGTTGTCACACAAGAACCAACCATAAGAAAATGTCAACTATTACTCATATAAATCCCATCCTGGAAACATTCATTATCATCACTCAAAGCCAACATTCAAATGCCAAAATTTCTTGAGAAGATCCATGCATGGTTGCATGAGGACATCCAACAAGTTAAGTTGGGGGGTATGTTGGGGGTCAGAAATGTCCTATTTTCATCCACCTTTCCCTTCATTATTCTTCACATTCCATCTCCCCATTAACCTTTCATGACATCATTTTCATAAATACATTTGTGTTTCACCTTATTATTTTCCAGTTTATTCATCTTAGTATTAAAATGGAATTTGTGATTAAATGTTAAAAAATCAACATGTTTTCATATATATCTCAAAAATGTGCGAGCTTTGTAATGTGTAGGAATATGAGAAGGATTAATTCAAAAGGAATTCTCGAATACTTCCTCCACCATTTCAAAATTTGAGGAGATAATTCAAGCCCATTCCAAGGAGAATATCATGGAGATTTGGTTGGCATATTTTATCCAAGATATATGAGAGATATGTGTGAGGATTTGAAGGGATTGTATTTTGTAATAATGGGAAAATAGTTGAGAGAATAGTGGATCTGTAATTATGATATGGTTATCTTATCTTCAAGGCTTGCATGTATAAAAGAGAGTGCTATCTCTTCATGAAGGGATAATTAGAGTTATTAGAGTAGTCATTAATGGTAGTCCTTAGGATTCGAAAGAGAAAGGGATTCTTAGCTTTGATTCATAGTTCTGGTTTCCATGCTTTCATTATTATGTTATAAAGATTGATTTGGTTATTGTAATGTAAGATTGCTTCATTGGTGTGAGCTCACATATGTTGTTGTGTCATTCAACTCTTCACATGTTGTATCTCTCTTCCTTCATGTAGTTCTCCATTCCTAGATTAATCTCCTTCACACAATTTCCCATTCTTAGATTAATTTCATTTATGCAATTTCTCATTCCTAGATTAATTTCATTTAGGCAATTCAATTTCAGTCGTGTGTTTCAATTTCCTGCATTAGATTAATGATTCAATTCCAGTCGTGTGTTTCAATTTTCTGCATTAGATTAATGATTCAATTTCATTCGTAGCTTAAACATTAGATTAGATTAGTTCCACTTCAATCTTGCATATACTTTGTGTGTGCTTCGTAAGTTTACGAAATTGACAAATTAGATAGTTGGGCAAGTACTACAACTCAATTAATACAACATTAGTTCGGCCCAATATAACGACTATTGTTCCCTTATTATGATTGTTGTTCCTTTTGTAGGTCGTGTTGTTCATTTGAACTAAACAATTGTCATTCCTTTTGTTACAATTGATGTCCCTTTGTAGGGGTTGCATCTCTGGAGGACGGGTATTGAAAAAGGAAAGTAAGAACCTACGTAGGCAACAAGTAAAATGGTTGTGCCGGGGCCTACCTTCAAATGATGCACAGAGGTTATATTTTAGGACATCTTTAGAGCCCAACAATTAGAAAAGGAGGTAATAGTTGTAATATGGATGTTTCACTTTTGGACATCAATACTAACTTGGTAAACAGTTTCAATGTGTGCATGAAGTAGCTAGACGAATTTTCTCCTTAAACAACCTTTATTCATGACTTAGTTAGTTCTTTATCAATTTAGTTTTAGAGTTCTGGGAAAAAGTAGTGAAAGTAATTGAAGATCATGCATTGTTCCTGTAGTTGAGTTTTGTGTAGCCTTCAAGAAGATATGAGTGACCATCACTTTTTTTTCAAGGAAACAAATATGTATTTTTAATAGTTTGAAAAAAAATACAGTGTCACATGCCCATGGCATTAATAAGTTTTTTTGAGCCATTTACATGAATTTCTTATGTCCAATCCATCATCACCAAAAAACTATAAGTGGTTCATGTTCAATTAAATCAGTAACTTATTTAAAAAGAAACAAAATGACATTAAAAAAAGTACAATAATATTTCATCTAGAGATCAATGAATCCCTATCATTATACAAAAACTGATATAGAAACTGTAATGGATATGGTTAGGTCAATGGTTCATGATTATATTATGTAGTATTTCCTTTCTTTATTACTAAAATAATCGAGGTTCCTCATTCCAACCCAAATCCATCTTTTGAGATCCCATATGTCGCGGTGATCTTGTCCCTATAAATATGGGATAGAGATGTCTATGAGAAAAATGTTAATAGATTGAGAACTTCATTATACAAGGGTTGTAATGTAAAATTCCTGACCGTAATTTCTTTGTGTATCCATTTGATAACCAAATCTAAATCTCCAAAAAATTGTAATTGGGTTAGACCATATTCTTGTGCAAGTTTCAGGACCAACTTTAAACCCATCAATTCAACGAAGTTGTAGTTTCTTGACCAATTCCAACTTTAAAAAAATATTGTGATCTGAACATAAGTATAGTATGCCTCTTGAGCCTCCCTTATATGGGTTCCCTTGTGAGGGACAATGGAAACGATCCCATGGAATATCCTTTTTTATAGCCACTTCACCTTGCATATGGGAGATATATTTTTCCTACACCTATGGATAGGAATTTGAATTATTTAAGGACTAGACAACAAATTTTTAGTGAAGTGTCTCCTTACCTTCAAACAACTTTATATTTCTGATAATCCATACTCCCTAGACTGTTAAGTGGAAATACTCTGATCTTGGAAGTCTCCTTTATGCTACACCTAGTTTTGAAGGCCTCTTCAAGACTTCCTCCTTCCCAAAGATTCCTCTATCACCAAAATGCTCAGTGATGCCATTCAATCTTATTTATATTCAATAAACCTTCTAGCACATTGAATCCGATGTTGTTTCTATCTAATATTTAGCAATGTTCAATTATGTCTTTTTTTATAAACAAGTCCTTATATCATGGAGATAGTTCTTATATATAAGTCAATTTTCTTCACATCTTGTTCCTCCCATTCTCATTCCACTAATGACTAATTCTCAAGATTTTGATGGTATACCATGTAAATCAATAGGAACTGTATCTAATATGCCCACCGAGTCAAGTGGTAATATTATTTTAGTCAATGTTGCAATGGTGACTACCCATGTTGACTTTAACTTACCCCTTGGGCATGACTACATGCATGCCATGGAAGTCATGGTATCGTTTCTCTTTCATGTGATGTTTTTTCTATATAAATGTTGCAATCTAACCATTGATCAACTCTCATACTCTAGTATTCAACCATATTTGAACTAGGGAATTTTTTTTTCTTCAATGGATATTTCATTGTCCATTATCATTATCTGGTTGGATAAATCTCCATGGAAATAACTAGAGTGATCACTTCCACAAATTTCACAATATACACTTTCATTATGTGGTGCTATTTATTAGTAAATTGAAATATGTGGAGCAAAAACAATATAGTTTATCCAAATATGAGGGTAAGTTTGCTTATAAGGCTCAAATCATAAGTAAATGGAAATAAGGGTGCTTGAGTGTTCTGATCCCATAGAAAAAAATTCCATTTTGTGCAAGTTGTGCAAACTCATTCGAATCAAGTAAACAAGGACCCAAATAAGTTTGTTACATACAATAGAATCAAGTATATTCTCCAAGAAAAACATGGGTTCCCTAAATATTTGCTCGCTAACTTATCTTCTCATTTTTTCGAGTGTTGGCACCATGACAAACTTATATTCACATGATAGATTATCTTCTTATTTTAATGAGTGTAGGTACCACCAAATAGGTATATGTCGGATCTATATTCCTCGAGTGATGATCAAGATATACTAAGAGAGGTTTAAAGTGAGACATGTTGTACTAGATATGCTAGTTCTAGATCAACTAGATCTGAAAAGGTAAGGAAAACATTTCCTATACACATGCAATTTTTTATTGCCAATAGAGGGTCATGTAATTAAGATGTTGAGAACATAGGTGACATTGAGTTTCCCTTGAGGTAGAGACATCTAGTGCAACAATGGGAACCTAAGGAGATACTTGAAGTGGAAACAAATTTCTTCATCAATGGGAGGATGTATCACATTGCTCCTTCGTCCTTACATGGATTGGGGTTATTTTCCATGGATGGCATAAAGGTTGGCTATGGCACTGTAACTAAATTGATGGAGTATGTCGGACCATTATACAAATACAATCATTGGTTGATGTTGCTCAGATATATGCGAAGTATGTGGAGATACAGAGTTGTCGCAAATTATATACAACTGGTAGATAACAATCAAAATAAAGGGGAAATTATGTATATTGATGGAAGGCCAAAAGCTTCTGGAAACATTGTGGGCTTTATAAATAGTACACGACTAGTGGCAACAACTAAGAAACCGAATTCCATATTTGAGGGACGCGAAGGAAATCATATATTTGTATGTGCAACAAAAGCAATAGTTCCATGTGAAGAGTTGTTGATCGATTACAACTTAAATTGAATAGATGGAGGGGGTGTGGCTATGGGGGTAAATATATTACATACCATTCAACTCAACCTTTGATCAATCATTGTTATAATTTATCGCTGCAATATTTCAATTTTTTACTGCATATATTTCATTTTTCATTATTTATTTTTTGATATTACTACAATATTTCATTTTTTAATGTTCCAATTACTTTCATAACTCTTGTTGATTAATTTATTGTGTCAACATCTGTCCAAGGTTTTATTTATGAAATTTCATTATTTATTTTCTGATATTACTGCAATATTTCATTTTTTTAATGTTACAGGTGAATTTCATAACTTTTGTTGATTGATTTATTGTGTCAACTTCTGTCCAGGGTGACCTTGGAAATGCCCCCACTGTGCCTCAGTAGCTAAATGTTAAATATAGTAACAACTTGTGACTACAACAACTAAATTTCTGAAATTTCATTATTTATTTTCTGATATTGCTGCAATATTTCATTTTTTTAATGTTACAGGTGAATTTCATAACTTTTGTTGATTGATTTATTGTGTCAAATTCTATCCAGGGTGGCCATGGAAAATCACCGACTACATATGTCCAGGGTGACCGTGGAAATGCACCCGCTGTGCCTCAGCAAGTAAATGTTAAATATAGTAACAACTTATGACTACAACAACTAAATTTATGAAATTTCATTATTTATTTTCTGATATTACTGCAATATTTCATGAATTTAATGTTACATGTGAATTTCATAAATTTTGTTGATTCATTTAGTGTATCAACTTATATCGAGGATGACCATGGAAAATCATCTGCTACATCTGTCCAGGATGATCGTGGAAATGCACCCGTTGTGCCTCATCAGGTAAATGTTAAATATAGTAACAACTTGTGACTAAAACAACTATATTTTTGAAATTTCATTATTTATTTTCTGATATTACTGCAATATTTCAATTTTTTAATGTTACAGGTGAATTTCATAACTTTTGTTGATTGATTTATTGTGTCAACATCTGTCCAAGGTGACCATGGAAAATCACCCGCTACATCTGTGCAGGGTGACCATGGAAAGGCACCCATTGTGCCTCAGCAGGTAAATGTTAAATATAGTAATAAATTATGACTACAATAACTAAATTTCTCAAATGTTAAAGTTCATCTCATTAATTTTATTCATCAATGTATTGTGGCATGGTCAACGTGGGAAGGCACCCACTGAGGATCTTGATGAGGACAAAATATTTAATTCCATTGACCCAATAGCAACTGTTGTGAAGGCATTGAAGAAGGAAAACATAGAATATCTAGGTTTGTTTCGCAAAAGACCACTGACACAGGAGCACAGGGCAAGAATTGTAGAGCTACAAAATATAATAACTAATTTTGGGGTAAGTGGAATATTCACATATTTTTATCAACTATGACAATTTCATATCTTTTTTTCATTTTGTATTTTTTATATGATCTGATAAAGTAAAGTTTTTCATTTGTAAGAGTTTTTAAACCCCGTGCTTCGGGAACCTACCGAGCCTGCAACTTCTATAGGTAGCAGTGATGGTCCAATGCAACAAAAAAGTCGACTTAGAGAGTACAAGTGAGGCTTTTTGACCCTCTGGAGGTTCCCCTCGAATCCATTGATGAGTGCAATGATGTTGACTGACATGACACGCCGAAGCATGATGATGGACCACACTGGTTTGGTCCGAAACGTCGAAAATCAAAAACCTATGCGATGAATCCTAAATAACTTTCTGATCGAAGCATGATGAGTCGGAGCCTGGGACTCCACATGACTCCAGAGATGACTGTACTGTAGATGGAGAGGAAGATATTCATGTAGCATAACAAATTAAAAGAACCAAATCACTAGATCTCACCTTTATGGTGGATGACGCATGTGTTCTGATCAAGATTCATAAGATTGCAGGTATTTGTTAATAAATTGATTCATTTTTATCGTGAAATTGAAATGGACATTTGTTGAGATTATTATAAATTAATGGATAACACATTTCTGCAGGAAACAATGTTTTCTACAGAAACTTGAATGACAAAGAATTGGAGTTTTTTGGCCCCACCATTCGTACAAGGTGGAATGAACAAGATAGTGAAAAGAAAGATGAATTGATAAACCACATGGTAAACTTGTTCGGCAATACATTCAACAAGAAAGTGGTTACAAAGTTAGCCGGCGAGAATTTTAAATATACCAGGGGCCAATATAGGGAGAAATTGCAATTAGACCTCAAGCATGAGCACCCTCCCATGGTTTTGGAGAAAGAGTGGAAGGCCCTGATAGAGGATGCAAAAGAGAACTTGTTTAAAAAAAAAGGAAGACATCCATGACCTAGTCAAGCAAGGTACAACACATGTCATATTATTAGTGAAATATGCTCATTTATGTGTTTCTTTATTTTTTTAAGTAACAATTCCGATATCTAATGTTTTTCAAAAATTCCATATATAGGCTACCTGACACCTCCAAAAAAACCAAGGATAGAATGGAAAAGAACAAGCAACATAAACTAGGCCAGGGTGGCTATGGAAAACTAAAATCCCAAATCGTAAAAATTAAATGATTAACTGTGGTGAATATTTATTTAAGAGTAGCGAACAAATATCTGTTTTTGTTATTGGTAATTTTAATGGTGTTATGCATTGCAGTTAAATATTTTCGACACTGCTTCCATTGAGGAGGACCTAAATCTTGGTTACAAGCACAGTTTTAAAAGTGTGATTGAATATAGGAGAATTTTGGGGTAGACTCCAATCTCCCTAGCTACGCAGGTAAATAAAATGAATAAGGAAACCGCAGTAGCATGCTTGTAAAGTCTATTCATATTTTATTATATCACCCTTAACTAAGTATTTATGTTTGTTTTCAAGCAACAATGCAACGGTAGAAGTGAATCTAGCAGTATTCAACAGACACCACTTCATACAAGGGAGAACATGTCCAATGATAGTGGGGAGCAGAGTACCCATTCCAGTATGTATACTTCAGAATTAGAAATATGTACTGTGATTGTAGATATTTATTTCCTGACTTATACTTATATATTATCTTCTTTAAATGGAACAACATCTAGCTCAGGAGGGTGAACTGCAAGAGGAACCAAGTGGACAATAAATTAATGCACCAACTATCATAGCGACACAGACAGGTAAAGAGAAATATTGTAATGCTAATCAAAATAATGAAATAGTTATTTCAATTATATTTCAACATATCGATATGATCATTTTCGTTGTTACAGTTGACACCCCTGCATAGATGCCTCGATGCCCTTCTCAGCAACGTACCGGAAGTATGGTACATGAGCTCATGGAAACAAAACAATAGAAGGATAGGGCGCAAGAAATATAGTGTCAAAGGATGATTATGATACCCCAATCATCAATTTTTTTAATGTAAAAAAACATAAATCAAAGAAAAAATAGATGTATAAATTCATGACTTGTATTTGGATGTTTATCGATGTTGCTAGTATGAAACATTGTTGATATGAATTACAACATTATGCTTCAATGTTTATATGTTCATATGTTTTGATGACTATCCTAGTTATGCATGAATGTCTATATGTTTTCTATATAAACAAAATCATTTGTTGGGTATGGGGAATTGAGAGCGATGTGAGGGGGGGAGGGGCCATATGAGATTCCACCTTCATGTGGTTGGCCCTATTCAATAGATAATAACCTATTCTTGAAACAAAGAGAAGCTCATTAAGGTATGCAACCACTTAAGTTTTTTCTAGAGTATTTTACATAACTAAATGCATGTTTATTTGCTTATATATTATTTACTCATATAAAGAATTTGTATTTTATGATTCATGCAGGTCTTGGTGATGGAAATGAATCTTGTGGACAAATATTATCAATTTGTATGGGCTAATGGATCTGGCGAAAGGACAATGATAAGGTAAGGGTTTTGACGTGTTTTTTAAAGTATAGAACTCAATGTAAAACTTATGGAGACATAGAAATGTAAAAATACAATTTTGATTATTGTTAAGATATTCATAATTACTTGGACATTACTAGCATCAAATTAATGTATGAGACCCCTATGTTTGTGGGATGCATAGAGGGTCTATTCATTGTCCCACAAACAAGCGGGTCTCATATATCATTTTGGTGTCTCGCTAGGTTGTGACCTATAAGTACATTTTTGAGATATAGCTAATTTTGTAAGTTGATGTGCAATAATATATAAACACATAAACATATTTTGATCAACCATTGAAATATTGCACCTACAAATGTACTTTGGCATGTTTCTAGGACCATTTATCTCCCCATGCATATTGAATTTTATGAGTAACTGAGTTGATGAGTTTATGTGATATACATTGGCTTAAATTTTATTTTATATGAATTTAAGCATGCTTGAGGTTTTGATCTAATGATTGGTACACAATTTGTATTTGGAATAATACTTTCATAATTATGATAGTGAATTCAAATTATAGAGGACAC
Source organism: Picea engelmannii (assembly GCA_009831015.1). Classification (NCBI taxonomy): domain Eukaryota; kingdom Viridiplantae; phylum Streptophyta; class Pinopsida; order Pinales; family Pinaceae; genus Picea; species Picea engelmannii. The sequence continues at coordinate 849,880 of ML777510.1, forward strand.
ACTGTTGTCATGAGTTAAATTTCTTAATAAGGAGACTACATTTTCGAGAACTTGTGGTTTCACCAAGGGTTCTTGTAGAGACCTTGAGTAGGTCCCACTCAAGGGAATGAAAAGAACCATATTTTCTATGATATTCTCATTTCTATAGTAGTTTACAAGTTTATGTAGTATTTTCATGCAAGTTATTACAATATTTTTATTTGCTTCATGTCATTTTATTTCANCCCAACATTTTCTATGCTAGGTAGCATTTCCTTTGAAACTATTGCTAGTTCCTTTGAAATTACCTCAACCTACACATCCTAAGTCATCTCAACCATCTTGGTCTTGGTATCCACATACAAACTGACAACCAAATCATTATGGGAACAAGTAATCTTCCTCTAAGTACAAAAGAATCAGATCCACCCTTCTAAGAATTAAAGTGTCCAAGCAACCATTCCCATGAGAGACCATATGGTTGTATGACCATAGGCTTCCAACTCTACCTACATGCTCTCTACCCCTTGTGAAACTCCATATGGTTGCGAGACCTTGTGCCCTAATATGACATTCTCCCTATGTGGATCTCTCTCCTCGTGCCCTTGAGTGGATGGTCCCATTTTGGTATGCTATTATCTCGATCTAATTTGTCTCTCATATTCACTTAATATCTTTGAACAACTAGTGAAACGAAACACATCAAGCAATACTACAATGCGTAGCTAGATCTCTAACTCATCTATAACTAACATAATGATGAAATCCTTGTTAACCTAAAACCCAATGCTTACATATCGAAACACATTCCGCTTATGTCTATTAGAGCATGGTAATCATAACAACCTTGAGAGATTATTCTTTTCAGTGACTTTAATCCAAATTGAACCTCTGTTTGTAGGAATATGCACATATGCTTTACAACCATTTTTTTTTTAGATGAGTGTAACATAAACCCTTATCGGTCCATACCTTTTCACGCATGCCATCATCTAACGAGGTTGTGGGAGAGAGATTTATTAAGCATAAAGAAATATGAACAACCTATTCCCAAAAATACTTGGGCAAATAAGGATTTGAAAGCAAACTTCTCACCTTCTCCATTATTGTCCGATTCATTCTCTCAACCATTCCATTTTGTTGTGGGGTGCCCATAAATGTTTTTACATGCTTTATACCATGTTTACTACAATATTCTTCGAAGGATTTAGAGAAATACTCTCCACCATTATGTGTTATATTACATATTAATAATTTGTTAGTTTCCCTTTCAATAACCATATCAAAATTTATGAAGAGTTCCTAGAACTTTATCCTTTCTCTTGATAGGGAAATCCAACACCTTTTTTGATGCATCATCAATAAAAAGTAACAAAATAAGCATTGCCTCCCAGTGATTTTACATTAATTGGGAAAAAAAAATTAGAATGTACCAAGTGTATCCCTTTTAGGTCTATCCCTTATAAATGATACCCTTTTATGTCTACCCATAATACAATGTTCACAAATTTTAAATTCTACACGTTTAATCCTAGGAAACAATTTTTGTTCAACAAGGATTTTTAGGCCTCTTTCAGTCACGTTCCCAAGTCTTTTGTGCCACAAATTTGTTGTAGGATCCTCCTTTGTAATTGTAGCAACAATATCTAATTTCTATAGTTTTGATTTTAATGCGTAAAGAGTGCCTCTTTTCTTCCCCTTTGCAACAACCAACAAATCCTTTACAATTTTCTATCTTCCCTTTCCAAACACTATATGGCATCCTTCATCATCTAGCATCTCGAATGAAACCAAATTCATTCCATGATTTTGTACATGTCTGATATGTTTAAGAAATGTAATAAGGCCATCTTCTGTCTTTATTAGAACATCTCCCGCTACCTCAATATTACAAATAATTTTATTACCTAAGCAAACCTTACCCATATTACCAGATTTATAAGAGATAAAATTTTATGTGCTTGGGGTAGCATGGTATGAAGCTACATAATATAAAATCCAATCACTATAATGAATAGAAGTATAAAGGATTGAATCCTACAAGAAACATCGATTAATACCTCGCCATCTCATGTAACAACAATAGTTTATTTGTTACTATTGTTGCTAGCTTCCTTTATCTCCCTTTTTAATATCCTGCAATATTTTATGACATGGCCAAGTTTTCTGCAATGATAGAAGGTTATTCTTCCATGCCTAGTATTTGACTTGTCTCTAGAGACGGGCCACCTTGATTTATTTCTATTTGGTTTCCTTCCGTGGTCACCAAGGGTTAATTCCTCCATATTTGACATTTCCTCTCCGATGGATTTCTTGTGCATCTCTTCATTTAATAAACTATTAGAAACATCTTAAAAACACATTTTACTTTTTGGTGTTGCATTACTTATGGTGAAAACCATGTTTTTCCAACTATCAGACATTGAGCTCAAGAGTAGGTGGGCTTGTATCTCATCATAAAATGATATATTCAACGAAGTGTTGGGTCAACACTTTGTGAAACTCATTTAAATGTTTGGGCTCCCTTCCTTCATTTTGAGGTTAAACAACTACTTCATAAAAAATTATGTGTTCACCGTTGTGTCTCATTCACATAAATCATGAAGTTTTTTCCATATCGACTCAGTTGTCTTTTCTTGCAAAACATGGAATTATATCATGTTTGTTAAACACTCTTGGAGAGTGGACATTGTCTTTGGATCTAACTTCTGACGGTCTTGATAGGCCATCGATGAGGGTTTCTTTGATTTTTCCTCAATTAGAAATTGCAGATGTTTTATGGTGATTACATATTACATTTTTTTTACCTCCATACAATCAAGTTTACACCGGTAATATTTTCAATGTTTAACATATAATCCATTGGAGGAACCTGTAAATGAACCCTACACACACCTAATCTTCAACAACTACAAGTTGTTAAAAAATAAACAACATTCGATAGTAAAATTAAACAAATATCATGATAAGACACCAAACAAAATAAAAATGACAAAAATAAACAAGAACACAACACCACCTATTTTATGTGGAAAACCAAGTGATGTATTACGAAAACCCTACACACACAAAATATCGTACAAAAGACTTTGCTCTGATACCACAGTTGTTAAAAAATAAACAACAATCAATAATAAAGTTAAACAAAACCAAACACGTGTACGCTATCATAGAAGAAGGTAGAAAAATAACATAGGCTACCAAAAAACCATTCAAGTATGAAGAAGTCATGTCGCAATCTAAATGTTCTAGGTTTTAGTTTTTTTTTCGGGGAGATTATCTGTTTAATTTTCCCCAAAATCTGGTTAGAAATTGTTGAATTTGCATATTTGAGCGGTCAAGTATGTATAATCAGAGTGTCCTAGGGTTTTACAATCCATTTATGCATTGATAAATGAAATTTATAAAAAGGAAGATTGTGTTTTCTCTTAGATTTATATGGTCAGATTCCGGACAAAAATACCAAAACGAAGAACATTTAGAGAACACCTTTTATTTTATTTGGTCTCACATACAACAATAATACTCTTCCAACATTAATGGGCCTACAGATAAGGATGTTGGATGAGACCATTTAAGATTGTCCAAAACTACCTTCACATGGATGTATAGAACATAGACCTTCTTATCTCTATCCTCAGAAGGGACATACACGAGAATTGATATATCACACTTTCTGTGATAACCATTTGAGCATGGCCATCATCGCACTCATACCGTACGCGGCTCCCATTCCTTACATTAGCGACATAATTCTCGTAGTTGAGCGATTCAACGTTATGAACAATGATATATTAGTATTGACAGTGAACTTTAATTGTGGAGGAGGAGGCATCCAAGCAGTTTGATAGTTACATATATTCTTTGAAATCAATGATTTATTCAATCTTGTAAATCATACCATCGACGCCATATGGAATCTCTTCGAATGGATGGTGAGAACGTTGGTAGGTGTGAGAATTTGGAGTTGATATGATTCCACACCCACTTCAAAATCGACATGGAAAATTGTAATGGATGGCAAGAACGTTGGAAGGTGTGAGAATTTGGATTTGAGATTCTCCCACGCCCACTTCAAAATCGACATGGAAAATTGGGTGTTGTCTAACTGTTCTACGAAATGTTTTTTTTGGGCGGAATGCAATGACATAAATCTGCACGAAATCAATATTTTTTGTTGTTTAAAATCCATTTATGAATGCAGAAATGGATTCAACATGTTGAAAAACCCCGGGGTCACTCAGATTATACATAAATAATCACTCAAATTTGTGGATCTAACAATTTTTTGCCTAATTTGAGGCAAATGTTCCCAGAAAAAATCTTTGAATGGAGTTATCTTCCAATAATCACAATTTCCCTTATCAATTCATCTAACAGTATGGAAACTTTTCACAGAATGGAGTTATCTTCCTTCCTTGTTCCACTGAAGATGATGTTGATGACGTATTTCTTCAGTACACTCCTTGCTATAGAAGGAAAACCCCTTTATGGACTACACTAGGGTTCAACATGTAGGCATATCTAGCCATCTAAAAGTCTCCTACTTTTTAATAAATACCCTGAATATACCCCACATTCATGCATAAAATACAAAGTAAAAAGATCTGGTATCACTACCTTTAACTCTACGTCTGGTGTCGATCCTTTTGCATTCGGTTGCTCCACTGACTACAAGTCTCCTCCCAAGGCTGACCTGCATTCACAAATAGACAAACAAGGAACTACGGACATGCATCTCATATATGAATTAGTGGGTTAGATGTCATAATAAAACATAAATCAAACATAAATATTGGACACATCATATGGCGGGACAAAAAAAGTATTCCCTTTATTAATATCACAAAGGTTACTTACAATGAGATCGACGACTTCTCCTCAAACTTGGTCCAGGCTCCTCTTCACCAAGCTCCAACTGTGCTTCCACATATCTGTCTCCTCTCAACCTCTCTCTAGGGAATGGAATAGGCTTATGATGGAGGAAAAAGGCAAGAATATGGAATTCTGGTACAAAACTCACAAGGTGGATGCAATTACTTGGGGCAAGGAGGGGATGTGAAATAGGCAGAGTTTCACTGTTCTTATGCTTGGCTTAGGAATGAGACCCCAACACCTCCTTTATATGATAAAATGATGGTTATTTGGTTGGGTGACGTGCTATAGGCGGTGGAACAGTTGGGAAATTGCCCAATAGCCAATAATCTCAATGAATTCCTTGCAACTTTTTAATTTTTGCAACATTTGTGGTTATATGTAGGTTGTAATGGTGCAGCTAGTGTACATACGTGAGTTGTAGTGGTGCAACAAGCATGTGTACGTGGGAAGTATTGGTGCAAGGTGCGCACATCTTCACAAATAGTGTTTTTAAGAAGAGTTGCTCAATGATGGCTTGGAAAAAATAGCAAGTAAGATGGCTTGATGCCAGGTATGCATGTATGGTGAAATTTAGAGTTATAACACTCATCAAGAAGATCAGATTTTCTATCCACAACAATAACAACAAGTCTCTCTTGGATAGTATCTTTTATGTTCAATTAATTATCAATATTGTGAGGGAACATTCAAAGTCTACTATAACCGAAGAAACAAGTGAATAATTTTAGGCATTATCATGATTTGATTAGTCTAGGCATTATCATGATTTGATTAGTCTCTGGGCTCATAAAATATAAAACATTCATTCCAAATGGTTTTGGGACCGGGCATTTACAATGAGGGTGCTACCAAAATTATTGTCATTGGCATTCTTTGTTTTGGTTGTTTTCCTGAGTAAATTACTCTACACAACTTCATTGGTAACACATGCATTCGATGTTGAATTTATTTTTATTAAACATATTAAAAAAAGGGATATTACTTTAATTTCCTTGACTTCCATGACTCTTAGTAAACGGTTTCACTGTTGAACTGCCATATAAGTGGATAATCAGAAAATATGAGGTGTCTGTAAGGTGATGAGAAAGATAATAAATATAAGCTCGAATGTGTGTTGATCACCCGAGTGGAAACACTGAGCTCTAAATGAAGTTATGATTGAATGAAAAATCTCATAAAGTGTTTGACAACGATTCAATTTTATAATTACATACCAAATCAAAGCAACCAAATTCAAAATCACAACTCTTTTTAGGTAGGGATTTACCTTTAACATATTATTGAATGAAAAATCTCATAAAGTATCTGACAACCATTCAATTCTATAATTACATACCAAATCAAAGCAATGAAATTAAGATTCACAAGTTTGTTTACGTCTAATACTTTGCACTTTGATTAGTATGAGAACTATCTTCTTTGCAACTATTTCCCTTCTTTTACATGTAAAGCATGGATGTGAAGTGGGAAGAAGGGGGGGATTTTGTCATAAACATTTTGATGCACAATTAATCTCCATTCAGCTGAAAACAAAAAGAATTGTATAACTGTTTCTCTAACAATCATGTGCTACGATCTTATTCGAAGAAACATATATTTTACAGTTGTTGCAGTATAACTCTCACAAGACACAAGATGCTCCTCTAAAACTTAATGATGCTCTCATTGATTCTCCAGTGATAGTTAAATACACAAAACTTGCTAATAATCTTGAGATTTCCTATTTAATGTTGGAAAATGAGATAGCATATGCCCTCATATAGGACCGTGTTTCAAAATCATAACCAAGATTTGCTTATCCACACAAAAGGATGTGATAGGAGATTTCTTAGAAAGCAGGGTAAAACTATCAATTTTTTTTTTAAACCTATAGAAGGCGTGGAAATAACGATGATAGTTCGTCGCAAGTATGGCATCTACGTCGTAAGCTATTAATGGTTTTTTTTACTATGCCACGCTTTTTCGTCGCTATTTCCACACTTTTTCGTCTCTACTTGCCACTATTTTTCGTCGCAAGTATGTCATCTACGTCGCAAGCTATTGGTGGGTTTTTTTACTCGCCAAGCTTGTTCGTCGCTATTGCGACGATCTTTCGTCACTACTTTCCACGCTTTTTCGTCGCAGGTATGGCATATGCTTCACAAGCCAGTGGTGGGGATTTTACTTTGGCATGCTTTTTCGTCATTATTTCCATGCTTTTTCGTCGCTATTGCCACTATTGTTTTCATCGGAAGAAGATATACCTCTTTTTAGGATGATGACACGTGGCAGCCTGATTTCGTCATCGTTTCCATGAATAACAAATGCATGGATATAGCGACGAAAAAAGTTACACGAAAAAAATTGTTTTCCTTCATGGAAAGTGTGATAGATATGTGTGGCAATAACAACGAAAAACCGTGGCAAATTTGGTCATATGTAGTAGAATGGTCATCAATTATAAGCCAATAAATATAATCACAATAAAATCAAGTATTCTATGCCTCATAAGGACACACTACTTAAACATTTAAGAATAAGTAAGTTTATGCTAACTCTAATTCCAAGAATGGATTTCATATGATAAGAAAAAATAAGAAAGAAATCCAAAGGATACACATAAAACAACATTGCAGTACTCTTAGAGGACAATTTGAAGAGATTATAATGACATTAGGTCTTTGCAATGCTCTAACCTACTTTAAAAAATGGATAAACTCTATTTTTAGTTCCTATTTTTCCTTCACTCTTGTATATATAGATGATATTTTAATTTATTCCTCTTCACTTGAAGAGCATTAAATCCATGTAGAAAAATTCTTGCAGCTTTTCAAAGACAACATAATCATTTTATCATAAAGCAATATGGAAAAGGAAAGGGAGGAAATTGAATTCCTTGGATTTCATATTAAAAATGGAAAAGTAAAAATGCAACCACACATTTATGAAACAAATAAAAATTTCTCAAATACAATACAATTTCCAAAGGACTTCTAATCATCCCTAGGATTTTTCAATTATATTCTATTTTTCTTAAATATGGATCTATTAAGGATCAAGAGTGATCAAATCTCTTGAGGTGTAATTTTTTTGATAATTTAAGATGGATTTAGGCTAAGAGGAAGATAAGGATAACAATATTTTTATGTAAATATGTTATTTATAGTATTTATATTTTTGGGTAAATCTAGAACTCTCCTTTTATCTCTCTATATAGTTTTTATGTTAGGTGTACATATAAAATCTCTCATTTTTTCCAAGAAA
>ML777510.1:863406-877629 GCA_009831015.1 Picea engelmannii
TTTTTGTCGAATGCAATAAACCCAAGTTTTTCTAGTTGCATCATCAATAAAAGTAAAATAATAATGAGAGCCACCAAGAGATGATACCTGAGATGGTCCCCATACATCTGTATGCACAAGCTCTAACCTTTCATTCTTCTTTTTTTTTCCGACTCTAAGAAATCTGACTCTCTTTTCTTTTCCATAAACACAATGCTCACAGAAGTCCAAATCAATTTGTTTAAGATATACCAGCAAATTTATTTTGTGAAGTATCTTCATACCCTTCTCACTCATGTGTCCCAGCCTATGATGCCACAGTGTTGTATCTAGTCTTGTAGAAGCTAAAGATATAGAAGAGTCAGTATTACCAATATATAAATACAATGTACCTACCTTGTCTCCTTTCGCTATCACCAATGATCCTTTGATGACCTTCCACGTCTTATCTGTAAATATGGATATACAACCTTCACTTGCCAACTTCCCTATTGAAATTAGTTTTTTCCTTAAATCTGGAATATGTCTTACCTCTTTCAACAACCATTGGTTTCAATTGTGTTGCTTTATTTTTACCTTTCCCATTCCAACAATTTTGCATGGTGCATCATCACCCAAATGAACCTGTCAATAATCACCTTGAACATAATATAGAAAATGTTTCCTATGGGGTGTGGCATGAAATGAAGCCCTTGAATCTACTACCCAAGACTCAGAAATATTATCTATAGAAAGAATCAAAGCATCTTGTAACACATCACCTGTTACATTTGCTTTCTGATTTCTCTCCTACTATCCATCTCTTTGTTTCTTTGGAGCTCTGCAGTCTTTCTTCAGATGTCCTTTCTTCCCACAATTCCAACACTCTATCTTTCCAAGTCTGGATTTGGATCTACCCTTCCTAGAATTCCCATGGTTCCCTGAGCCCTTTCCTCTATCCTTTTGTCTTCCCCTATTCTCCATGTTCAATGTATTACCTAATGTCTCACCTGTGCTTTTCCGTTGCATTTCCTCACTAAGGATAACACCAACAACATCATCAAATTTTAAAGTATTTGAACCAGAGACAGAGATACTTACAACCATGACCAAGCCATTCTAGCTTTCTGGCAATGACCACAAGATTAGAATATCCCTAACCTCATCATCAAAGTCCACTTTTACAGAACTTAGTTGATTAGTAACCATATTAAATTCATTTAAGTGATCTGCAATAGACCCACCTTTCGACATCTTCATATTAAATAATATATTCATTAGAAATACCTTATTCAATGCCGAGGGTTTTTCATACAATTTGGCCAATGCATCCATCAAACCCTTCATTGTATTTTCTTTCAAGATATTGAAAGCCAACGACGCTGCCAGGCTCAGCCATATCATTCCTAGAGCCTTTCTATCAAGAATCTCCCATTCTTCATCCTTCATGGCCGCCGGCTTATTTGCTACTCCGATCAATGGTAGGAATAGATCCTTCTGATATAAATAATCATCCATCTGCATCGTCCATAACTGGTAGTTTTGTCCATTAAATTTCTCGACCCTAAACTTTCCATCTTCCGACATTGTTCCCACTTGAACCAGGAACCCTCTTTTCCTGCAAGTTACCTTATGCTCTGATACCAGTTGTTAGAAAAACAAGACCGCAGAGCAATACAATAAAACAAATGCGGAAACAAAACACAGAAGATACACAATACAAGAGAGACACAGATTTACGTGGTTCACCCAGTGTGGGCTACGTCCACCAGAGAAATTGCCCGGTCCTTTCTTTATTATTATCCAGCAAAATGAAGGGATACAACCTACAGCAAAACCCATTGTAACTTCCTCTTCTTTCTCTCATAGTCTCCTCTCTCAAAATACAATACTCACCAACATACATAGCCGTAATACATTTCCCTCATAAAATAGGGTTTCCTTCTAGGGAAAAAAACCCTAACATAATCTCTATCATTATATCTGCGACCTTATAATGAACGGTCCAGATTTACAATGAAATTACAATATACTTTTACAAGTCAATTTTTTCTTTGGGGGCTTCGCCCCTGAACCCCCACTAGGGGCCCGCATGCCCCCGGACCCCGCAGAGGGGGTACCCCCCCTCTGCACTCCCCCACGTGGAAGAGTGTACATACTTCTAGGGTGTAAATACTTCATGGGGTATAAACAAAGCTGAAAGTAACCTCTAAATTAGGAAGATAATCAGGCTCCACAACCAACAACTCTTGCATCTGTTATTTATTTTTACCTTCAAACCATCACTCACATACTCTCAGAGTAGGGATAACATAACAAATTTCACTAGTTGAAGAAAAAAGGGGTATAAAATTGAGATTTAATATTGGCTTCCAAATCTCACAGAAATATTCCCCAAATTGTGAGAAGAAAAAAAGAGATACCAAGCTAGAGAAGAAAAAACAATACTCTTCCTTGACTCTAATTTGGAAAATAAAATTGATAAAGGAATCTATGTACCTCTTTTTCATCTAAACATGGATTAGGCATATGGCCTAATTAATTATTAGTGCAGTCTCCTACCTGGTATGTACAAACAATAATATCGATCATTGCATTCATATATGTCACTCAATAAAATATGTTAATATATACTAAACCACAATAAAAAATATAATCTTTCATTGTATTCATATATGTCATTGAATAAAATATATTAATTGGTACCTCCCCCCCCCTTTTCCTCTCATGCACCACCCCCTCATACCCACCTCCCCTTATCTCACCTATCTCCCCCTCTTTTTTCCTCTCCTCCTTTTCCACCCATACCAATCCACCTTCCCTCTCCACTCACCTCCTCTCACAACCCCTTTATCCCCTCCACACCCTCTACCCCTGATTCCCACCCTTCCCCTCTAACCCTCCCTCATCTCCTCTTCTCCTCCCCCTTGGCTCCTCCCTCCTTTCCTTTATCCATCCTTCACCTCTTATCACCTCATCCCCATTTACCCTCTCATCCCACCCTCTCATACTTTCCTCCCTTGGTATCACCTATATCCTTCTCTTCTCTAGCTCCCCCTCACCTCCTCTACTCCTCCCCCTCCATCCTGCCTCAACCCCCCCTTCCCTTATATTATCCATCTTTTCCTCTTTCTACATCCCCATCTTCCCTTAGGTCACTAATGTCATCTTTCATTAGGCCCTTTCCTCTACCATGGCCACCTTCATGTTAAGTCTATAACCCTCCACTTGGGACCTCATAACCTCGGCCCATATACCCTCTTTTCTAGGTCGCTATTACTTCTCTTTCCCCTCTATCATATGGAGCTATTCCTTCCTCTAGGAACCTTCACACCATTTACCTCTTCCAAAATCCAAATCCTCTTTACCTCTTCCACGTAGTCCCCACCACCCTCACTACAACACCCTTTTCACTTTAGTCCTCACCTCCCAACTAGTCCCATAAATATAGTCTCCTATAACCCATCTCTTGGACCCTAGCTCCATATTTAGTTTCCCGCCCATATCTTCCCAACACATAGACCCATTTACCCTTGGGTCACTTTCCCCCTACACCCATTTATCCCTATAACATATGCCCTTAGTGCCTAACAACCCATACATTGTTCTTGGGCCTAAAGAACCTGAAACCCTTGGGCTCGTCTACACATGGGCCCATAACTTTACCATTAGGAATTTTTTCCCCTACCCCCTCAGGCCCATAATCCATTGGACCCAAGTTTGTACCCCTATATCCCTCCACCCCTAGGCCTTACATTCCTTCCCACGAGTCCCTTCCACCACTAGATCCTAACCTCTACTCCTAGCCCACTTCTCCATTGGGCCCCTACCTATTCTTAACAACTATCCCCCTTTATGTCTAGGCCCCTACATCCACTTGGACCCTAACCCCATATTCCCCTAGCCCCCCACCTCTACACAACAACTAACCCCCTTTTCACTTGGGCCTTAATATCTCTATGCTCATATATATTCCCCAGGGCCCCACACTATCTATTCTTTCATCCCTATTCTTACTTTAATGACTTGGTGATGGTTTTCCTAAATCATTTCTAGTTACCCATGAGATACGATGTCGACAACGAATTTCTTGCCAACTTTTAGGAAACTAAGGCTGACCATATCTCTGATCACATCCGAGAATGGCGACGTTGGAATATCTTGATTAAGGTCCTGGAGTGGTTCTTGAAGTCTTTGGTATCTTGTGTCTCCGAGGACGTAGTAACTTTTGGAGTGTTTTTAGAGGAGGAGGCGATAATCAGAGCACAACATCTTGAATTGATCTACTCTTAGTATAGCATTCTCTATGATATTTTTCTAGATGCACCATGGTCCATCCTCGATAAGGCCAAGAAAAAGTATAGACCCCATGTTGATGGTATTGTGGGCTCAGCACAAGGAAATTCCATTGATATGTTGTCAAATCAATTGCAAAAATTGTCGATACAATAGAATGCGGTCAGCCAGACCTCAGGTTTGGTTGTTCCCCCTACCCAAATGTCATAAGTACACAGTGTGAAGTCAACGAACCCAAAGGCCAATCAACATCCTGAAGGAAAGAAGAAACAACAGAACAAGAAGGGTAAAGGGGATAAAAAGGCTACTAACAATGCCGATGGGGGAAAAAAAGAGAAGAGGAAGTCGAAGTATCTGTGTAACCTTCGCACAGAGGACCACCCGACTCATATATGCCCTCGACTTGTGGAATCTCAAAAGCTATTGGTGAAAAAACATCCTGTGGTGCTGACAAACCCATTTCCACATGGGAAAAACATGGCTCAATCTTCAACATCCTCGAGTGCGGAAGGGGACAGTCAGGGACCCCTCGCATCTACCATTAATAACCCAGTCGTGAATGTTTACATGATGAAAGCTGAGGCTCATATAGCAACTAGGGCCTGAGATTACAGAATGTCAGAATCTGCTAAAAAGGGAAAAGAAGACACAAGCCCGCCGGTTCCTCTCTAGATTGAGAAGATGGCGGGTGAAACAATGACACGCATCCAGAAAGGTGCGTTCAAGAAATATTCTCATAATTCGAATATGAGGGCTGCCCAAAACTACTCCGTTGTGGAAGATTTGGCACAAAACCCTTGCACAATGTCTTCTTTGTAATTCTTCCAAAGTTTCCCTTCACAGATAAAATCTCTGTTATCCACCCTGGGATCAACAGAGACTTGTAACCCAAGAGCGATCGTTCTTGATCCAACCAACCTGAATCCCCATCTCCCCTACCACGTTGCATTTCTGATAGTAGTGGCTTACATCACAAAATATTTTACTTGAAACATTTTTTGTACGGTGGTTGACAAGGGTGCTTTGACGTGCATGATGTAGTTGGTGTGTTGAAAGGCCATTGGCCAACCTGGTTTGTCTCCATCACCTATGTTGCTTACGACGTTCGATGGTCGATTGTTCAGACCACATGGAATCATTCCTTCCTTTCCCGTGCAGTTAGGAGAAAATATCGTGTGCATCAAAGTTGAAGTGGTCAATGTGCCTCTTGACTACAACCTCTTATTAGGGAGGAGTTGGACCTATGAAATGCATGTAGTGGTTGCTACAATTTTTCATCTTTTGTTGTTTCTGCATGAGGGCCGGATTGTGACCATTGACCAGTTTTCCTTTTCCCATCCTGACCCTTCATTGGGGGCATCCATGGTCCTAATGATTGATAATCCTCAGCTTGACACCATCAAATTAGAGGTTGGTTTATGTCCATCATTGATGGGTACTTTTGATTACCCTCCACCTTCTACCAATGTCAAACTTATATTGGTTGCCCCTGACCAGCCTAGGGATGGAATTTTTCAAGTTTTGTTGTTTCGAACGACTTACTTTCACGATCTGTGGACTCTTCCTTCCCCATCAGCTTTGATGGAAGGGAAAGGGAGTTTTGGCATGACCATTCCCTTGTCTGGGACTGAGGTTTTGTACAACATTGTCCAACAAGCTTCGGTCGACCCCGATCCAACTCCTGCACAAGATCTAGATCCACTTCTCAAGTCTATTTGGGCTCAAGGTTCTCTTTCCACTACAGATCCTTTAGGCCAGTATTTCCCTCTGACGAGGCAATTATTGAGGCATTGACTATTCCAGATAGACCCGGGGATGATCTTCATCATAGATCTTACTTTCTTCCAGAGTTAAGGAGAATAGAGGCAAGCAAATTTGTTTTGACTGTGAATGGAGATAGGTCTGGTCCTGTTAATTCTTTGGCTATGCATGAAGTTTATGTCAAGGGTAATATGGCGAGTATTTATGAAACGATTCCCATATATATCTCCAGAACCCCTAGCATTGTGGAGAATGTTTTCATCGGAGAAGATTTCTCCCCCAAAGATATTTGAATTTATACAGAGTTATTTAAGGAATTCTGCAACAGTTTTTCTTGGTATTACGAGGAAATCCCATGCATAGACCCAAGAATTGTCGAACATGAAATATCGACTTATCCTAATATCAAGTTAGTACGACAAAATATTTGACTGATGAATCCTCGAAAAGAGACAACAATTAAGGTTGAAGTATAGAAACTGCATAAGGTCGGTTTTATCTACTCTGTGCAGTTGACGAAATGGGTGTCAAACCCCATTCTGATTAACAAGAAACAGGGTACGATTCGTGTGTGCATGGACTTCCGTGACTTGAACAAGGCCTATCTGAAAGATAATTTTCCCACCCCATTCATCGATCATATTGTCGATGAATGCACTGGCTACGAGGTCTTTTTCATTCATGGATGGTTTTTCAGGATATAATGAGATTCAAATCAAACCCGAAGGCCAACATAAAACAAAATTTATTTTTCCTCAGGGGACGTTCGTGTATCGTAAGATTCCTTTTGGCTTGAAGAATGCTGGAGCCACTTTTCAACAGGCCATGTCATTTTATTTTCATGACCTTAGACATATATTTGAGGCATATCTTGATGATCTAGCATCACACTCTCGCAAGAGATCTGATCATCCCACATAGCTTCGACTAATCTTCGAACTATGTCTCCACTATCGAATTCGCTTGAATCCTAACAATTATAGTTTTTGCGTGACGTCGGGTCGTCTCTTAGGTTTCATTGTTTCAACAATAGGGATCATGGTTGATGCTCTAAAGGTTGAGGTGATAGTTCGATTGCGTCCCCTGTGCACAATACATCATCTTCAAAGCTTACAGGGAAAAGTGAACTTTCTTCGGTGTTTTGTCGCAAATTACGCTAATATCACTAAAGGGTTTATGCATCTCTTAAAAAAGGGAGTCCCATTCTATTGGGACAAAGCTTCTCAATGCTCTTTTGAAGCATTGAAACATGCCCTTATGTCTTCCCCTCTGTTCCAGCCTCTCGATTATAACAAAGATTTCTTGTTGTACTTGGCTGCTGCAGAGTCGACCATTGACATGGTCTTGGTTCAAGACGATGATCTGCTCGAAGAGCATGTTATTTATTACCCGAGCCAATGTCTGGTTGGGATGGAACTTAACTATTCCCACATTGAGAAGCTTCTTTGGTAGCAGTGCATGTTGTTCAATGGTTCCATCATTACATTTTGCTTCGTAAGACCACCGTGATTGTCTTTGTGAACACTTTTCAATATGTGTTGACGCAATGGGTCATTGGCGGAAATATCAGTAGATGGATTGTAATCCTCCAAGAATTTGACTTGGATTTTGTTTTCATGAAATCCAAAAATCCGTTGGTCTTTCCGAACTTATTTTGAAACTTCTGGTCAAGTCTAGTGATGTCATGCCCGAAGAATCGCCTATCAAAGGAGATATTTTTATATTCGCATCTTAGGACCCCTAGTATGGAGATATACTATTCTATCACCATACTTTGAAGTGCCCCATTTTTGCCTCCCCTGATGAGGGTCGAGAAATTCTCCATTGGGAATGAAACTATCTCATACTCAATGACACTTTGTATCGTCGAGGTGTATATTGAATTCTTCATCGGTGCCTTATCCATGAAGAAGCATAGCTTGTTTTGAATGACTGCCACAGTGGAGCATGTGGTGGTCATTTTTCTGGGTTGGCAACAACCCAAAATATTCTACGCACCGGTTACTTCTGGCCTTCGTTAATCAAGGATTGCATTGAGTCGGTCAAGAAGTTCCACCCATGTCAGATATTCTCTTGGAAGATGCAGGAACATCCTTCTCCCATGTTTCCTGTCATTGTTGTTGGTCCTTTCACCAAGTGGGGGATTGATTTCACTACATTTCACCCGGTCTTAGCCAGGGGGCATCATTACATCATCTTAGTGGTAGACTACTTCACAAAGTGGGTCAAGGCTATGCCAACATTCAACAATGATGGCGAAACAATGACTCTTTTCATTTTTAAACAGATAGTAGCAAGGTTTAGCATCCTGAAGGATATTGTCACTGACCATGGTAGTCACTTCCAAAACAAAATGATGTCTGAGTTAACGTCAAATATTGGGTTGAGGCAAGAAAATTCATCACCTTACTACCCATAAGTGAATGTTTAGGTTGAAGCTATGAATAAGTCTCTCAATATTATTCTTTAGCGGATGATCAATTTTTCCAAGTCAAATTGGCATTTGATGTTGTACTTGGCATTGTGGGCCTACCGAATGTCTGTGAATACTGCCACTGGTTTCTCACCTTTTCAACTCGTATACGAGATGGAAGTAGTCTTTCCTATTGAGTGCCATATCCCATCTTTAAATTTGGAAGTGGAATTATTTCCAGACACTTCATGGCTCAAGGAACACTTATTATATCTCGCACAGCTCAATGAGAAGCATCATGATGCAGCCTTGGAAAATGAGGCTCACAAGAAATGATTCAATTTTTAGTATGATCAGTCCATTCATCCTTGGATTTTCTTCGAAGGCGATATTTTCCTGGTCTATGATCAAGACAAGGATCCCCTAGGGGCAGGCAAGTTCAAACCCATGTGGATCAGACCGTTAATTGTGAAAGAGGTCTTGAAGAAGGGCGCTTAACGTCTAGTTGACTTTGAACGAATTGCCTTGGTGGAGCCTAGAAATGGGCTCTACCTCAAGAAGTCTTACTCTTGGTCACGTGAGTGACTTATTGTACATATGTATAGTTCTTATACAATTTTTTGTCATTTTGTTTTATGGACATGTAGTTATTTATGTCTTCTTTTTCATTGTGGCAGATTTCAAGTGAATCAGAGGTGTTTTTTGGGTTCGAGGACGACATTAGCCAACACACTCAGAGGCTTTCTTCCGTGGCTTGGGTGATTTTCAGAATTGGAGGCTGGTTGCTATCTTTTGGAGATATTTGTCTAGGTAATGCCACAAACAATGTCGTCAAGTATAGTGCAATGATGGAGTTTCTTCATGATGCCTTGTCGCATGGCATTTCACACCTCCGGGTCTATCTAGATACTCAACTGGTTGTGTCTCAGTTAAATGGATTTTACCATGTTTATGATCCTACTTTGCACTGACGTTTCCTTAGGGTACGTCTTTTAGAACGTTACTTTGATTACATTACGTATATTCATGTTCCTAGGAGATTTAATCATATGATAGATACTCTAGATAATCAAGTATTAGATTGGCATATTGCACACACATAGAAAGAGAAGCACACACATACACATGTACATACATTTGTAAAAAAATTGATCCATAAGAGAAATAAGATGTAAATATATATATATATATATATATATATATATATATATATATATATATCAAAAGTTTCACAAGTACATAGGTGGGTGCAAATGCCTCAAAAATAAGGTTTGGTATACATCGTTGGGATTATGCCCTCAAAAAATATACAATGGTGCCCTTGGCACATAAAAGTCTAGCTTATCTAAGCTCGGGGGCTATTTTTCCTACCATAATGACCAACAACATTGGATAAATGCCAGAAAAGATGGACCCAAGTTCGTGGCACCCACGCTACATGAGGCTGCCTAGAGGGAGAGAGATCCTTGATCTCAACCATGGGTATTGTGCGAGTGAGAATGGTAAGGTTGTGCTCCACTTGTCTCAAAACCCTCTCATCCTCTGTGGCTGGAGGTCCCCCTATGGTTGCTGGTCCATCGACAATTGTTGGTCCCACCTCTGGTCGAGGACATCACCGAGTCCTCATGAAGTCTGTCTGGCACACAAGTCCCACATCTATACATGAAAGATACATGAAAGTTAGTACTCTAATACACACATAAAAATGATATATATGAAAACAATTAAAAAATTGAATAATATTAAAAACATGTTACCTATCTCTCTTCGCTCTTCTCTGGGAGGCATGGGCATTTTCGGATCCCTGGAGAAGTTGATCTTGGCATAGGGGTAGTCCTCTATAGCTAGAATCTGTCATGCCCACCAGTCAAAAAATGTGTCATTGAAGGCCTCTATGGTCCTCCCTCCCATATGTTGTGGTAGCAATGATGCCCATCTACACACTGCCAGGAAGGAGGCCACATGCCCTCACATAGTCTCTCTAGGAATAAGGTTGGGTCATCTCTTGAAGAAGAATGAGCATAAAATAGTACCAAAACCAAAGTTTTTGTTGCTGCATTTCTGACACTCTGTCATCTTTCTCTTCATTCATGTGAGCATGGTCGTACTCCAGTCAAACATATGGGCCTCCTGACACTAAATGGCATAGTGCATGTGTGCTCGAGAAGCTTGGTGAAGGGCCATGGATCCAGTAAACCGCCCAATAAGTAGCAATATCACTCTCAAAGATAGACTTGTGATCTTATGAATAGGCACCTGATTGTTAATATCATGGTAGTTGTAGGAGGTATTTACCCCCATGTATGAACCTGATGAGAAGACTTTGGGAAGCAAGAGAAACCCTAATGAGTTGGCTAATAACCCTAGAATCCTTGTCATCTCAACAAGATAATTTATATTAGGCTATTAGCCTCCAAGAGAAGAAGTCGGCCAAAAATAATAATAATATATTGAACAGAAAAATACCCAGAAGGAGAAGTTGGCCCCAACAAAACTGGAAGGATTACTATAAATACAGGGTGCCAGTTCTCATTTGTAGAATCTCAGAATTGCAGTTCTGTAGTTTGGTGCACACTGCAGTTGCAGTTTGGTGCACAGGTTTGGAGGAAGAGCTGGTGTAGCAGCAACAACAACAAGTTCTCAGTTTTGGCTTGAATATCTCTTGGCTAGGGTTTGGGACTATCTGATCAGCTTTTGTGATGCACTATCCTTGAGGATTGATGCACTACTCTTTGTTTGGCTATCTAGCCTAGGGTTTGCTGCTAGAGGAAATCTTAGTCAAGGTTAAGGTGCTCAGAGGGAGGATTTGGCCTATGGTTGGGTGAAGAGTGTATCGTCAATGGTAAAATGAGCACACCATCTTCTATATTATAACAAGTTATGGGCCCAGACCCCTTCAGTCAACCTAAAATGTTGTAAGGAAACATAGCCGCTAAATATTGAGCTCGTTGAGGAACTGTCGCTAGGTTTACTAGCAGGAGCAACTTCCAAAAGCACTGCAGCTAGGGTTACCAGCAGAAGAAGTTGCAGAAACCCTAAACCTATTGTTGAGGCACCTTAAGTGACGATATTGACCTAATCTCTGGATAGATCAGTGCACCCTATCCTAGTGCATCTCCTGGTACTCTTAGAAGGCCAAGACGTGAAGTTTGGATTTCTGGTCAAATCTAGGGTTTGACCAAGTCAAGCAAGCCATGATGAACTCTATGAAGTATGAGAACAAGCTAGATGGAGCCTCTAAATTTAGATCATGGAAGACAAGGATTGACCTCATCCTTGCTAAGAATAAAGTGATGGATATTGTGAAAGGAAAGAAAAGACATTTCAGAAATACAGTGCTTCAACTATCAAAAGTACAGTCACTACAAGAACCAGTGTCCCAAGCTAAAAAAAAGGAAAGAGAAGCATGAAGCATCAGTTTCAGAAGAAAAGGAACATAAAAAGAAGACTAAGCAGGATGGAAGAGACTTCTTCTACTAAAAGGTAAACAACACTGTTCTTATTTTCTATACATATCTTGCTTGCATCGTCTTTGTACATATCCTGTATATCTATCTCTTGGAAGATAATGTGCTCCAAGAAGAACTATACATATGAAAGAACAACAAGACAAAGATGAATATCACTAGATAATACATATGAAAGGATGAAATACAAATCATGTGGAAGACATTACAAGATAAGACCGAAATCAGAATCAATCTTGAAGAGACTTGGAAAAAGAAAAAACAGAAAGAAGTCAACAATCGAGAGTAAACTAGAAAAAGACTTACGACATTCTGTAGAAGACAACAAGACGAAAACATTGACTCTGTTAGACAAGAGAACCAATCACATATTTCAGAAGATAATAAAGATGAAGACAGAAGCATGGACTCTGTTAGACAAATAAAGCCAATTATATATTGCAGAAGACAATAAGGATGTAGATGGAAGTATGGACTCTATCAGACTAAGCGAGCCAATTATATGCACTCTTACATAAAGCAAGGATTAGGAGGGAGCTAATCCTATGATCCATTGAATATGATGAAATGTATATATCCATGGTAGCATCCATGAATTACAGTACGTGTTCATCTCAACTGTAGAAGAAGACCTCTTCGAAGAAAATCCTTAAAGTATTTCTGGTTGTCCATCCAGATCCGTGATCCTATGATGAAAGGAAGAAATGGGATCTCTAGGGCATGGAATCTATAAGAAACTCCATGGACCCAAAAGTAAAAGAAAAACATGAAGATTCCAAGAAATAAGAACCAGAACAACCAATCATTGTATCAAGAATCACAAGATTACCAGCCTGATATGAACTCACTAAAAGCAATCAAGCAGAAGAACTGAAAGTCGTGATGAGGAACAGTGTACAGAAAAATTATGATAGCATTGCAAGATCCATAACCAAACATTCTCTCAGATGGAGGGAGAAGACTATGATGATTGATTTTTCCAGTACACCAGACTTATCTCTATATAAGTCATTATATCATCTGGAACATCCATGATTCAAAATTCTACATCAGACGAATGCAAAGAATGTTCGCCAGAGAAATCAAATAAAGAAAATACAAAGAGCAATCTCAAGACTTTGAGGCATACCAGAAAGAGAATCCTATATGTAGACAAGAAGAAGACAACTTGGCGAAGAACCTCCAGTGCACAACAGAAGCATGGTGAATATTTCCTATAACATCAAGATGACTACTCAGAATATCAGATCTCATGATGACAAAAGAAGTACCACATGGATATGTTCCAGTTCTCCAACTATGATATAATCTATTGTTCATATCTACATGAAGCCTTCACAGTATTCTAGACTAAAGTACAAGCATTACATTATCCATGATGAAGTCCAGAAAGGAGAAAGTGATTCTCCAATACATATCTTCGTAGATGAGCAGATAAGCATACATTTTGGTAAAGCCTCTATTCAAGATGAAAGAACTTGCATACTCAAGCTAGAGCTCATGGAAATAACTCTCTTAGATGGAAGGGAAAACTCTCCAAACTAGAACAAGGTAAGCAAACATTTATTTTTGTAATTGAAATAAATCTCCAGTTAGGAGGGAGCATTGAAAATATTATTTATCCTTGTAATTGAAAAATAGTCCAGATTGGACAGATGCTTTCCTATTCGGAAAGTGGATTGAGATTTTTGATGGACAGTGTCTTCCCATTGTAGTTAACATGGGAGGTAGACTGATTGTTGATGTATCATAGACAACGACTTCCCATTATGGGGAGTGGTCTAGGAAAGTCATTCTTCTTGGTAGTCACTCTGAGTAGTGGTCAAGTAGAATGGTCTGCCTCACCGAGCAGTCATTCTTTCAAAGTTCAAAGTTGTGAGCAGTTTCGAAGAATCATCTTTTTTGGAGGTTGATGCAGAACAAAAATTCCTCGAGGGTTATACATTCTCTATAGGTTACGCTTGAGTGTCGGAGGAATGGCCCAGGGTGGGGAATGGTCCATACAGTTATTCCTCGAGGGAAGACTCATTCTCTTCAGGTTACACTTTGTTTAGTGTTGGAGGAATGGCCTAGGTTGGGGAATAGTCCAGGCTCAACAATCAGGGACAATTATTCCTCAAGGGCAGACTCATTCTCTCTAGGTTACACTTTGTTTAATGTCGGAAGAATGGCCCAGGGTGGGGAGTAGTCCAGGACAGTCATTCCTTAGGGCAGACTCATTCCCTCTAGGTTACACTTTGTTTAGTGTCGGAGGAATGGCCCAGGGTAAGGAATGGTCCAAACATTTCTCGAGGGAAGACTCATTCTCTCCAGGTTACACTTTGTTTA
>ML777510.1:917999-931748 GCA_009831015.1 Picea engelmannii
ATCCATCTCTTTTCCATGCCCATTAGAGTGCGATCCTTCGACTCCTTGGTTAACATCCTTTCCTTCTTGTTCATCTTCCATTTCAGGGATAATTGGCATTCTTCCCCACTCCATACTTGGTGTTGATTATCTGGAGTTTTGGCGTCTGTTGTATTCGGAACACACATTGTGCAATCCAATTCAAAATTGTCAGGCCATTAAACTTCATGAATAACCCACAACATTCATAAATAATATGAACAAGAACGAAAGGCATTTCAACTTCACAAGTTTTCTATGCTCTGTCTGGCTCTGCATTTTTCGGGTGTCCGAAACTTCAATTTCAGTTATTCAGTACTTCCAGTTTCGGAGTTTCGCAACTCCTGATATCGAATTTTACTATCCTCTCAGATTCCTGATCTTCGATGACCCTTTTAACGTGCTAGCCCTCCTGAGCCTATCCCTTGACTCATATGACCATGCGCCAAGACCGTGGTCGTTTCCCTCTCGTGTCTACTCCTATCGGGGTTTTGGCCCTTGCACTGTCAACAGGTGCATGCCTTCGCAATCCCCGCCTCTCCGATCTCCGATATGCCTCAGCCCTCCAAGCTAAGCCCTATCCGATGTGACCATTGTCTCGTGACCCAGGCCTTATACCTTATCGGGGTTCGGGGTTTCACAAATATGAATGCATCAAAATGCTTGATAGCGGAATCCTCGATTTCCCAATTTCCGATGGGCTCCGTCCGTACTAGCCCTCTAAGCTAGAGCCTCATCATACAACCACACTATATGACCACCACCCTACCCCGTCGGGTTTTCAGCGATTTCAATATCATGCTCATATGCTCATGGGATCTCCGATGGGTCCCAGTCGTTGACTTGTCAACAATCCTTTCTCTTGTTGGTATAAATCTGCCACCTGTCCTCCTGACAGTTGGTGTGGCCCCACACACCTAAGCCTTATCGGGAAATCATGTATCACGATTTTCCCATGCACGAAACCTTTGCCTCCGGAATCTCCGATTTCCCGATTTTCGATGTGCTTTTATACTGGCTCGCTCCCTTGGCTCAGCCTCTGGTCCACAGGACCATGCTATGTGACCTTAATCAAACCACTCATCGGGGTTTTAGGGTTCAGAGTTTCACAACGCATGGACTCCTTATCCCTGCGATTCCCGATTTCTCGAATCCTCAAATCCTGATTTCCGATGAATGACCTTTCTATCGAGACTTTCCCGATGAACCTCAATCACCGATGGATTTACTCCTTGTCGGGACTTTCCCCGATGGTGCAGATCTCTACCACGTGTCCACTAATATAAACGATCTGAATCTTGTCGCGAATTCGCAGATCGCGATTTCGTGTGACCAGATTTCTACGTGCTTGAGAACTCCGATTCTCCGAGTTTCGACTCTCTCCAGGATTCTGACACGTGTCCTCTCGAGATTTACGACTATGATCCCTCCTCGGGTTTTCGAGAATCACAGGGTCTCGATTCTCTTGAGTTCTAATATCCCAACGCCTCTTCGGGACTTCTCCTCTACTCATGAGGACTTAAGTCCTACGCAACTTCTATCAACTCGGATGGTTGACGGGTAATCCCACAGGGATCTTATGACTCATGATCCTCTCGAGTTTAAACTCCTATGCAGCATTCGAAAGTTTTGAATCTTGTGCACGTTCTCCAGATCTGACGGTTAAAATGGTTTGCCTTCCCTCCCGAATAGATCTGACGGTTCTCACACCATCATTGTAGAAACCTGTCTTCCTGTGGTCGCAGACCATACCAGTTGTAATTTCACAGCACCGCTAAACCTCCTGAGCTTATAAACGCAATCAAGCAACTATTTGACACACAGGAACAAACCAACGTCCGAAATTGGCCATTCCAGGCCCAATTTCTCCTCACGTTTTAGGTCCAAAGACCGCTCTACTGGCCCATCTAGGCTTAGTGTCAAAACCTTGGCTCTGATACCAAATTGTAGTGTACCCTTTCACTACCCAGGCTTCCCAACCCCTCAGTTTACCATTCTATACATGAATGATTACATAATTTGTACTGACCTTATGAGCACATGCATTTAACAGGATTAAACACGTTTAAAATACAGGTTGAAACATATCTGGTTACTGTTATAATTAAACATTCCATAGCATTCAACAGTAACTCTTTTACACAGCGGAAAACATGATACATGAACAACACAGTCATGCCAAACGTGTTAAAACATAATACAGAATACTTATCTTTTATCAGATGGAGAAATCACCAACCAAGTGCAGGCCTTCCATGAACCTCCCAGCCTTAGACCACACTGTTCATCAGCTCAACAGTAGGTCACCCCCGAGCTGGGACCAAGCTCCACCCCAAGGCAAGGAATCCTAGGCTAGTCTGAAGTTGCAGGGAAGATAGCACATACACATTCACCAGGAAGAAGCTCTCCCAGGAATCTCCCACGCTCACTGGCCATAGACCCTCATTCCCCACATGCCTGTTCCACCCTAGGAGAGTGCACCTTCTCTGTCACCTAGACAGTCCTTCGGCTACCAGTCCCCCTTACCTTGGGTTACAGGAACAGGTCGAACCGAAATTCTCCGGGCTCTATGGCAGCTACAGGGTTCCTTCCGGGAGTCCTCTTCTCCCTCTGCGCACTCCCTCACCTAGAGGAGTCGCTCACAGGCCAACAAGCCCCACACAGTCCAGTACTGCACAGTCACAACAATCCACAGGAAACACAGACAAATGCTTCCAACAAATGGCTCGGCAATCATAGGATGATCTCACGGTGATGATTTCGGAGCAGGCTTCACGCACAGGCTAGCTCAGTTTTCCCATACAATCACAGGATGCTTCCACTCGAATCCAACACAGGGAATTCTGGTTCAGGAATGCATTTCTGGGTTGCCTAGAATAGACATAGACTCATAGCTCTGGACAGGGTATTACATGGTTTTCCTCAGGCAAACACAACTAACGGTTTCAGAGATGCATCCGGATGTCCGACAGAGGTTGTACCTGTTCCACGCATAGAGATTCGGTTCCCAATGGAGGAGAGAGTCCCCCTCTCGGCTTACTTTCTCTGTTTTATTTGCATGCACCAGGGTTGACACTTGTCACCCTGGGAACTGCATGAGTTCCATCCGTACGCCTTCCTCCCACCACTTGGGGAATCACGGGTCCTTCCAAAAAGGACTTAGGATAAAATAACGTGCACATGGCGTTTTAGGAAATAATATTAAAATATTATTCCAGGCCTAAGCCCCCTAGTCTTAGCCCCTAGGCTCATCACTCAGCCCCTTTCCCACCTTCCAGCCCCTAGTTCCTTGCCCACTCTGTGGACGCTCATTCCGCCATCACTCTTTCATTGTAGTCGGTCTGCACTGGCGGTATTTATATTTTATTAATTGACCTGCATACTTACAAGTATATCAACAGGCTCTTGGTCTTCAACACTTAGGCTCCCTGTCCTAACAAAACACATAAGCCTACAGCTTATACAAAACTTGGCTCACCAGCCTATAGAACATATTTACAATTCTTTCCATATAACATGATCTGTAACGGGGCTCGGCCTTGGGGACACTACAAAATGGGACACTGAATCCATGCAGTCTTTTGAACAAGTTAAACATGCAGTCACACAGGCTCCAGTCTTGATCAGTCATGACTTCACCAAGGATTTTTACCTTTTTTCTTTCGCTTCTGAACATACCATTGCAACAACATTACTACAAAAAAACAGCGAAGGGTATGAACAACCCATAGCCTTTTTCAGTAAATCTTTAAGAGATGTTGCCTTAAATTATAAAATAATGGAGAAACAAGCTTTTGCCCTGGTAAAATCCATAAAGGATTTTAGAGTATATATTCTTCATTCCCATACCATCGCATAAGTTCCGAACGCAGTAGTGAAGGATATTTTAACCCAAGACAATCCAGATGGCAGAAGAGGAAAATGGATTGCTATCATTCTAGAGTATGACATAGAGATTAAGCCTACTAAACTGATTAAAGGTCAAGGTCTAGAAAATTTAATGGCAGAATCCAATTTCCATGCTCTTGATATTAATTTCTTAGTTGGAGTAGATGAACAGGGAGAGCAGGCAACTCCAAGCGTGAAAGAGGTATTTCTAAACTCTCTGTGGTACGCAACCCTAATATTTGTTTGGCATAACTTACAAGCTCCCCCTGGTCTGGCCAAAACTAAAGCTAGGTTTTTGAAATTGAAAGCACTAAAATTTTGCATTCTAGAAGGCAATCTTTATTGGAAGGATCTTGGAGGTATTTTGTTGAATTGTTTGTTAAAGGATGAAGCTGGCAAAGTATTGCAGGATTTTCATGCAGGAGACTGTGGTGGTTACTTGAGCTGGAAGACCACGGCTAATAAAATCCTCAGATTTGGGTTCTATTGGCCTACACTATTTGCTGATGTGCATCAGAAGGTGGCTTCGTGTCATAAATGTCAGGTGTTCATGGGCAAAAAGAAGCTCCTCCCTTTTCCCCTGAAACCAATCTCTGTTGAAGCTCCTTTCCAGCAATGGGGATTAGACTTTATAGGAAAAATACATCCTCCCTCTTCGGGCCAGCACAAATGGATTCTTACTGCTACGGACTATTTCACAAAATGGATCAAAGTTGTACCAAGTAGGAAAGCTACTGATTCTGTCATTATTAAATTTTTAGAAAATAATATCTTGTCTTGTTTTGGATGTCCAAGAAAAATTATAACTGAAAATGCAGCTACTTTTCGATCCAAGAAGATCATAAATTTTTGCAACCAGTATCATATCGGTTTGGGACATTCCACAGCTTATTACCCTCAGGGAAATGGGCTAGTGGAGTCATCCATTAAAACCCTGGTGAACATTATTAAGAAGACGTTGCAAGAAAACAAAAATTCTTGGCATAACAAGTTGGTTTTCACACTATGGGCCAACAGACTAATCACCAAGAGGTCAATTGGTATGTCTCCATATCAGTTGGTCTATGGCACTGAAGTAGTTTTTCCTACCTCCTTAGGGGTTCCTGTCATGAAACTACTACAAGAGATGCAAGCCGAGTCGAACGATTCCCAAAGAAGGATAAACCAGATGATCCACTTGTAGTAGTCTAGGGAAGAAGCATACAACAAAACTCAGGTTGTCTAGGAGAGCATAAAAAGGATCTTTGATAAAAGAACTAAATAAGATGACTTTAAGCTAGGTGACCTGGTTCTAAGATGGGATGTCTGAAATGAAGATAAGGGGAAGCATGGAAAATTTGACAGTCTATGGAAGGGACCTTACATAATTCACGCATTCAGAGAAAATAATGCGTTCCTGCTCAACAACAACGATGGGACCAATATTCCAGGAGGACCTGTGAATGGCAGAATGATGAAGCACTACTCACCTCCTCAGTAGGGACCTTGAGTCACACCTTTCCATTGTACAAATCATTTTATTGTGCTTACAATTTTTTGAGTGAATAATTTTGATCATATGGTTGAAGCCTGCAAAGAAGGCCCTAAGCCACTAAACATTGTCATTAGACTTTCAAAAATAAAACAAATCAAACAATAAAGACAACTGTGGACAAAGTTTTTCAGAACATCAGAAAACAAGATTCTTGGCACTTCACAAGGAGACTACCATCCCCAGGTGGAGCCACTGTTATAACCCTATAATTTATAGGATCAACTGGTGACTGAAAATTTTATCCTTTTATTGTTTTGGTTGCCAAATGATTTTTCATTCTGCAAATAATTTGAGAAAAAAGAAAAGAAAAAGAAAAAAGAAAAGAATGAAAAAGAAAATAAAGAAAAAGAATAAAAGAGGGCATAAAAGAAATTTACATAAAGCCCTATGCAATAACAATGAATTGGTCCATACAGTTTAAGCATGGCCAAGTCCTTTAAATTGATGTTGATAGGAGTAGTGAATAAGCTTGGCTAAACTGTTTAATCTTAGCCAAGAAAATTAGGTTAGCTAGTGAATAAATTTGACCAAACTGCCTAATCTTGGTCAAATAACCCCAGGATAGAGTAATTTGTTAGTCCAATAGTTTAATCTAGTCTAAATGTCATAGGTAATTAGGTTAGAACATAGGGTAGTTTTCTTTATCTCAATAAAATAGGCATGATGATCAATGTTGAACCCTATCTTTGATGTTTGAAAGATGAATATCTAACCCCATGGTGATAAAAGCAGGGAAAGCTTGGAAAAACCCACTTAAAATGTTTATCCTAAGTTTTCAGAGCAAATGTGAGTTTGCGCTCACATATTAAAGACAACGCACAGATGAACAGATGAGGTGATGGCGCTCAGATCTATGGTTGATAAGTTTTTCCGGACCCCCTGACCGTTCTACCTTTAAGGGTAGGGGTGGGGTCCGGAATCATGTATAAAAAAGGTGCACATCTGAACGGCTGAGGCATTGGCGCCTAGATCCACGATTGAGATTGAATTCTAGACCCCCCCCCCGACCATTCTTCTTTTAATGGTTGGGCATGGGTCCATAATGTTGGTTAGACATTGCGCTCAGATCTACGGTCCAGTGGCAGGTGCACAGATGGACGACTAACGATATTTTTTGGACCCCCCCTGACCGGTCTTCTTTTAACAATGGGGGGGGTCCAGAATGGAGTGGTTTTTTGGCAGGCCCTCTTCTCTACATGGTAGGAATCCATTTCTCCATACTCCTACCACGTACCACTTACCACTTTCTGACATACCCCCCGTCACCCGATGACATCATTCCCAACTTTTTCCCCTAAAGGTCACGTCTCATTACTCTGTCGGTCCATTCCCCCTGTTCACCCATTACAAGTCCCTTCGCCATGGTCACTTCCCAATCAATAACTTCCATGTCATCCAGTTGTATTCATCATTCATTGTTACCTACCATCTCATGCTCCAAAAGATGTGTTGGCCATTTATTACTGTCTAACTTATCTGTTAGTTTGTTGATCTGTCCCCGTGCCCAATGGGTACCCGTTTGCTCAAAACTACTCTTTCTGTTCATTCTCCCATTGCTTACTTTGTCCATCACACTAGATATGTTATCCCTATCTTACCTCCATTCCAGTCATCCGTCCAAAACCACAATCATCCCCAATAACGTTTTGTTTGAATTGCAGGTATTTTCACAGTGATGGTGCCAAAATACAAGAAAGAAGAAGCTGAGGAAAATCCTTTCCTCTCGCCTTCTGTTGATCTCGACAAGATCCATTTGGCCGACAAAGATCATTTAATCGCAGACACCAAGTGCGAATTTGACTTTGCGTATTTGTAGTCATCACTCAAAGAGACTTTCTTGAATCAGAGCGATGAAATTGGGCTCTAGGAGTCCAACCTTCCTCTGTATCTTTTCCCCCAGGTTCACCATTTCCCTGAATTTTCCCTCAAGTGCCAGGCTCATTACCTCCCCAACTAGAGAGCCATAGTATCTTCATCAAAAGAAACTTTGTTCTTCATCACGGCAGAGGCCATCGATCAGATGATGTAGATACCAAGAAACGAACCCGTCTCCCCTTTCAATCTCGAAGTCATCATGGAGCTATACCAGAAACTATCATTCCCTCAGAGAGCCCAGATTTTTGAGCTTTTCCTCCCTCAAGTTGTTCATCTTCCTAAGACAAATCCCATGTACCCTTCCTCCCTGTTCTCAGAGAAGGGAAACCAAGTCATTTCATCGCTCTATGCTTTTCTTGGTTATTTTTTCGACAAATGGGTGGATGAACCCATATTGGGTTTTCTATCCATCTTATCCTCAGAAGAAAGACCCACCACTCAGGTCGACTACAACACTTTCTTGGAGGATAGTATTCATGAGAAATTCTCAAATTTCACCTCAAAATGCATGTTCCAGTATTTCTTAATACTGGCCTACATGTTCAATTTATTTTAAGCCGACAGGTTCTCCTTTTTAATGCAAAAAATGGACAAGGATGGGAGACCGCAGGAGGTAACAACTTGGACTTTACTACTCAGACAAAATTCAACAAAATTTAGTTTCAAACAGTTTATCAAGCAGTTCTACCATCCAGTGGTGAGCATGCTCAGTGGCAGACCTGAACCAAGAATAAATGAGGAGATTCTGAGGATTTTACACGTCTCAGACCTTGCAAAAACTGGAGACTGGTATCTTTACCAAAACCACACCGAGATCATAGTATATGGATGCGAGTTAGCTCCATACAAGATACCCAAGTATCTTCCCATGAGAATATTTTCCCTCGAGTACATAAGGAAAATGATTAACTCCAATGAAATACATTTTGTGTCTCTGAAAAAGAAACAACAGCTTAGAATTAAAGGGAAAATATTGTCTTTCATCTACAATAGTCGAGGTGCTGGGGAGGAAGCAGACAGACTGTTGAAAGAAATTAAGTTTTTTGTTAGTTTCATATGGCACTATGATCCATGTGGGATGATTTATGAGATGAGGACTAAAAATAAAGATGTCCCATATGTTCAGACACCCAAGCCTGAGATAGAGAAGTTCACAAATCAAATAGAATGGGAGCCGAACACTCTGGTTGAGATAGAACAACACGACCCTTTGGCCATCATCTCACATACTACTACACCACAGTTTCCCAAGGAGAAAAGACCCAAGAAGGATTCCTCACCTTCTATCACCGAAGTCTCAGCTGAAGATTTCCAATTACACACCTAAAGGAAAAAAACCAGTCACAGACCTGACACGACTTCTAAAAAGGAAATCCAATCCACTGCAACTATGAAAGATGATCGGTCACTTCTTAGCATAAGAAGCAAGTAGATCATGTCTACAGTTTTTCCTAAGAAACCCATGAATACTCCACTAGTCGACCAACCGAGCAAAGTAGGACCAAAGTTGAGTGTTTTTGAGAAGTATGACCTGATCAAAAAGAAAAATCAGATGCTAACCAACAATACATATGCTCAGTTTTGGAAACAGACATGAACGACACAACAAAGACTGTTTTCTACATTCGATACAGAGAAGGGTAGAATGCACATGGAATTTATGTAGGCACAGGTGCCATGCTCGAAAGAAATCACTGATTACAAAAGGGAAACATTTGAGTTTCATACTAGGGATGTGCATCCTGCTGATCAAATGGATCTACACTAGAAAACTAGGAAATGATTTTCTCCACATTGGAAAATGTCTCTACTGCGGCCAATAAATTATAGGTATCTCTGAGCAATGTCCAAACACAACTGAAATTAGAAAATATATCATCCTTTGCAAAGGATAACCGAATTAATACGTTGGAATAATTGGTCCTCAAGATCATGTATGACCCCTCAAATGTGAAATCAGTTGATTAGATGTTAAAAAAGAAAAATGTCGATATAGCATCTCTGAGGAAACAGCTGAAACTGCCACCAACGGAAGATGCATAGGAAAAGGAGATAGCTGAGACAGAAGGGGAAAAGGATGAGATGCTCAGGTTGATTATGAAGCAAAATGCACAGTTGAAAGAGATGGAAGCAGAACTGGAAAGGTTATTGAAAGAGAAGGAACAATCAAAGCCTATGGAAGTCATTCCATTAAGTGCAGTTCCACTCACAGGAGTAAGCACAACATTCATAGCGGGAATCCCCTCATCAGAAACTCCCTTAGAAACTCCACTGATAGATCTAGAGATGAGAATAGAACTGGCAAAATCCATGGAAGAGATGAATTTGCAAGAGACAGAGATTAGCAGACTTAAAAAGGAGGTTGAGAACCTTTAGGAACTCAAGTCTTCTTACCAAACCAGCTACTCCAAGGAGAAACAAACATCAGACAAGCTCAAACAGGAATTGCAACATCTTCAAAAGCAAACAGTGGCAGGAAAAACACTTGTTGAGGTCAAGGAAATTGTCTGGATGGATATTTCCAAGTCCGTAAATGAAATATGGCCTATGGTACAAATCATGTTCGAGCAAAATGAACTAGTGAAAAGAAGCAAGCAGGCTATTGAGAAAATAAGAGGAGTGTTATCACTGAAATTTTGTCCACACATGCCGACAAGAACTCAGCATCGTCAAACACGAATGAAGTCATTCATGGCACTGAATTAATTTCATAGTATTCCAGAAAGGTCAAAAACTATACAAAGTAACCAAAAATTGAAGGGCTCTTTACAGAAGTTGGGTGCGCACGCATATGCGTGTAACAGGAACATACCATGTGCGCATGCACGCACGATGCGCAGATTTTGGTGCAAAAACCCGCGCACCTGCTAAACGACGCATTTATTGGATTGGTCGGCCTCCCAACCACTTATGGATCAGCTCCCAAGCCGATTTGACCCCCAAATCTGAGCTGAATCCACATGGTAGGCTGGTCAAAGACCTAATTGAGCCCTAAAGAGCCCTTTTTCACACCTCAAAGGAGTTACATAATCACCCAATGCAATGCTATAAAAAGCCATGAAGAAACATCATTTTCTCAAGGAATTTCATGTAATGTTATACTTCTTATATTGTTTTAAGGACTCACTCCTTGGCAATAACACATTATCACCATTTCATTGAGCTATCCACCTCTTCATTGAATGGATGTGCTAGGAGTTCTTTCACCATCATTCTCATTTTCTTATTGTAAGGAGAGCAAGTTT
This sequence comes from Picea engelmannii, assembly GCA_009831015.1. Classification (NCBI taxonomy): domain Eukaryota; kingdom Viridiplantae; phylum Streptophyta; class Pinopsida; order Pinales; family Pinaceae; genus Picea; species Picea engelmannii. The sequence continues at coordinate 928,560 of ML777510.1, forward strand.
GTGAAGGCCTCAAGAGCCTTCCATTGGAGAAAGAAGGGACTCATAGTCCCCTTTCTTCATTGTGCTTTGATTTCATCAATTGATCAGCCTAAAAACATTGGTGATATTGGTATTTTTGTGTTTGTTATTTCTTTATCCATATGCTCATAGTTTTTGTTTGTATTAGTTTAATTCTTGCTTATAGTTTTGTTGTCCTTTTTCTAACTCTTTCCTCTACAGCTGTCATGCTCAGAAATACCCAACTGGGCATGTAAGCACCCCTTATTTTCTCACCAAGTGACGAATTGGGTGCAAACAAGGAGAACCGGGAGAGATTCCCACATAAGCCACTGAGATCATTACATTCCTGAATTCAAAAACTAGAGAAGAGTTAGAGGATTTGAAAATTGAATATAGGATGGAGACCATCCTTAAGGTCAAGAGGGTCCTGACAAAAAGAGGATTGATGCTACAGCTGGAGGATAAATTCTAGACTATGGACATAAGAGTGCAAATATTTTTCAGCAAAATTGAATCTCTGCAGAAGAAAGGCCTCCCTAGCTTAAGGGTCATAAATGACAAGTTAATGACACTTTCTGATTATAAAACGAAACTATCCACCATGGCCAAAGATAATTCGAAATTCTCAGGAACATAGGGCAGTATCACAGTCAAGGTGTTCTTAGAATCTTTACAGTCAGAAATCATCATACAACATGAGATCGAGTACATTTTCATCGTCAAGCCAACTTTTTCCAGGTATACAGAGATGGATGAAGTATACCGAAGACTACTCAAAGTCGTCATTCCCAGTCACCTTCGATGCGAAGAGTTATGCAATGTGATCGAGTAGGAGATGAGGTATCCAAGCCCATCCAACTATCCAATCAGACGAGGTCATGTAGAGGACTCACCAACGGTTTACCCCAAAAATCCGCATGAAGATTTCAACACATCATCAAACAATTCCTAAATTTTTGAATCTTGTTGAGTTAGCTAGCTAAATTTAGAATTTTCCACGTCCTGATCTTAAATGATAGGATTGTATGTAATTTTTTATTATAAATACTTCAAACTTGGAAGTACTAAGGGTTGATCTTTATTCCTTGTAAGCTATAAAGACTGTAATATTTATCAAGATATCTTCCAGTAATACAAAGGGACATTTCACATGATTCGCGCATGTTATTCATGGGTGATGTTTTCCTTTCTATGTTAAATGTTTTTCTCCCTCAGTTGTCATATTGTTTTCTAATCTAATCTTTTAAAAGTGGTGTATGTTGCAGGATTTATCTTTGTATACCCTATTTCCAGCTTTGAAAGATCTTAATGTTTATCTTTCTGATATTATAGTGAAGAAATTCTTAAATGCTTCTTTACTTTAATTGATATTCTCGTATTTTCTGCTATTAATCACTTTACTGCTAAAGAATCCAATGAATGCATTATATTTCCCTGTGAAAGGAATCTTTTAATTTCTGTTTAGACCTCTATCTTTATAATACAGACCCCATAGCGCATGGAGGCGTAAAACCCTTTTCAGCCAATTTAACAAAAATAGCAACAAATCATTCAATCTTATTCATTATTTAGCTAGCCTAATATCTCAAAGTTAAAACATAGCTAAATCATATAGAGATATCCCTCTCTGAAGCTAGTACGGCTAGATTCCAGTTTCAAAGCGGTTGGATAAAGTTACCTCTTGTAAATTTCTTCTACTCTGACAACCTATGGGAATTTACAGAGCGTTAACATGAAGGATTAGTAATATTTGTCAAGGTTTCTACATTTTAAAATATATTTCCATCCTTAAAATCATCCCTGACCAAAGTGTGGCACAGAACCTTCATTGTTGCTCTAGAAGTGTCGTAATTAGGTGGTAGAGAACACCTTCACATGGATGCCCTTGGTAGATCCTTCTTGCATTTTGGCATCCATGCTGTCTGTAATGACTAGAGGCTCAAAATTCCTTGTTAGTCATGTCATGATTACAATATTGAGCCTCATTAGTCTGATGCACCATCATTCTTTGCCTCACCCTCAAGACTCCCAAATGAGCACACTTTATTGTCTTTAAAGCTCGCTTTAAAATACGAAAGCAACATCCAAAGAGACTGTATTTATGATTTTCAATCTTGTCTGGATTAACTGAGAAAAGTATCCCCTTGGAGTCTTCTTTAAGCCCTTTTCAGACTCTCTAAACATGAAAATATTTCTGAGCGAGATTGTTTCCCTTCAAACTCAAATTTTAAGGAATGTTTGTTTGGCAGTAGTTTACCCCTTTTTGGTCCGAATGGTCAATTTCATGAATAAAGGTATGCTCTAGGAACTTTAGTTCGCTAGAAGAGTATTCTCAGGCATAAGTTTAACCCTTTTTTGGGCCCGAGGGACTAAATCTTTGAAAAAGGAACATTCTCCTTGGATTTGGTTTACAACCTTTTTCGAGCCTTGGAGATTACTTACGAAAAATGAACCCCCATAGAGTCCATAGTTAAGCTCTTTTCAGACTCCCTAAAATTGAAAATATCGTCGAGTGACCTTGTTCCTTCACACTCGTTAAATTGGTCCAGAAAAACATCTACTGGCATGAGTTTACCCATTTTTTCAACATGTATATTATAGTGGAAAAAGGTGTGCCTCGGGAGATTCATCTCACCAGGAGAGTTCTCCTCAGTAACTTTTATACTTTTTCGGGCTAAGGAGGCTAAAATTAGAAAACAACAGTGATTCCATGGATAATCTCTTTTTAGACTCCTTAAAATTGAAAAGATTGTTCAGTGATCTTGTCTTTGTCACACTCATTAAAATGGTTTTGAATAGACGTCTTTTCGTTGCAAGTTTAACCCTTTTTTGAGCCGACTAGACTATTTCCGAAAAAGGTACTCCCTGGAGTCTTCTTTTATGTTTTTTCAGACTCTCTAAAATTACATTGAAGGGGATTTCATTGTGTCTTGCTTAATCGCATTTGCATCTCTGCGTATTTGGCCTAATACCGTGTCCATTTTTCTCTCAACTGAGCCTTTGAAGCATGCCTTATACACAATCCTTGTAGCACTTTGCCTCTATGACCTGACACCTTGACACATGGAGGAATTTTCCCCAAGTCTCCTTGTTAAGGTCCTAACCCGCACATAGGTAGATCAATGTATTCGGATGTAATAAAGGTCAATATTAATAAGACCTTTCAATAAAATAGAATAAGGCGGATGT
>ML777510.1:937195-961461 GCA_009831015.1 Picea engelmannii
AGGTCAATATTAATAAGACCTTTCAATAAAATAGAATAAGGCAGATGTAAGAAGACCTAATAGAAGCTTCCGCTTCTAGAAGGATCTTCCTCTAGATGCTTCTTTTTAGTATAAATAGGAGTCGATGGTATGAGAACCCTAGCTTAGATATTATTGTAACAGAGCGCTGCTCGATTGGAGGTTTCCCCCTCGAAGAGGCCTGTGAACATTGCTATCTGATTCAAAGTGCTATTTCTGTTGCTATTTCGTGTATCATTTCTGTGTATTGTGAAGATTATGCTGGATATTTTACTGTTATTCTGTAATTTCTAGCATTTCGTTTCTGTTCTGCATATTTTATATATCTGGTATCTTGCACTCCTTTTCCTGCACATGTCTCCTTGCTCTGAGCATTAGAGTGTTCCTTGCACCTAGAACTAGTGTTTTTTCTTGCGACACTCATTCTTCCTTTGTAATGTAGCATTCTTTTATTCTTTTTCAAGCTCTGTAAAAAATTAAAAAAGACAAAAAAATCAAATATCCCAAAAAGAGGGGACAGGAAATATGTATTCTTTTTTCGGCAGAAAAAAGAGTCTCCCTTGGACAAAGCACATCCTTTCGTTTCTTTTTCAGGCATCGAGATCTAGTATGACCTTAGGAAGTTGTTCTCGCTACATATAGTTGTGTCCTTCTCCATTTGGTTACTCTTCCAAACACATGGAGAGTTTGTGTTGCCTCCTACATCGTGAACTTATGTCAATGTCATGCTGCCTGAGTCTAATCATATTTCATGCTTTTGTCCAAGGGAAGTTTCACCCAACCTGATTCAGCCTTTCTGCAGTTTGTCTCATGACCTCATGAGTCTATCATCCCGAGAGTCCAGTCAAGTCCTGATTCAAAATTGACTAAGTTCTCTTCTTGATCATCGAGATCCTCATGTATTTTCCCGATGATCCATCAAAGAAATCAGGGTAGAAAGTTGTACACTCCTATTGTACTCCTACCTGACTTTTGAAGATCTTGAATTTGTTGCTCGAGCTCTAAAGGCACCATCTCCATCCATCGGGAGTTACTGGTTTCTTGAAGATGGATATTATATTTGTATATCTTTGATTTTGAGATGTAGATCCATTGTGTATTGATCATGGCTACACTTTATATAGTTATACGACATGGATCTATAGTGTATTTTATTGTAAGCGATGATTTATTTTATCTCGAGCATGGGTATGCCCACCTTAGAGAGACAATTGTTGTTTTGCAGATGGCACCTTCCGAACTCTGGTCTCAGGTTCACTTGATTTCGTACATTTGTAAAGATATTTTAATGTATTTCGGCCATCAATTGCTATTCTGATATCACACATTACGGGGCATCTGTTATAACCCTATGTTGCACCTCTTTCGTCACCTTGGTGAGCAAATAAGAGGTGCCTGCAAGCTCAGATGGGTCTTCTGAGCAGGATAGCTGTAGAGAAAAGAGTTAGAGAAAGAAAAACAAAACTATAATTAAGAATTAATCTAATAAAAACTAAAACCATAAGCATAGGGACATAAAAATAACAAGAACAAAAAGACCCATGTCACCAATGTTTGAGGCTTGATCTATTGATGAAAACAAAGCACCAAGAAGAAAGGGGACTATGAGTCCCTTCTTCCTCCAAGGGAAGGGTCTTGGACCCTCACTAGTAGCTCTTCTTACAACAAAAAAAAGATGAAAATGGTGATGAAAGAACTCTTTGCAAATCCACTCAATGGTGAGATGGATTGCTCAATGAAATGGTGCCAATGTGTTCTTGTCAAGGATGGAGTCCTTAAAACAATATAGGCAGCATAACATTACTTTGAATTCCTTGAGAAAATAAGGTGCATTCATGGATTTTTATAGCATTTACTTGGGCTTTTGTTTAACTGCTTTGTAGTGTGAAAAGAGGCCATTTAGGGCATTTTTAGGTCTTTGACCAGCCCACCATTCAGATCCAGCCCAGATTTGGAGGTCAAATCGGCTTGGGAGCTGAACCATAAGTGGTTGGGAGGCCGACCACATTCATAAATGTGTCGTTTAGAAAGTGCGCGGATTTTTGCACTAACCGTCGCGCATCATGCACATATGCACGCTTTCTACGTTCCTGTTACGTGCATGTACGTGCGCACCCAACGTCTGCAAAGTGCTCTTCAATTTTTCACTACTTTGTATAGTTTTTGAAATTTTTTGAATGTTGTGACATTAATTCAGGGCCATGAATGACTTCATTACTGTTTGACGATGCTGAGTTCTTGTAACCATGTGCGGACGAAATTTCAGTGATAACAGATGCCCCCTGATGGATGAGGTTAGGACCATACATATAGCCAAAATCCATCAATGTTTCTTCTACTGAGAATGTTGTTTGTAAGATAGAGCAATAGTGGGATTGTTCAGAGCGATCCGTTGGAGAAAAAAGGAACCGGTAGGACCCGATCTTCCATGAGGTGTATAAAATAGAAAACTATGTACAAATGAGGCAGGCATGCCCCATGCTCATGTCATGTAACTCTTGAAAAAGTGGACTGAAGTGTTGGTGTAGACAACTGCAGTCCCCTCGGGGGCGGTTGTGATAGAGGTAGAAGACAATTTTGAAAATGAACATGCTCTGAATAGTAGGCATTGATCGCGGTAATAAGTATCAGCAATGATGTGGGCATTGATAGACCTACCAAGTTCAGAGGTATTCAGCAAATAAAAGAACTAACTGCAATAGTCGCAAAGTAAGACCCACCGTAACATGAGAAAGTGTCGGCATCGAATGTTATGGGGGTCAACGACAGCAGGGAGTAATGGTGTTTCACCCCGTGCCATCCGAGATCTCTCATTGAGTAGAGAATGAAAGTCAAGATACTGTCGCCCTTCTAGAAAATGGTGTTGATGTCGACAAAAGGGGACGCGACTCCCAGAAGCAAAGGGCTTCGTGAAATCTACTGAGGTGAGGAAGTGGGAGAGGTACCTGGATGAAGTCAAGAAGTGGGAAGACTCAAGACTGCCCTTGGTTGGAGGATGTATGAAATAAAAAGTGGCCGCAACTGGGTAACGAGGTCAAGTGTCAGGGGGACGACAAGACTAGTGATAAGTTGTGCTAGAGGTGGGACAAAGTGAACAAATTCAGAGGGTAGAGGGAAGTGACCGGTGGCGTACTCTGAAGATATGGATGATGCCGACAAGGGTAGATGATAAGTAATGCTCCAACCAAGGGTGACATGGGTTGCGTTTGGCCAAAAGGAGGGAAACAGGTCGCCAAAGGTAATGACAAAAAAAAGATAATGTAATGACTGGAAATAAAGGTGTTTGTACAATAAATAATGAATAATTGAGGAGAAATGTACAAATACAGAAACAAGTGCCCCAGTGTGATATGGATGGCCCATATAGGGCATAATTTGTTTGGAAAACTGATGAAGGGTGGGGGCCCTATTGGTGAGTTTTTGTATGAGGTAGGTGAAATGAAGGTAGGTTCGCAGATGGGAAAACTGATTGTGGATGAAATGGAGGGTTCATGATACTGCAGAGGTGCAGGTAAAAAAAAAAATAGAACCGTAAAGAGATAATCTGGGAGTCCATGTGGGAAAGATAGAAAAATGAGGAGAAGGAGTATGTGGTTGATTCACGACATGAAGAAAGACTATCGGGACTTCCATCCCTAAAGGGTAATGAAAAATAGCATGAGTGTCAAAAAAGTGGCAAAAGGTGCTATGGATGGGACAAATCATGTGGGTAAGAATGCTACCGGGTAACAGTACCAAAGATGAAAAGGGAGGCGTGGGTACTGCAGAGCCAGGAATGGGGATCCTAGAGGCCAATATCAGAGTGTGTGACTGGAAATGTAAATGCGATACAGCGGGAAAGACTACATGCCAGTTTTGAGTATATATCTGAAGGGGTTGTGCCAATGTGGGATGAGCAAGTACTTGCACACATGAAAACCAAATACCCAAAGTGAACAATATCTGAAGAGAATCGAAGATATGAGCATGTATTTGATAAGTGTGATTATGCACATGTGTACTTGACTATGGTATGAAAAATAATGTGCCCCAGGGGCTTAGGATGAAAAGCGACCTAGGGACTGCTATGATGTAGGTGACGGGATGCTGATCCTGTGGCTGAAGACGGATTGAAAAATGGACACCATGAGCTCCCGGAATGGAGAGTGGAAGTATGGAAAAAGGCCTATATATAGCTGTAGGGCCCACATTGCCACCTCATTTGTACCTGTTGCGATAGTGACTAGACGAGCAGTTTTCAAAGGAGATTTGGAGATTCGAAGAGGGCAAGGCATCCAATTGGTGTTTAGCGAGCTTCAGGTTACTAGTCTGATCCTCCTGCATAGAAATAGGATTTCAATTTTTGGGCAGGGGTTGTACGGAGGGTCGTACAGAGGTATTTAGGGGGTGTGGGCCCCACATGCGCGGGCGATTCAGTGATAGGCATGCATACATGCACACCTGCCCACCATATATACACACTTAGGAGCATGGTAGAGGGGTTTTATGGCACGCTCGAAGGGCGTGCCTGTGAGTTGAACAAGCGTGCACCCGTGCGCGCCTGTGGGTTGAACATGTGCGCACCTCGGCGCGCCTATATGGTGAACAAGCGTGCATAGGGCATGCCTGTGAAATAAATAGGTGTGCACTGATGTGAACCTATGTAGTGAATAGGTGCGCATGCGTGTGCACCTGTGTAGTGAACATGCACACATGTGTGCATGCCTGTGGGTAACAAAACCACACCTAGGAGGTAAGGTTGGGGTGTAAGAAAAAACGATTCTTTTGATGTTTGGATGGTTTCTTGAGCTGACATAGGGCTCTATGTTGTCTGTAGGTGGACGGTGGTGACGATGCCAGTGTGGTGGCGAGAGCGAGACTGGGCCCAATTACGAGATGTCGTGGCCATTGAGGAGCCTGGTGTTCGTGTGACTTTGGCAACCTGTGGGTTGCTAAAGTTCTTTGAGTGCCCATTGATATGGGCACAGGAGTATCTATTACAGTTCCTGATCCATATGTGGAGTCCGCAGCTGCACTGCTTCCTTGTGTGAGGAGATCAAATCCCCTTCATTGCGGTGGAGGATGTATATTTCTTGACTGGGCTCCCTTTTCGGGGAACGCCCCTACCGACGAAGCTGGTGTTGCCTAGAAGTACTTTGCTTGCCGGTATAGGCCAGAGATATTGTTTAGGTTGGGACTTTATGTTCGGGATGGTGGTGAGTATATCAGCGATAGATTCCCTGGCACATCGTTGTATAGCAGTGATGATTGTGCGGGTGTATGGGTCACTGGCGACCCAACGGATCAGTGGTGGCCAGCTTCTGGTGCTGGAGAGAGTGTTGGCCGGCGAGTGTTTCACTTGGGGACTGATGCTGCATGCGTGGAAGGTGGTGCAGTTGGACCACTATCGGTCTACTGGTGCAGGGGAGTTTGCATTTGGGTCCATCCTAGTGGCCTGGTTTCTAGAGAGGGTGTCGATGTTGCACCCGAGGATCCTTTTGAGTGTGCCTGGGGCACGAGAGCCGCGGTTGAGGTGGTGGTCGACAGTATTTCTTCACCATGGTGGTCGCAAAGGGGGCCACTTATTTTCGGCCGAGCCAGCGCAGGTATGGTGGCAGATGCCACAGGTGATTTTGCAGTACCCCTATGTTGGGGCGGACTTCCGGGATGATCCGGATATGGTGTTACCTCCTGAGGAGGTTTTTGATCATCGAGGTATGTTGATTGATGATGTAGATATGTATGTTCATGTATTTTTTCTTGAGATATCCATCCATATGTTGATGATATAGATGTTGATACTATCTGTTGTTTGTTTGTATGTGTAGATGTGGCACCTCGCGGGCGCAAGGTAGAGTTGCAGAGAGTGTCAGCTCGTCGGGAGGTGGAGAGACTGCCGCAGAGAGAGAGACGTCGGTGGGAGGATGTTGCAGGGTGACCAACTGAGCCAGAGAGGGCAGTGAGGAGGCATCGGTTTGATGACCCTGGTGCAGGGCCATTTTTACGCTCCTCCAGCAGAGGCCGGAGTGGATTTTGATGATGTACTCCATCATCTGGAGATGGTTTTATAGGATGTGCTTGAGGGCATGTGGATGCGCATCCAGGACGAGAGTTTCCTGGAGCAGTGTGTGGGGGTACCGCCACCATGGAGGTCCATAGTGCGATGAGAAGCAGTGCTTGCTGCTATGAGGAGTGGATGCCTACCGCTGGGGCAGGAGGGTCCTAGAGGGGGTGGGCCACCACCGCCTGAGGCAGGTGGTGGTGGGCTGCCACTACCTGAGGGAGGAGCAGGTGGTGGTTTGATAGAGGCACCATGAGTGGTGCATGATGTATATCTTTTTGTAGTTGTATATAGGCTGGTGAGCCCATTTTTTATACCAAGGTGCTGCATTGGCCTGCGGATACATGTATTTTTGTATGTAAACATTATGATGGCCTGATGGGCCTTTATATATACATGAGTATACATATTTGAGATCCCAATTTTGTCTACATGTTAGTTGCTAATGTTTTGAGTATGTCCATTCTATATATATGTTGTGACAGGTTTTGTGATATGTTTATGTATGTGTAGCTTGATGTGAGATATGCCAATCTAACACAATATTAGCTAGGGTATCTGTGAGTTGATTCAATTGTCTTGAAATATGTGTAAATGTAATGGAATAAAAATGTCAAGATAACAACCTAACCTGCAGGTATTTGCGAAAGAGGCACGGATCACGTACGTGGCACACATAGTTGAGTTGGAGAACGACTAGTTGAGAGTCAAGGAAGATGCTAAGGTGATGAATATGATGATGTTGGGCGTTGGCTAGGAGGCCAATGACAATAGTGTATTTAGCTTGGTTTTTGGTTGCTGACCCCAAACATATGCTGCTTGAATGGAGTATTTCATGTGACGGGGTGTAGAGATCCCAAGCAGCCGAAGCGATATTTTGTGTCCAACGGCTGGCGCCGTTGGCGTAACCTATGTGGTAGGCTGGTGGAGGAAGCATCTGTCAATAACACAAAGGATAGTTTAGACGAGAGGGGAGGAGAAAAATATTTAAAAAAAACACTAGAAAAAGAAATAACCTAAAGTAGAATGACTACTTTTAAGAATAAAATTTCTTGAGATACAACCCATTGACGGGTTCCTTGAGAGAGAGGCCTTCGGGGGAGGCCAGGATGTATGCGCCTTTGGTGAGGCAATGTTGGATAATGTAAGGGCCATGCCAAAGTGATTCGAATTTTCCATGGCCAAAGGTATCATGAGTGATATCATAAGCCAGGATTAGGTCGCCTTCGCGGAATGATCGAAGGTTGACATGGCGATCAAAGGTAGCCTTGGATCATTTTTTAGTTGCCTCGTTGTTCTGTAAGGATGATCGACGATCTTCATCCAGAGACTCCAAGTTCAGCAAGCATTGCTCCATTGGAGCAGTGTTAGGTAATAGCTCAATTGCGGTGTGTAAGGTGGGAATTTCACACTCGATGGGAAGAGTTGCCTCGACCCCATGGACTAAATGAAATGGTGTGAAACCAGTAGCGGTTTTCACAGCCATTCAGTAAGCCCATAGCGCAGAAAATAACATATGATGCCAATTGGTTTTATATTTATTAACCGTGCATTGTAACATGGTCTTGAGGACTTTGTTAACTACCTCGACCTATCCTTTTGACTGAGGGTAATATGGTGAGGAAAAATCGTGAGAGAAGCCTAACGGAGATGAGAGTTCAACGAAGATCTCATTCTCGAAGTGTTTCTCATGGTTAGAAACAAGTTGGAGGGGTACTCCAAAGAGGGATATGACGTGGTTAAAGAAAAAACGCGCTGCCGTGTTAGCGGTGTTGTTGAAAGTGGGCATAGCTTTGGCCCATTTGGTGAAGTAATCAACAACAACAACGATATATTTATGGCCATTGCTAAAGGGTGGATTACAAGTCATAAAGTCAATGCCCCATTTGCAAAAAGGGTCGGCTGTAATGACAGGGTGGAGAAGAGCAGGGGGAGCCCGAGCTTTGTTGGCATAGAGATGACATTGCTCACATCGTTTCACGGCATGAATGCAATCATGAAACAAGGTAGGCCAGAAGTAACTAGCTTGGATAATATTTTGAGCAGTGGATATACCTGAAAGATGGCCCCCACATGCACCATTGTGGCATTCATTTAAGACTCTATCGGCCTCATCAATAGTTAGGCACCGATGAAGAATGGTGTCGACGCCCCGCCGGTATAGGATGTATCTGATGAGAAGGTAGCGGGGGGCTTGATGGCGAATACGTCGACGATCATCTCGTGAAAGGTGGTTACCAAACTTTTGAGTTCGGAGGTAGACGAGGAGGTCACCGTACCAAGGATAATCCAAAGTAATGTAAAAGAGATGTTCGTCTGGAAAGTCGGTGTTGACGGGGGCACTGGTGGTGTCAGAGGGAAGGGTTGTGACAAGTTCAGCGAGAATGAGGGCCTTCTTACTCTTAGGTGTTGAGAACTCGAGGTCATACTCCTGAAGGATAATGATCCATCAAGCGAATTTTCCATTAACTTGTCGACAGATGAGAAAGTACTGCATAGGGTTGGAATCTGTGACGACCTTTGTGGTGTGAAGCATAATGTAATGGCGCAGTTTCTGAACTGCGAGGACAACTGCAAGAGCAAGTTTCTCTTCGTGTTTATACTTCAAGGGTGTCCCTGAGAGGTTTTTACTAACGTAATAAATGACATGTTCATGATTGTCATCTCCGAGCTGGACGAGGATGCCGGCTACTGATACAGCTAATGCTGATACGTAGAGGATATAGTCACGATTATAGTCAGGTGCACTAATTAAAGGTGCATTTGAAAGCGCTTCTTTAAGATCATCAAATGATTGTTGGGCATGGTCATCCCAGTGAAACGGGATGTCATGACATACTAAGTGAAGGAAACCATGTGTGCGTATGGCGTAATCTGGGACAAAGCGTCTAAGAAAGTTAGCTTTTCCCTGTAGACTTTGAAGTTGCCATAAATTCCGGGGAGGTGGAATTTCGGTGATAGCTTGGACTTTGAGGGGGTCTACGGTAATACCGCTTTGGGAAACGATAAAACCGAGGAGGCACCCTACGATGACATAGAACACACACTTGAGAGGATTCAAGCGGATGTTGTACTGGCGACATCGTTGAAAGATGATTTGTAAGTCATCCAGATGCTGGGTGCGTCTCTTGGATCGAGCTGTGAGGTCGTCCAAGTAGGCGAGGATGATAGTAGCTAGATCATGAAAGATGTATGTCATCACCCGCTGGAAGGTTGCACCGACATTTTTTAAGCCGAAAGGCATGACACGATATGCAAAAGTACCCCATGGGGTAATGAATGCGGTTTTATACTGGTCGGCTGGGTGGATTTGTATTTGGTTATAGCCATAAAATCTGTCCATAAAGGAGAGAGCCTCGTGGTCGGCGCACTCGTCAATAATTTGATCGATGAAAGGCATTGGAAAGTTGTCTTTGGGACATGCGTTATTGAGATCGTGAAATTCTGTGCAAACACGGATAGTGCCCTATTTTTTGTCGATGGGTACAGAGTTGGAAACCCATGAAGTGTAAGCGATGGGGTAAATAAACCCGACCACGCATAATTTGTCAATTTCGGCTTTGATAACCACGGCATTGGATGGGTGTAGTGATCGCTATTTTTGGTGAACTAGTGTGATTTCAGGCCAGGTGTCGATGTGATGTTCGACAATAGAGGAATTGAGTCCAGGCATCTCTGTGTATGACCAGGCGAAAATATCCCTATATTCCTCGAAGAGGGCTTTATATGCGTCGATTTCTTGAGGAGTGCAAGCAACTCCAATGATGATTTCTTCGACGATGCCTTTTTTAATGGAAATGTCAATTTTGATGGTGGGGGAAATGTTGGCCATATTACCTTCTTCAAAAGCATCAGGGGTAGGAATGGGATTGTTGAACCAATCGATAGGTCCTGATGGGATAAAATCTTTGGTTTCGACCGCATAAATGGGGTTTTGGTTAGGAGGCATGGAGTCTTCCTATGGAGAGAAGAGTGTGCGGTGGTGTAGCGCATTCCAAGGAGAGTCCGAGTGGTTTATCTCTTCCAGTATTTCCTCATCACAGTGGAAACATCGGGAATATAAGGGGTCATGAGGAGTAATCTCAGTGACAGTGGTTGTGTGGTTGCCCCCTGGTGAAGAAATAGGGTGAACATGGTTAGGAGATGGTGAGGGTTCACTCGACATAAACCATATATTGAAGTACTGAGGGGTACCCGTGGTGGTTGGGTGGAGAGTGTCTGTAGGGGAATGAGAAGAAGAGTTGGGGGGGTTGCAAGGTAAATCCTCAGAGACGTCATTGAAGAACCATGGAGGCATTGGGAGTGCCTCGGGCTTGGGAGAAATGACATGAGGATCCTCTAGTGATGAGGTAATGTCAATTGTCTCCTCTGCAGGTCGGTGAAGCAAGGATAATTGACGTTGCCTGTATTCAAGGATCATAGGACAATGGTATGTAAAATGAGCTAATGAATCACAGAGAGAGCAAGGGCGTCTCATACGTTCATTGACTGAAGTGGTGACATAGCGGATGCCAGTGATATTTGTTGACGAGGACATAACAGGACTGGGGTTGTTCTAGAAGTTCTTGTGTACAACCACTAATGTCTGCCGAAAGCATGGCAGTGCTGGGCAATGATGGGCGTAATGGCCATACTCTGAACATATAGCACAAGCGTATTTGGTCCTCAACCCTTTACTACTGGAAGGGTGGGTGGTAGTGGTGGGACTACCAGTAGTGGTGGGTGTTGTGGGAGTTTGATTGAGGGGGAATCAAATTCCGTAATTCAGGTAGTGATGGACAATTGTTGGTTTGGTGGCCCTCTTTCTCACATAGTGTGAAAGGTGGTGGGATGTGTGGAGGAAGTGGAGCGATGGGCTCGTTCTTCTTTCTCCTACCCCCAGCTGTAGCCGGGAGGTTAGTGAGTGGGGGGGTGGTGGGGGTAAGGATGGGAATCGTCATGGGGAGGCCTTCCTATGGGGGAAGGGATGGATGAGGGACCATCTTTGGTGGGTGTAAATACCAAACTAGGATTTCTAAAACCATATTAGGGAGTGTGAGTGTTGCGGCTACCTAAAAAGATTCGATACTTGGTGGAGGGTAAAAGAAGAGAATTTGGGTGAGGGGTTGGGGGACTGTCTCCCAGACGGGATTATGCCCTTGAGGGGATGTGGATTCATGGATTGTTGAGGTCGACAAGTGCGCATGAGGCTCTGGCGAGAGTGGTTCTGCGACTATTGGGATGTCAGAAATGATTGAAGCCTCCCGAGGAGGAAGAGCATCCTCTGTGTGAGTTCCGTTAGATGATATGACGCAAACTTGATTAGGAGGATGAATGAGTGGTGGTTCTCCATGGTACGTACCTAACAAGGATGGATCTTTGAAAATCCCAGGACCCATCTTGACAAGTGGGTATGCGTCTTGGTTGGTGTGGATGAGAGGAATAATGTTATCGAGGTTGGCAGATGGGGTAGGCTCATAATGTGAGACTTGGTCGATGGTCACGATATTCCCATTGTGGGGGAACATCATTGTGTGAAAGACGAAAGATGCCACTGCTTTCATAGCATACATGTAGCTACAACCGAATAGGATATTATAATCGAGCGAGGCATCGATAACTTCGATATTTATGAGGATAGTCTTTCCCCCGATTTCAATGGGGACATTTTGAAAGAGCCCTTCAGGAGAGGATGGTCATCTGTCATAAGCTCATAATGTGATGGCAGAGGGTATGAGTTCTGGGGAACCAAGTTTCTGCCATACTGTTTTGTACATAATGCATGTAGATGCACCTTCATCGATGATACACCGATGAATTGTGATGTTTCATATTTTCACTGGTATTTGAAAAGCGATCAAGGTGGGAAGACAGGGTTCTCCACTATGTTAGCAATAAAAAACGCACTAGCATTTTTGAAAGAATGATGCCTAATCTTGTAAGGCAAATTTGAATAGCTTCTCTATCTCCAAATCCAAATATTATTGCACCATTGGAATGCTTATGATCTGTATATGTCGATCGACTATTGGAGCATGCAAAACGGACATTCTACGGCTGAGAAAATTGATTTTTCCCAAAGCAGAATATTTATGGAAAAATTTCCTTTTCGGTGGTTTAGGTGAACAGGATGACTGTTCATTAACCACCAAAAGCTGCACTTTCGATGGTTAATTCACCCAGAAGTCTTCTATGTTAACCACCGAAAGCCTGTTTTAACCAGAATACTTGAAATTTTGCCCAGATCAGGAATTTTTGAATCATAATGAGATGAAACCTCTTGGAATAGACAGGTGGTGAATTATCAAGTCAGATCCAATGGTTACTTTGATGGATAAAGGCAAAGAAGAGGTGTTTTAGTCAAGTTTGGTACATTTTTCAAAGACAAAAATATAGGGATTTTGGCACACCTCAGAAAATTCGAATTTTACCTCTTGGAAGAGTCATCAGTTAGCCTTGGGAGGCTGTTCTGCACTACACCAACAATCAACAGAGAGAAATCTACGATTTGCCTCATTTTGGGGAAGCATCCCACTTCTTTTGCAACTAAATTTTCACTTACTATTTTTAGCATATTTGATCCTTGTTTTCAGGATCTCAGAACTACTTTGTAAAGCTATAAAGCTTAGGATAGAAGATGAACTAATGGTTCGATTTTGGGTTCTACATGCTGCTACTGTAAGAGAGACTTATTCTTATTATATGAAACATTGCAAGCTTCCTTCAGTTGTGTTGTCAGACTTTTTCTTTTCTGTTCTATGATATCTTATGAGTGAATGTTGTTTATTGATGCTTATTCAATCTGCATGTGACTATCATCTCACTAATTGATTGATTAAGTTGAGAATCATAAGTTATTTCCTTAGTTCTTAAACCCATTGTGCTTGTTTTATATGAGTATAATCTGGTTCAATAGCTATCTTCTCTACCATTTAATCAAACCTTGTCTGACTGCATTACTAGAAGGCCTTGTGAGATTTTATATTTCTAGACAGTCTTGAACACACAGTCTAGTCCCTAGATATTCATCTTGATCCAAAAACCACATCAATTATTAAGAAAATATTTCCCAAAAAGAGTTAGTTACTAGGCATCTCCGACTTACAGCCTAGGAGAGTTTCCTGGAGTGATAACAAATTGGCGCCACTGCCGGGGAACGAGTTGAGAAGCTTATCTTCCTGGGAGAACGACACATCAGATCTATTTCTTGATGATAGACAAGGAGTAGACACTATCAGGTTGTACATCATCTATCTGGCGACTCCATGAAGGACGGATCTGTTGGTGACTCCACTGGTATGACATGAACAAAATCGTAGCCAAGAGGTATGTGTTCTGTGATTTTTCAAGCATTGTTGGTTTCCCTAATCAAGTACCTAATAGAGATGAATGGGAGAACAATATTCCCATATTCCGAGGTGAAGAGTGGAAAGTACCAGCTGAACATTTGCTAGATTTCCATCAATCCATTGACCAACTTGAAATTGTACATGAGGATGTTCAAATCAAGCTATTCAAATTTTCTTTAGAGGGAATTGCTCTTGACTGGTGCTGGTCTCTTCTGGATGCAAGTGTCTGCTCTTTGGCTGATTTTCATGTTGCCTTCCATGTATTTTGTAAAGACCATTTTTCGGATGACCTTCTCTATCCTGAATGTTTTCATGATTTCAATTTGTTGAATAAGAAATCAGATAGTTATGTGAAATATGCTATAGCAGGAGATTCTTCTCATCATGACCAAGATATTGATGATCTACAGGATGATGGCCATAGTATAGATGTTTTAAATAGTACACCAAATACATCCACCATCTTATATTGTTATCAAGATCATATTGCCTCTTTTGAAAACTTAAAAAGTGAAGAGCAAATTGACAAGACAACAAGCGACAGTTTCAGATATGTAGAGGATCATGAGGGCAGCCTACAGTTTCAAGATTTGCAGAGACCAGAAATTTGTAGCAGACGTGAAGAAGAGCAAAACGAATTAGATCAACAATACATCATTCATTTTTCTTTGATTGAAGATGAGTAGTTTGCAGTTGACATGGAGAGCGATGGAAGCCATTGACAGCAACATGTCAATCTTCAGTTGGAAAAACTGCTTAAAGAGGTATTCCTTGACGTTTTTAATGACTCTATTGCTGACTATTTGGATTTTAGGAGCAGCATAAACCCAAGGATATTTTTGCCAGAAGAAGATTGTTTTTATGATCTATTTAAACCTCTTTTCTACATGATATGGCTTCCATTGTTGTTTGGGTCAAGATCTAGCATGATGCTTGTAAATCATTTTCTGACATGGCTTCATTGGAAACACGAATTTACTTGATAAGAGGCAAAACAATTAGTTAGTGTAGGGGTAGGTAGAGGAATAAGCTTTCCATGCGAACACTTATATCTTTTCAGTTTTGATCTCATAAATAAGCAAAAGAAAGCTACTTGTGCCTTAGAGAACCTAGCAATCACTTAATCATCAATTTCTGATTTGGGAAGATTTATCCATTCCTTCAAGCTTTTCCACCTCAGGGTTGCAATGTATGTCTCTAAAGAATAGTAGAGTGTTTTTCAAAAGAGAAATATTGTTCTAGAAACCTAAATGAGATGTCCTCAATCGAATGACTCCCAGTCTTGGGCGATCTTTGTAGAAGTTGAGGAAGGAGGAGTATTCAAACTGCCCACACCAGAATCAAAGGTCTCCCACTGTGTAGTGACAACAACAGTGTTACTGCATAATAGATTTGCATTTTGGACCTTTAAAGAAACCATCATCTCCACACAGTTATGTACCCTTCGAACCTCGACTTTTCTATGCACCTTAGCTTCTCCTTCTGCCTTTTGGCCTGAACTTCCTGGTCTCTCTTCCCTATTTCTGACAAATCTTGGCAGTGTTGTCCGTGCCACAGCTTGCAATACGATATAAGTCTGAAGGATGAAAATCTACACTGTGAACTTCATTGCGATGTGCCATACTTACTACCGATCTCATCTTTCAGTTTAGCAAGTTTTGAATAAGTTTTGAATGTATTGACACAATCTTGGTACTCCATGTCAAAGAAACCATCCAACAAAATATCCAAGGCATAGATAATGTTTTTTCAAGATTATTCAATCACCAACGCGACAACAAGATCCCTGATGAACAAGCTTTGGACAGATGGTGTTTTGAAACCCTGCTAAAGCTTCCCAGTGCTTGGAATAACATGGAATTCTTCCTGTATGCACACTCAAGTAATTCAGCTCACCCATTCAACGTGGCAGGTCCTGAGATCTGCACCTGTGCATCTGAGTCTTGGGCATTTGGATGATCAACAATTTTCTGACAGGATGATGAGCTTTTTTGCAAACACCAAAGGTAATCTCGAGGCAACCCAAGGTTCTGTCTATTTATCTGACTACAACACGCACTGGAAGTCAAAGGTAGAATATGCAGTGTAAATTCCCAGAGGAGGAAGCCAAACAGACTAGTGGCAGCAAATGGCGGGACGACATGGTTCCGCATCTTTTGGCCGTTTGGCAAGCGAAGATTGTGAGGATTGATATATATTCTCCGGATTTGATCGGATTTGCAGAGAGTCTGAGAGTAGTTGTCTATCCTATGATTCTCTCCTATAGGTGCGCAACTGAAGTTCCAGTTTCGTTTAAAAGTGGCAACAGATGATAAAAATCTCAGTTTGAAGAGAAAACTAATCATACACCTGCGCGTTTCCAATATTGAATGGTTCAAATTCTGCTTCTGTGATTAAAGCCCGAACAATTATCACCTCAAAATATGTTAACAGATCTTCATAAGGTTTTCAATCTCGAGGTTTGATGATGGAGTTGTGGTAGGCGGTGCTGGTTATTGGTAGCGCAATTGCATTGTGCCGTTTTCTGTCGATGCTCATACCTTCTGTATTGCCTGCAATGGACGTAAATGCATCTGATGTCTTGGACAACGATAGCCAGACAATGGGAAACCTATAGCTATAAGTGTTGTTCAGGACAATGATTCTAAAGTTCCTTCATCCAGTTCACAATCTCTTGATCCTGCGATGAATAGCCAGTCTGGGTTATTGAATATTCAACATATGTTACTAAGACAAAAGATAGAGGCATTGCAGCATGAGCTGCAATCTGTTTTACAATTACAGACTTCTCTCAGTTCAATCCCCAGGGCATTCACGGGCCTGAAGTGTCAACTCTTCCTGCTCAGCTCAAAGACGACAGTGTTCTAGATCCCCGACCATGAGAGAAGAATGCAACAAAGAAGATTTCTTGGATGAATCCGATATGAGCGCACCGTCATCTCCAACTAGCTCAGAAGAAAGTTTTGGCAGTGCCTCACCTAAGTCTAATTTTCTTGCGAGATTCAAATGCCTCTATAAGGCATCTGCATTGCATCAGGAAGATTCAAAAGAGTCAATACGCTTATCTCTCGGGCATGATTTGAAATCTGCATTGCCTAAATGCCCAAAACGACCTAAGATAAGTATCAGTGCTTGGAGACTGATAAAGTTGACCACAGATGAAGCATCGAAGGAAGCAGGTCAGGCATTGTTTACTTCCATTCCTCAGTTTTCTATTACACATGAGATCAAATGCAAAGATCTTTATGCCTTCAACATTGGATGCTATATTATTTGGGCTATTGTAGCTAGAATTGGATATGCTATTGATTATCTAAAATCTCACAACTTGAAATATCTTGTTAACCAAGATTTAATGTGGTTCATGATTGTTGTGAAACGTTTTGTTCTGTTGTCACTGTGGATCTTTGTCATCCCTGTTCTTATTGGACTATTATTTGAGCTATTGGTGATAGTGCCTTTACGTGTACCTGTCAATGAAAGCCTGGTGTTCCTTCTCTATCAAGATTGGGATTTGGGACTCATATTTCTCAAGATCTGGACAAGACTGGTAATGCTAAGTCAAATGGAACCATTGGTAGATCCATATACTATAACTGATGAATAGGATATGATCCTGCATATCACTTCCTTGCAGAGTTACAGGGGAAGGAGCAGAATGTTGATTGTTTAAATTACAACAGAGACATGCCCATCAACAGCAATGAAGCGATGTCAATCATGATTCTCTTAATGGAGTATCTAACAACATAAATTCTGAGAACGTGCTATTACAGTCAACAAGAAAATGCCATGGCAACTAAAATTTATGAGGAGCGCCTGAAACATCCACACCAAAGAGATGGGGATTCACCTGGACAGCTTCTTGATACAAACATAACTGCTCTTCTCAAGCTGTATCTAATCCTTCTGGGGTGTTACTATAGCACAACAACAAGTTCAGGCTCGATCTCAACAGATGGGTGTTAACGCCCAGGAAAACAAGAATGATGTTAATGTAGTTTTGAATCAAAGGTCCCTTATCATAGATCCATCTTTTTTTGGACTCCTAGGAGCTGTGCAACCGAAATACAATATATTAAATCCAGGTATGAATCAAGGGGGGATGGCCTACCACTTAAAGGTTGGCCATTAGCTACTATTGATCAGTTTCAATCAAGTTTAGTACAGCAAGGGAAAAAATACCTCATACAGCCACCTCAACAGCTTCATCAGTTCCAGCTTCTATCTACACAGACCAGATAGTTGGGAATGAAAGTGAACTGCTAACTACAATACAACATTTACTAGTTGTTTCTGTTCCATATGCAACTGAGGACAGTGACACAGGCAGTGCATTAGTTCATATCCTTTGCAGAATGGTACATTTACCACATCTGAAGGCTATATGGAACTGCAAGAAGATGCAGTACAAGGAGAGGAGCAGGAAATTAAATGAAAGGCTATTGTTGACAGAAAGAAGGGAGTTTTCTCTAAGAATCCTTGAAACTAAATGCAACCACACAGGTAAATAAATCTTTGAAATTTTGATTTTTGACAGTGCTTTGATTTGCGGTGGTTTAGGCGAGCCCAGGAGCACTCATTAACCACCGAAAGCGGGCCCTTTCGGTGGATAAGGTGTTTAAAACTCAATACGCTTAACCATCGAAAGCTGTATCTATCAAATCATTCAAATTTTTGCCCAGATTCCAGATTTTCGGGTTAGAATGGCACGATATCTTCCTGAAAAAGATGATTATGAATTATTCCATCAAATCCAAAGGCTATTTTGGGAAAGGCAATTCAAAAGAACAGTTTTTGACTAAGTTTTGGTTAGTTTGACGAAGCAAAATATCAGGGATCACACGACACATCATCAAATTCGTTTCCTATCTTCATAAGATCAATTTTAGAAGCCTTGGAAGGATATCTGCACATATCAAAGGATCTAAAAATGTTTTGTATCTGAAGTTGTTGTTGTATTGATACACGATCCAAAAAAGGTTTGCAGAAACATGGTTGCAACCGGAAACACCCTCTGTTGGTGGCTTCACAGCCTGAGTTTTTATTATTACTGCAAACCTATTAGTGGCTTCTTTATGATTGTTCACACAATTCAGTGGATCTTTGGTTCACTATAGTTCTTGATCCTGCTTTTTTACTTTATGAAAATGCTAGTGGTGGTGTAGCTTGGTTTCCTCATTATGCTTCTGGAAGGTTGAAATATGCAATTGGTGAAAATCCTCATTTCTCTTCTAATCATGGAATATAGCCATGGTGGATGTGCCTATTGACCTCATAATGAGAATTGGGAGCACTGTAAACAGAGAGGAGAGCTTCGTCTAGAAAGCCCTGAGGTCTTTGTACTCTTGCAAGTAATTGAGATTCATCAAGTTTTGATTTTTGGGTAAGTTTCTGTTTTCAGTGGTTTAGGTGAGCCGGGTGTTCTCATTAACCACCGAAAATGCTGAATGACTCCAGGTTCTTGGAGACCTCACAAGGGAGGTATCCATCCCAGTTGGAGCCAGATGTTAGCCATAAAAAATGCACTGGAATTTTTGAAATAATGATGCCTAATATTGTAAGGAAAATTTGACTAGCTTCCCTAGATCCAAATCCAAATCTGATTGCACCATTGGAAATCTTATGATCTTTAGATGTCGATTGACTATTGGAACATGCAAAACGGACATTCTACGGCTGAGAAAATTGATTTTTCCCAAAGCAGATTATTTCTGGAAAACTTTCCTTTTCGGTGGTTTAGGCGAACAGGATGATTGTTCATTAACCACCAAAAGTTACGCTTTCGGTGGTTAATTCATCCAGAAGTCTTCTATGTTAACCAGCGAAAGCCTGTTTTAACCAGAATACTTGAAATTTCGCCCAGATCAGGAATTTTTGAATCATAATGAGATGAAACCTCTTGGAATAGACAGGTGGTGAATTATCAAGTTAGATCCAATGGTTACTTTTATGGATAAAGGCAAAGAAGAGGTGTTTTAGTCAAGTTTGGTACATTTTTCAAAGGCAAAAATATAGGGATTTTGGCACACCTCAGCAAATTCGAATTTTACCTCTTGGAAGAGTCATCAGTTAGCCTTGGGAGGCTATTCTGTACTACACCAACAATCAACAGAGAGAAATCTGGGATTTGCCTCATTTTGGAGAAGCATCCCACTTCTTTTGCAACTGAATTTTGACTTACTATTTTTAGCATATTTGATCCCTGTTTTCAGGATCTCAGAACTACTTTGTAAAGCTATAAAGATTAGGATAGAAGATGAACTAATGGTTCTATTTTGGGTTCTACATGCTGCTACTGTAAGAGAGACTTATTCTTATTATATGAAACATTGCAAGCTTCCTTCAGTTGTGTTGTCAGACTTTTTCTTTTCTGTTCTCTGATATCTTATGAGTGAATGTTCTTTATTGATGCTTATTTAATCTGCATGTGACTGTCATCTCACTAATTGATTGATTAAGTTGAGAATCATAAGTTATTTCCTTAGTTCTTAAACCCATTGTGCTTGTTTTATATGAGTATAATCTGGTTCAATAGCTATCTTCTCTACCATTTAATCAAACCTTGTCTGACTGCATTACTAGAAGGCCTTGTGAGATTTTATATTTCTAGACAGTATTGAACACACAGTCTAGTCCCTAGATATTCATCTTGATCCAAAAACCACATCAATTATTAAAAAAATATTTCCCAAAAAGAGTTAGTTACTAGGCATCTCCGACTTACAGCCTAGGAGAGTTTCCTGGAGTGATAACAAATTGGCGCCACTGCCGGTGAACGAGTTGAGAAGCTTATCTTCCTGGGAGAATGACACATCAGATCTATTTCTTGATGATAGATAAGGAGTAGACACTATCAGGTTGTACATCATCTATCTGGCGACTCCATGAAGGACGGATCTGTTGGTGACTCCACTGGTATGACATGAACAAAATCGTAGCCAAGAGGTATGCGTTCTGTGATTTTTCAAGCATTGTTGGTTTCCCTAATCAAGTACCTAATAGAGATGAATGGGAGAAAAGTATTCCCATATTCCGAGGTGAATATGTAACACCCCTCCTAGCTAAGGACATCTACTCAGTCAACCGGTGAATTTTTATTTTTTTTTGTTAAAGTGTGTGCGCGTGTGCAGAAGAAAACAACCCCCTCGACTCTACATCAACACTCGAACCAACAAGACGCCAGTAAGACGAACCCAATAAAGACAACCCAACATATCATAGTGACAACAAGAAGCAAACGCCCCCGAACAGGAGGCGGGCAACTAATGGCTAAGGCAGAAACAGACACCAAGGGTTAGGCACAGTACGGTCACAGAATGAAAGAATCCGTCAGTAGAGTCGCAGTAGTTGAACTGTGCCTTTAAACAACCCGAGACTACTGATACGACTCAGAATGTGTCGCAAGAGTGGAACTGTGCCTTTAAACAGCCCGAGACTCTTGATACGTCACTGGATTCCTTCCACCGGATTACACACAGACATACATACTAAGCTGCAAGAGGAGTCTATATCCCGCCCGACACAGTAGACTACACAATACAAACCACCAAGTACTTACAGGACCAGGGACAACAATAAGCACGACGCAATGCATTTTCTAATAATGGCCATAATGAGCAACGACATCCACACCCTAAAGGTAAACCCTTGACATTACATTCTCCTCATTAACTTGCCCTTCCTACCCGTTGGTTACCAAACATTCAAATACCTAACCACTATAGCATTGCAAATTAGACATTGTCATCAACACTTCATCTTAAACGAAGATTATCCTTGCAGTTTAAACTCCATCATGAACATTCAAGTAAGCAATTATTAGCATGGCGATTGGCCTCATTATTAATATGCTAATTAACAATTATTAATCTTGCAATTTATCTAGTGTTACCATGGCAACTAAGCATATATTAACATTGCGATGACGCATTTATCTTTAGCACTGTCAATTGACAACATTATCCCTGCAATGTAACCAAGTACCAACGTTGCATATTAAACCAATATTAATTTTGCGAATCAACCTCATCATTGCCCTGGCAGATTAACCAACCTTATTATTGCAAATTAAACCATTAGTACCAAGGTAATAAAACAATTATTTATTTTGCGCATCAACACACTATTGCCCCGACAAATTTAACAATCCTACTATGGCAATTTAACGAGTATACCAAGGCAATAAAACAATTACTAATTTGCGAATTAAACCATTACTAACATTTCCATTCGAACAAGCATTACCGAGCAAATAAGCAATCATTAAAATTGTGGCTCGACAATATTAATATTACTATTTAATATCAATGCGCTCAATTTAAACAATATGACGTTGCCCACAACACGTGTACTTATTGCAACTTAACCACTGTTAATAATTCTATTCAATCTCATTATTAACATCGCAATTTAAACACTTTTCGTTCTTGTAATTTGACAAGTGTTACCACGGCATTTAAGTAAATTAAACATCATATTTACATTGCCAAGCTATACCATTACAATATTTAATGAGAAAGGTTTAAATAGCATTATTTTTGAAAAGGAGTCCTATATAAAGAATTTAAAATGCCATATCTAACATATCGATTTTTTTAAAAGGAGAAGTGGCCTCATAAATAAATAACGGCAAGTTCACAAGTGGCTTCCGGTTGAAATGGCCATTTCCATCACCTATTTAAAAATGGCAAAATGTAAGGACAACCACATTAAAATATCGATAATTTAAGGAGGAATTTATTGAAACAGGACAAGGATAAAAACGTTAAAAATGACAGTAATTAAAGGTCATAGTAATCCGATTTGTCTTCTACATTAACCTCGCAATTAAAAACAAATATTTTATTACTAATTACACTAGTTTTCCATTGGCAATTAAAGCAAATATTCCATTATAAAAATAACATAGTTAAATAACAACGCATCTATTCGTCTAGATATATATATCCCCAACAACCTAGGGTAGGGAGTTAACCAACAATTACCACCGGTGAATAAATCAACAAATTCACAATAATACTCTTCAGCCTTAGAATAACAGAAAATAGGGTTGACCAAATAGCAATACATTTAATCCCAAGAATTAACACGCAAGCATCAATTTCATTCCAGGCTTATCATGAGGATTCGACGTCACGCCTCAGCAACCGGAATATTAAAGCCTCGATCTAAGGTATAGTATCGCCGCCTTAGTGTGCAGTCCAGGCGACCAGGGTAATGGCGCATTGCTATAACACGGGATTTGTAACTTCTGTTGCCATGAACAGAAAGGAGCATGAAGTATTGTGGATGCTACAGGATTTGGTTACTGAACAGAATTAATGGCCAGCACTGTATTTCATATTTTAACAGCAAGTCAGCTGCTTGGTAAATGTAATTATACATTAATTAAATCTGGGTTAAAGTCTTCATGGAAAAAGAATGGCTACCTGGCGAACTGTGGGTGCTCGCCACACTGCCCCACTTCCACGGCACAGCAACCCAACGCGTTTTTCATGCCACGGAGGAGCAAGGGATTCTAGCTAACCCTAAGGGCAGGCTGCGCAGGCTCCAGACCCGATGACAGTGGACAAGAATCATCAGACAGGGACGGTTAACCTACAAGTCACGACTTGTGACAGTAACTTTTCGAAATGATGAAATATTTCGGTTTATTTTACCATTAATGTTTAATTTTCGTTATTATAAGCCTTCCTATTGGATTGGACTCTGGAAATCTTTAATCTCTATAGATTTTTTTTTTCTAAAGGTGGCTACGAGAGGATCATGAATGAGTTAAAACGTTCAACTGTGAGGTCGCTACGCGTAGTCTTCGTTCTGTCCAAATCTTACCGGAAACATATGGCCAGTAGTTGGGAAGGACCGTAAGAAGGACCGTAGGAGAAGCTAATGAGCGGCAATGTTCCACTCTGATACTTAAATGATAAAGTCGACCCAACCTCAAGGGATAAGGTAACCCTGGCATCAACCGCCCGTATTGACCAGAATGTTGCACAACATTAATGAAACCAGGTAGTATATTGAACATCAATCTTGGAATAGCAATATGGAACGGTCATATTGAATAATCATATCGAACCCAATTACTAAACAGCCGTAAATAAACAATTTCCTTAACGGTGATATGGAACCCTAATTTGAACGCAAATTTTGATCAACGCCTTAATATGATATTGTAACCATAGGAATGAACGAAATTATTAAATGGTAAAGTAACACAGCGTTATTTATCACATAACAGTTAACACAAGAATAAAACAGCAGAGCGACTATATTCATCTCGGCATCATTGGTAACCAAAAACTTAAGAATAAAGCAATAGGATCAACTATAATCCCTTCCGCATTATTATCACCTGACCCAATAACCTAAGAATAAAACACAGGAACGACTATAATCATTCGGCATTATTTCTCGCATAACCAAATAACTTAAGAATAAATCCACCGGAACTATGATAATCATTGCCTTATTACTTACCACGTAACAAATAGCATCAGGAATAAACAACAGAGACTGTTCGCCCACCCAACGAAGATATGAATGCAATAAATCACAGTAAAAAAAAAAAAACGCAAGGATTTTTAACCCTATTCATCCAGGAAAGCTCGACCATTGCACCCAACGAAATCCATTGAAAAACAACGCCCAATACCCCCAAAAAAAAAAAACCCCAACGCCCAGCACTCGCCCAACGCACCCAACAGTAACCACCCGTCCCATCAAATATTTTTCCATAAACTGAACCAGATAAAACAGAAGCGAAATAACCTGAACCCCATACATATTTACCAGTAAGCCTAACTGAACTGATTACAAAAACGAGAAACTTTTTCTGAGTTTAAGGGCATTAACATCTATACAATCACAATCTCAGC
>ML777510.1:972692-1026444 GCA_009831015.1 Picea engelmannii
CTCCCTGCCTTATGGTGATTGGAACACTTGACTTGGAGGATTTTCAGTTCCCTATTTGACAACCTCTATGTTTTGACAATGTGAGAACCAAATAACGGGGAGTTATTTGGATGCCTATCCCTGAAATCCTACCTAGACTAAAATATTTCTTTTGGCGCCTCCTATGGAGGAAAACTTAGTGAGTTTTTAGAAAGATTTTATATGTAGTTGTTTTGGGAGGTTGGGGGTGCAAACCAACCTCATTGATTAAAAATGGGAGTGGATAGTCCCGTCAAGAAAAGATGGGGTATTTTCAGAATCCCTTTTGAGGAAACTTAATTTGAACTCCACGTTTCAAGGAGAGGCTATGTGAGTGATAAGTGACTTTTGTGTGTGAGTGAAAGTGTGCCAATTTTTAGTGAATTATATGTCACCTTCCTGCATGTGGACTTCGCTTGTTCCTTACAAGAGTTTGATTACCTAATTAACTAAGTGCCTTTGGTACAAGCTTGCGTAATTCAAAATCCCTAGGAAGCTAGCATGTGGACATGTGGGTCCGTTACTATCCCTTTAACTCCCTATTGTGATGTAATCTAAGAAAAGCTTGAAACTATCCTAGATTGAACATGTGGGCATGTATGGGCCCGTTACAAACCTTTAAACTTCCCTAGTGTTTTGATCTAAGAAAGAAAAAATTCAAACACTATCCTATCTTTGTAGCATGTGGGAATGTATGGGCCCGTTATAATATTAAGATGTGTTTGAAAAAAGGAAACTAAGAGGGGTCCCAAGAAGGGCCGTTGTCCTCTCCTAAAGGTTTTAAACTTTGTTAAGGGAGATGAAATCGTTTCACAATCTTTTTCTGATTCTCAAGGTCACTTGAAGGTGCGAGAGAAGAGCATACTAAGCGATTTGTAATTCAACTTCTAGTCCCAATGTGAGTTAAACGTGATTAAAAATGATTCCCCACTTATATTATAAGTCAAAACAAGCCATCCATGTGGAAAAAAGCAAAGAAGGGAAATTTATTTTTATCCTCCTAAGTGCCTATGTGTGTTTGACTAACCCCTTTTATATGATGAGGGGACTAAGTGTGGTGCAGTTTTAAAACATGCTTGACATCATTTTTAAGAAAGAAAATGACCTTCCCCACATCTCAACAACTCTATAATGTGAATTTTTGAACAAATGTGCGGGTCTCAGTGGAGACAGAGGCCCACAGAGCGCATGCGCATGAGCAGAGATAAGTTAAAAAGTGCACGTGTGCAGAAAATAACCGTGAGTAAAGCGCATGGGCGCACGACGCGTGTTTGTGGGATGAAAAACCCGTGCATGTGTGGTACACGACTGAGAATGAAAATCTGAATGGATTTCTCTCAATTCTGCTTTGAATTGGATGATTGGCAGGTCGGCTTAGGCCGGTTAGTGCACCTGCAAGTTAAGCAAACTAAAAGAAGAGAAAAATAAACCCAAATGAGGTAGGAATTTGATACCTTTCCCCAGTGGAGTCACCAATCTGTTGTGCCTCTTTCGTCACCTTGGTGAGCAAATAAGAGGTGCTTGCAAGCTCATTTGGGTCTGCTGAGTAGGATAGTTGTAGAGAAAAGAGTTAGAGAAAGAAAAAAAAAACTATAATTAAGAATTAATCTAATAAAAACTAAAATCGTAAGCATAGGGACATAGAGATAACAAGAACAAAAAGACCCATGTCACCAATGTTTGAGGCTTGATCTATTGATGAAAACAAAGCACCAAGAAGAAAGGGGACTATGAGTCCCTTCTTCCTCCAAGGGAAGGCTCTTGGACCCTCACTAGTAGCTCTTCTTACAACAACAAAAAAATGAAAATGGTGATGAAAGAACTCTTTGCAAATCCACTCAATGGTGAGATGGATTGCTCAATAAAATGGTGCCAATGTGTTCTTGTCAAGGATGGAGTCCTTAAAACAATATAGGCATCATAACATTACTTTGAATTCCTTGAGAAAATGAGGTGCATTGATGGATTTTTATAGCATTTCTTTGGGCTTTTGTTTAACTACTTTGTAGTGTGAAAAGAGGCCATTTGGGGCATTTTTAGGTCTTTGACCAGCCCACCATTCGGATCCAGCCCGGATTTGGAGGTCAAATCGGCTTGGGAGCTGAACCATAAGTGGTTAGGAGGCCGACCACATTCATAAATGCGTCATTTAGCATGTGTGCGGCTTTTTGCGCTAACAGTCGCGCATCGTGCACATATGTGCGCTTTCTACGTTCCTGTTCCGCGCATGTGCGCACGCGCCCAACGTCTGCAAAGTGCTCTTCAATTTTTCACTACTTTGTATAGTTTTTTACCTTTTTTGAATGCTGTGACATTAATTCAGGGCCATGAATGACTTCATTATTGTTTGACGATGCTGAGTTCTTGTAACCATGTGCGGACGAAATTTCAGTGATAACACCCTAAATTTCTCTACACATGCATACATGTCCTTGGCCCTCTTACTTGCATTTTTTTCCAAAGCACTGTTGAGTAGCTCTTCTTAAAAAATCAATTTTTAGAATATGTACACACCCTGCACCATTACTTCACACGTACATACACTTGATTCACCACTATAGATCATGTACATATGTGTGTTGCACCATTACAGCCCACGTATACTTGCAAAAGTTGCAAAAAATAAAACGTTGTAAGGAATTTTTTGAAATTGACAAGCTATTGGTAGTTTCCCAACTAATCCACCTTCTATAGCCATTCACCCAACCAAATAACCATCCTTTTGTCATATAAAAGGAGGTGTTGGGGTATCATTTCACATCTAATCATAAGAACAGTGAAACTCTACCCTATTTCACTTCCTCTCCTTGCCCAAGATATTGCTTCCTTTTGTGAGAAATTGCCTCAACATTCCCTCATTAGCCCTTTCTTCCTCTATTTAACCCATTCACTTCCCTAGAAGAGATCAGAAGGTTGAGAGTATAAGTTCATATAAGGTGTACTTGGAGCATGCTGAAGATGAGACCGGACCAGGTTCACGGAACGGTGGCCGACTTAGATTGTAACGGTATAATCTTCGTGGTATGAATAAAAGAATTATATTTTCCTGTCCCAAATGATGGTGTCTTGAATACTTTTATTGATTTATGCTTGACAGTCTGACATCTAACCCTAACTTATATATGGAATTTGTAGTTCCCTGTTTGTCAATATTTGGATGCAGGTCAGCCCTGGGAGGAGGTGTGTAGTCAGTGGAACTTTCAAGCGTGAGGATGTCATCACCAGACGTGGGATTAGAGGTATAGTTACCAGATCCCATTTTTCTTTGCTTTATTTATATTAGTTTTGGTATGTTTGGGGTAGTATAGAAAATTAATTATCTTTTAGACAGTTAATCGATATTCCTACATTCTAAATCCTAGTGTAGTTAAAGGGGGATTTTTTTCGCTAGCAGTCACTACCCTATGCTTCAAAATACCTTCAATCATATCCCCCCATGCCCCACTTTCCCCTAGGCACCTCCACACCTTATCTGTTATAACCCAAGGGGGGCATATATATGGCTAAATGTATATGATATCACCCCAATGGGGGGGAATACATGGGCTTAAATGTACATGTAATGTGTAAATACATATGTAATAGGGTCGACCTAGTGATAAAGGGGCCTCATGTGCAAGTGCAAATAGTTATATATAAGAGATCATGTATTCATTATTGAGGGAATTGTGAAGGATGAAAGGTATTTGGTTATTTGGAGGGAGTTCCCCTATTCTTTAAGGATTGATTGTGTAACTTATCTATATTGGATCTGTTCTCCACGTTGACATTATGTACATGGTCTGTACTTATGTTATTTTATGATATTTTGAGTATTTGGATCATAACATT
Organism: Picea engelmannii; assembly: GCA_009831015.1. NCBI lineage: Eukaryota > Viridiplantae > Streptophyta > Pinopsida > Pinales > Pinaceae > Picea > Picea engelmannii. The sequence continues at coordinate 976,542 of ML777510.1, forward strand.
ATATATCCACAAAGGTACATGTGCCATTTATGATAATTTGGAACGTTACTCATAAGAGTGTGCACACTCTTGAAGCAATGTATGCATGTTTTTGTGAGATAGAAATCGAGGAGAGTATAATTTCCAACTTCTTTGTTATCACCAAAAAAATTCTCATACAAATACAGAAAATGGATGAAGAATCAATGAACACAAGTACAACATACTACCAATAATTACACGATGATCACACTCAATTTGGCCAGATAATAAAAAAATATACAAAAATATCCTAAATTTACACACACATTTAACAAAGACAATGAACACACACCCGCGTGGGATAAAACAATGTCAAACACATAGTGTACGCCCCACACGACTAGAAATCGAGAAACATGAACGGATGAAGAAACAACACATTGATGATTTTGGTCGGGCCTCAACCACTTCTGGGAAGAAGTGGATCTCGTCCATACCCCAAAATTTCCCTAAAATTCCTCGGGATCACTGAAAATATGGAAGGTACCTCCAAAGACCTCCCATTCACACTTGAAACTAGTTGTGAAATATCTATCCATCCTCCTATAAATAGAGGATCATTGTATGCAAAAAAGAAGAAGAAGTTTGAGTATTTTTATGTTGTTCAATTAGTCTTATAGAAGCCATATTTCTCCTAGAACTCTTTGAGAATTCATAACAAGTGTTGCACTTCTCTCCTCTTGAGAAGTCCAACAATCAAGTCTTCACCATTGTATTCCTAGTTTAGCCATTGTTAGAAGAGAGAAATATTTGTATTTGGGAGAGTCAAGAGCCCTCCCAAGGGGAAAGAGGGGACTCATAACTTCCCATACTTCTCCTAGGTTTTATCATTTTGAAGATCAGTCTCATTTGGTATCTATTCCATGTGTCTCTTTCATCCACCTATTTCCATTTTTACATGCTTAGTTTAGTTTTATTTCCTTATTGTTTATTTCTTGCTTTCTCTTTAGTTGAGCCACTAATCAACTAAAAAACTATTGTGTTTTCTTAATGGCCTAACTATATAGTTAAGGGACCTCTTTTTTATCACCCAAGTGGCAAAAAGAACCCAACATATTGGAAACTCCACCGGGGACTTGAATCAAAATCCTCCCCAATTATGCTATGAGAGCTTTTTTTCTCACTTATTTCTATTTGCAGGGATAAAAAATGCCCTAGTACAACCCTCAAATGTAGTAATTTGTCCTCTGATCAAGGAAACCCAATTTAAATCTTAGTCCCACCATTTATCTACATGTGCACATGTTCGGGAAAAATAGATAAACTGATCACGCAAGACTGTGTAGATTTTCTACTGGAAAAACCGCACATACTACATGACTGTTAGGTCGAAACCCACATGGATCCACATGCACAAACTGTGTGCCTATCAGACTCAAACCTGCATGGATCCACGTGAATTTGGACCTGTACCCACTCAGATCTGCACGACTTTTGGACTTTGTTGGTTGTGGAGCCTGATTATCTTCCTGATTTACAGGTTTGTTTTAACCATTCTTGGACCTCATTCCCTAACCGGGGGGTGTGTGGGGGATTTTCCCCTCACAATTGTTTCCAAGGGGGTCTAGGGGGGGAAGAAACCATCTTTGTAGCCCCCCCCCTAGCGGGGGATTCAGAGGCACTGCCCCTGAAGCAAAATATTGGGAAACATTTCCTTGTAAAATATTCTAATTTCATAGTCAATCTGGACCATTCATTAAAAGGTTGTAGATCTGACGGTAGAAGTTATTTTAGGGTTTCTTTTCCCTATAAGGAAACCCTCTCTTCTGAGGGAATTGTTTTTCGACTGTGTATTATCGTAAATATTTTATTCTGAGAGAGGATATTGCGAGAGAAAGAAGAGGAGGTTACAATGGGTGTGTTGTAGGTTGTATCCCTTCATTTTGTTGGATAGTAAAAATGAAGGACCTGGCAATTTCTCTGGTGGACGTAGCCCACACTGGGTGAACCACGTATATCTTTGTCTCTATTAATGTATTTCATATTTTTTGTACTTTATTTCCGCAATTTTTTTTATTGCTCCATTATCCTGTTTTTCTAACAACTAGTATTAGAGAAAAAGGTAACTTGCAGGAAAAGAGGGTTCCTGGTTTGAGTGGGAGGAATGGCAGAAGATGGAAAGTTTAGGGTAGAGAAATTTAATGGCCAAAACTGCGAGTTATAGAAGATGCATATGGAAGATTATTTATATCAGAAGGATCTATTCCTTCCATTGGGTGGAATAACAAAGAAGTCGACGACTATGAGGGATGAAGAATGGGAGGTTCTTGACAGAAAGGCACTAGGAATGATACGACTGAGCCTGACAGTATTGGTGGCTTTCAATATTTCAAAAGAAAAAACAACAAAGGAGATTATGGACGCATTGGATAAACTATATGAAAAACCCTCGATGTCCAATAATGTATTTCTAATGAAGAAATTATTTAATATGAAGATGTCAGAAGGTGGGTCTATTGCAAATCATTTAAATGAATATAATACTGTTACTAATCAACTAAGTTCTATAAAAGTGGACTTTGATGATGAGGTCATGGATATTCTAATCCTATGCTCATTGCTAGAAAGATGGAACAACTTGGTCATGGTTGTAAGTAACTCTGTCTATGGTTCAAACACTCTAAAATTTGATGATGTTGTTGGTGTTATCGTTATCGAGAAAATGCGAAGGAAAAGCATAGGTGAGGCATCATGTAATGTGTTAAACATGGATAACAAGGGAATAAAAAAGGATAGAGGAAAGGGCTCAAGGAATCACGAGAATTCTATGAAGGGAGGATCCAAACCCAGAGTTGGAAAGATAGAGTGTTGGAATTGTGGGAAGAAACAACATCTGAAGAAATACTGCAAATCTCTAAAGAAACAAAGAGATGGAAAATAGGAGAAAAAACAGGAAGCAAATGTAACAGGTGATGTGCTACAAGATTCTTTGATTCTTTCTATTGATAATATTTTCGAGTCTTGGGTAGTATATTCAGGGGCTTCATTTCATGCCACACCTAATAGGAAACATTTTCTAGATTATGTTCAAGGTGATTTTGGACAAGTTCATTTGGGTGATGATGCACCATGAAAAATTGTTGGAATGGGAAAGGTAAAAATAAAACAAAAGAATGGAAACCAATGGTTATTGAAAGAGGTAATACATGTACCAGATCTAAGGAAAATTATAATTTCAATAGGGAAGTTGGAAAGTGAAGTTTGTATATATATATATATATTTACAGATAAGGTGTGGAAAGTCACCAAAGGATAACTTGTGATAGAAAAAGGAGAGAAGGTAGGTACACTGTATTTATGTACTAGTAATACTGATTCTTCTATATTGTTAGCTTCTACAAGATTGGATACAACATTGTGGAATCATAGAATTGGACACATGAGTGAGAAGGGGATGCAAATACTTCACAAAAGAATTTTGTTTCCAGATCTTAGGCAAATTGATTTGGATTTCTGTGAGCATTGTGTTTATGGAAAACAAAAAAGAGTCATATTTATAAGAGTTGGAAAAGAAAAGAAGAGTGAAAGGTTAGAACTTGTGCATACATATGTATGGGGACTAGCATAGGTATCATATCTTGGTGGCTCTCATTATCTTGTTATTTTTATTGATGATGCAACTAGAAAAACTTGGGTTTATTGCATTTGACAAAAATATGATGTTTTTGATACTTTTAAGAAATAGAAATATTTGGTTGAGAATGAGACAAGAAAAAGGTTGAAGTGTCTCATATCAGAAAATGGAGGTGAATATTGCAGCGAGGAGTTTGATGATTATTGTTCATACCAAGGGATTCATAGAGAGAAGACAGTTACTAGAACACCACAAGAAAATGGTGTGTCGGAAAGGATAAACAAGACAATGATGGAGCGTGAAAGGAGTATGAGATTGCATGTTGGGTTTCTCTTATAGTTCTAGGTAGATGTTGTAGATGTTTTTCTTTACTTAATAAACAGAGGACGTGCAAGTTCTTTGGATGGTGGAATGCCAAAGGAGGCATGTGTTGGAGTTACTTCACACACACTTAGGATTTTTTTTCCGAAGGTTTTTCCTTGTTTATTAATAATTATTAGTCATTATCCAGTCTCCTATATTTTAGGGGAGAATATTCCACCTAGATAATATTCTCTCCAGTTGACACTTTAGTTTGACTAGTTGAGTTGAGTCTAGATGCTACATTGGTTTTGTCACCATGCAACATTGGGATCATCACAATGATAATGAGAATTATCCTTGGTTTCATCACCAGATTGGTGCATTACCCTTGATTCCTTGATCTACTCCTCACTACACTTTGTTTCAATCAGTTAACTAAAGACTAGTTGACTAGTTAACTCAGCTAGGTGGTAGTTCAATCATGTAACTGCCTGAGAGACTAGACTAGGTGGTAGTTCACTTCCATAACTATTGGTGTGTGTCCGGATCACTCTAGACTACCACTATGGTGCATTGGTTCTCCTATAGTGCACATTGGTTGAGTTATACAGAGTATGTCTTGTGTAAATTATTCATTATTCATTATGGCTAATGAGAATTCTTCCATTCTTTCTCTCTTCTTCTTTCTCAATTTCTCTCTACAAATGTGTGTGGTATTTTCTAGCTAGATATATTATGTATAGGTTCAAAACAATTGCATGGTATCAGATCCCATAGACTACTAAGAAAAAGCTACACCAAATTTTTTTGCAAGTACAAAAGATTGAAGACAGCAGAAAGATGGATTTCCCAAAAGAATTCATTCTTATACCTTACAACTACCTTTCATGGAAGGAGATAATAATGATTCATCTTTGAAAAATATGATTGTACAGGTTAACCTTGAATATAGATACATAACCGACATCAACCATAGAAAAATCCAAGTATTTAAATCAAATGGATGAAGCATTCAGAACAATTTGCAGTCTTATTTCTCCCGATCTTCTTTTTCACATTTCTTCCTATAAGGCTCCCAATGAAGCCTGGACCACCTTGGAAGGGATATTTGGAAAACAAGATGAGATGATGGGACACATGTTGGAGGTGGAATTGATAACATTGGATACACAAATCTTTGACAATATCCAAGATTTGTTTACAAAATTCAAGGATTACTGTCACAAGTCAAAGCTTGCAAGGTTGATATATCTAAGGAGGAGAAACAAATGGCTCTCACCATTCTCTCAAAAATTGGTCCTAAATTATTTTTGTTCATTCCCACATTCCATTTAGTCAGATTCACCTCTAGATTCACCTGGAAGATGCCTTATCTTTAGGACTTTATTGAATCCCTAACACAAGAGCAGACCAAGCTCATCAACATGGGAAAAATCAAAGGCCGAAAGGTGCATGCACTTACTCTGAAATATTGCATCCATCAATATCATAATTCTAAATATAAAGGAAAAAATAAATATCATGCACATCTGAAGAAGGAAGGGTACAAAAAACCCTTCACCGATGGCTCCAGATCCAAAGGGGGAAAGGGAAGAAAAGGGGAGAAATGCTCATACTACCATAAAGGATTCCATTCATAATCCACATGCATGCAAAAAAAAATAGATATAATGACTCAAATAATTCAACAAAAAAACTTTGGACATTACATGCCTGAGGGTGCCAAGAAGAAGAAGTCAGAAAATCAGAATCCCAAGAAAGGAAATTCTAGCCATGCCTTGATTTCCATCAACTCTTCTCTCGATGCTTGGATCGTAGATTCAGGAGAATCACATCACATGGATACCAAAAAAGTAGTCTATTCTTCATTGGATGCATATAAATTTCCTCCTATTTTGATGGGGGACAACTCTCCAGTCAAATTCACCATCAAAAGAGGGATTGAACTCACCAATGGAAGCTTCGATAATGTGTTGAACGTTCCCAAACTTTTCGTCAACCTTCTCTCCGTGTATCATATGAAGAATTTCAGAACCGGAAAGAAATTCATATTCACACAAAATGTAGTGGACATATATGAAATGAAAACCAACTAGAGGGTTCCTACCGGTGAGGTAAATGATCAATCTAGATTGTATACATTTTATGAATTTATTGAACCAGATTTTGTTTTACTGCATACCCATGCTGATGAATGTAGTAGGATATGGTACGAAAGGTTTGGACATTTGAATTTCAGATATATGAAACAGCTTAGCAAGAAAATATTGGTTGATGGTCTACCATACATCCACTTCTCCAAGGGAGTATGTGAGGGATGTGTTCTTGGAAAACACCCTCAAGAGAAATTCAACAAAGGAAAGTCTTAGAGAGCTTCCACGCCTTCAGATATGATCCATAGTGACCTCATGGGTCCTTTTTCGCATCCATCTATCAACAAAAAGAAGGTTTGTTCTAATTTATGTTGATGATTTCTCACTTTTCACATGGATTTACTTTCTCGGGCAAAAATCTGAGGTCTTTCAACACCTCAAAGATTTCAAAGCCCCAGTTGAGACACACTCCGGAAATAAAATCAAATTCCTATGAACTGATAATAGGGGAGAGTATGAAAATCATGAGATACAAAATATTTTTCATGAGGAAGGGATTCAGTTGCATCACATAGTTCCATTTACTCAGCAAATTTGCTGAGTAAAAAAACATATCTCTAAAAGAGATGGCATCTTACATGCTACATGCAAAGTCACTACCACAGAGACTATGGGGAAAAGAACTTAATTATGAAGCATACATCCAAAACAAATCTCCCGATACATCTATCAAGGATAAGACCCTCTACGAGGCTTGGAGCGACCTCAAACCGGAAGTGACCCACTTTTGTATTTTTGGTTCATGTGCATGGGCCCGGATTCCCTCTGAAAATAGGAAGGAACTTGATCCATAGAGAACTAAGTTTATTTTTGTTGGATACCCCAACGATGTGAAGGGATACAGACTTATTTATCTTTCCTCGGACCAGATCATCATTGAGCAAAGTGTCCAATTCGAGGAAAGTGTCTCGCATGTACTTCAACAGTCGCATGTAGACACCTTCATTCTTCCACCTATTTGAGATGATGAGCATGCACATGTCGAATATTCTTCAGATGAGAGTTCTAATTCAGAGGAATTATATGATTCAGATATAGATTCATCACAATCAGATGCATATTTAGAGCTTCTAGATGCAGATGCAGATCCAGAGAAGAGGCCCAAGTGGGCACATACTACTCTTTAGGATGCAGGGGATTTTGTTGGTGATGTCGCCGATATTAGGAGGACTCGATATGATTTCGAGGATCCTCTTATTTCACTCACTGCCACTGAACCATTTCCCTCTAGGAATATTTTCTTGGTTATGTATTTATATCCACAGTCTTATGGAGAGGCTGCTGGAAATCCCTTTTGGGAATCCACCATGCAGAAGGAGTACACCTCTCTCCTCAAGAACCAGACTTGGGATCTAGTACCCCTTCCTTCTGGAAGGAAACTTGTCAGGTGTAGATGGGTCTATAGGACCAAGAACAAAATGGATGGATATATTAGCAGATACAAAGTAAGGCTTTCAGCGAGTACATGGAATTGACTATGATGAGGCCTTTGCTCTAGTTGTGAAGATGGATTCCATACGATTGTCACTTTCCATTGCGGCAACCAAGGTCTGGGAAGTCCATCAGATGGACGTTAAGAATGCATTTATTCATGGTGATTTCTCTGATGATATATATATGGAGAAGCCCTAGGGATTTATGCAGGATTCATCTTTGTTATGTTGACTGAAAAAATGTCTTTATGGCCTCAAGAAGGGGAATGGTATTCCAACATGGAATCCTACCTGTTGTCACAGAACTTTGTACGTTGTAAATCAGACCCTAATGTCTACATGCTCAGGACGGTTGATTCACTTCTACTCTTAGTTATGTATGTTGATGATTTGTTGATCATTGGTTTCTCAACTTCAATGATCGCTACAGTCAAGAGGATTCTACATGACTGGTTTTTGATGATGGACATGGGTCCACTACACTTCTTCCTTAGACTCGAGATCAGTCAGGATGCATCAAGCATCAAAATGTCTCAGGCTAAGTGTGCTCGAGATATTTTTGAGATATTTCACATGATAGACTACATGTCTACTCCAACTCCTTTCCTATCAAAAGTTAAACTTGAGGATGGTGGGGACACTCCACTAGTTGAAAACACACTGTACAAAAAGCTAGTGGGGAGATTTTGTATCTCACACACTCCAAAGAAAACCTCTCCTATGTAGTAGGCATATATTCCAGGTTCATGCAGGAGCCGGATGAGCTACATTGGAAGGCTGTGAAGTGTATCCTTCGATACACACAGGGCACCATCACATTTGTGATTCATTATGCAGCGGGATCTAATTTAGATCTCATTGGATTTATTGATTCTGACTGGGTTGGCGATAACACTGATTGCAAGTCCACATCTAGTTACTCACTCAATATTGGTTTTGGGCCTATCTTTTGGTTGATCAAGAAGCAGGTTGCTATTGCTCTTTCTTCAGTCGAGGCATAGTACATAGGGGTAGTTAACATAACCATTTAGGCTATGTGGCTACAACAGTTTCTGATTGAGTTGGGCATTCAGTTTCATCGATCGTTCGTCATCTAATGTGACAACCAGAGAACTCTAAAGTTCTATAGAGATCCAGTTCATAGGTAGTGGATGAAGCAAATCAAGATCCATATGCACCACATCTAGTACTTAGTACACGAGGGGATAATCAACCTATAGTTTTGTCCCTCAATAGAATAGAAAACATACATATTCACCAAGACCTTCACTGAGCATAAGTTCCACTCTCTATGAATTTGTATTGGAGTGAAGGGGACACATGTTAGAGGTGGAATTGCTCACATTGGATCCAAAAAGATTCAATAATGTCCAAGATTTATTTACAAAATTCAAGGATTTACTGTCGCAACTCAAAGCTTGCGAGGTAGATAAATCTAAGGAGGAGAAACAAATGGTTCTCACCATTCTCTCCAAGTTTGGTCCTCAATTCTTTTTGTGTGTGCCCACATTCCATTAAGTTAGATTCACCTCTAGAGCCACCTAGAAGATTCCTTATCTTGAGGACTTTATCAAATCCCTCACGCAAGAGAAAACCAAGCTCATCAACATGGGAAAAATCAAAGGCCCGAAGGTGCATGCACTTATTGTCCAAGATGTTAGTCATCAATATCATAAATCTAAAGATAAATACAAAAGGAAATCTCATGCACATCCGAAGAAGGAAGGGTACACAAAACCCTTCACCAATGTCTCTGGATCCAAAGGGGGAAATGGAATAAAAGGGGAGTGTTATTGGATAAATCCGTAAGTGCGGACACAAACCGATCTCCCTAGATCCACCTGGATCTAGAACAAAGCAAGACAGAATAATACTCTTTCCCTAGATTTGGACTGTTGAATTAACTAGGAGGCAACAAATAATAACATACCTTATTATCGCTTCCTATGGTCTTTGTTGCTCCCGCTTCACTCTAGTGCTCTCATGCAGTCAAGACCAAGACGACACAAACCAACCAAAGTGAGGAAATCACAATCTATTCAACAGTCAATCTATGTATATGATCAAGGAATTATACAATAAAGTGGAAATAGCTTTATGGGAAAGGGACATATTACTGTATCATATTAATGGAAAGTAAAGATTACAAACTAAGCCTTGATGTCACAAACTTCCTTTTGATGGCCCTTGGCTCTGACACACACACTTGCTCACTTGCATGAAGAAGATCAACTCCTTTGGATGAACTTGCTAGAGTCTCCAAGCTACTGTAGCATCAGTCCTTCACACAATTCTTTCACTAATTATCCAATGAATCTCTTGCTTGTTTTCTTAACCTTTTCCATGATAATTCCCTCAATATATAGGAGAGAATGAATTAGTTACTTGGATAAGAATGATCCCAAAATATCAAGAAATCCAGTACTAGAATAACGATTCGAATGCCATCTCATCCTTCTAGAAGATTCCCTTATAGAAGCTTCGAGAATTCATCTTTTTCCTTACTTTAGAAAGAGTTCGCACCCTAGCAGTTCAACACAGTGTGAACTTCTTACACCCTGGCTTAAGACAGCCTGCGATAATCATGCATTCTCGTAGGCAAATATACTAGCAGCCTGCGAACCTCCTTCAAAAATGATATTTCTGGAAAGAGAAGAAAGTAACTTTTCTCAAGAGAAAGTTCTTATGAAGAGCCTGAGTACACCATCATCAATACATCATCATGATGACCAAAATCATGGGTAATAGAATTCCCCCCAAAGTATGAGTGTTGGAACTAGTGACAACCGATAGACTTTGTAAGCGGCATGTGTGTGTCGAGAACTCGGAGCACACCTAATCGGAAACCTGCGAACAACCAAGCATCTGCAGAATATCATATATATCAATTCTGAGGTAGGCATTCCCATACTCAGATCACATATTGATGACATTATAGACATGGGTCATGGCCACCAATAATACACTGTGGATCCATGTCGTCAAAATATAGCATAACCATTGGAATACACTGTGGATCTATGCGAGAAATTTCAAATCAAGATGACATAGCCACGAGACATACACAGTGGATCTATGTGTCACAAATTATACATAATTCATCACAACCTGGATCACAAAGATGATATCCAGGGTCTTCAATTTCATCACTTAAAGTACGAATATAACCATGTGATTACATGTGCTGAAGTCGAACATGGTAGAAACCACTTGATTACCGGTTATTGATGAAATCATTAACAAATGCGAGGGAAATCACCATTGATGTCAATGAATCCCAAGGTACACATAGTACAATCCATCGAGTGTGAATAAATGAGTTGAAGTTGAACATCTGATGGAATCTTTCGATTAGGGGTCAATGATGTAAACCCACTGTCGAAAGCGAGGAAACCTGCCATTGAGGCATGCAAGCTCCAAGGTACTAAATAATTTCTAAGATTTGATTCCGGATAATGAGCTGAAGTCGATGTAACAAAAATCGTCACAGGAGGTCCTTGATGTATCCCCCATCAATGGCATGAAATGAGTAACATATTTTGAAAGTGAAATAGAGTAGGACTTGGACATAGGGAAGGCTGACACAGAAAGAATGGATAACTGCAGATGGATGATTCAATATAGGTTTCAGATGGACTTCTCTTGAACATATGAACGACACGACCAATGATTTGGAAGCATTGACTCAAAGACGACACAGGGAATGACCTTGTGGCAAATCGAATGAGAGACAAATGGATTTCCCAAACCGGCTTCAAATGATGAATAGGGGGTGTCATGTTCAAGAGAGACACTAACTGCCAATTAATACGACGATGAAAACATATCCCTTTCCCAAATTTTCCCCCACCATGTTTGGCAAGTACCTCTTTATTTTTACGCAAGCTTGAGGAGGATAACATATGCTTGTTGATGTAAGCTCATCCTTTGGACGAGTTCCTCGGAGTATGTTTAACGAACCCTAAGAATGAGTGGTTCGGTCCCATCACGGGTCTGTCAATGTTTGTTTAACGAGTCCAGAGATTAAAAACTTGAAGGTTTTTCAAGATTATAGAGTTTGGAAAAACACTTAAAAGAGAACTCTCTCAGTTCCTTTTTCATAAAATAGTCTATATGAGACCGAAAAAGAGATAAATTATCGCTCACCAGACACGTACTTCAAATACTTTATCGAGCGTGAAAATAGCAAGGTCGCTCAAGGATCTTTTCATGTTTAGAGAGTCTAAAAAGAGCTTAAAGAGGACTCCAGGGGGTTCCTTTTTCGTATAACCTTGTTGAGCCCGAAAAAGTGATAAAAGTATGCTCGATCACGTTCCCATGTATTTACGAGCACAAGAACAGACAAAAACGACGCTCGAGGTTTTATGTAAAAACCATAAAAAAAATAAAAAAAACACGCCATAACGAAGAAAAATATGTCCATATCCTTGTATTTAATCATCAAAGTCATCACGCTTGCAAGTCATTACACTCAACATGACATTAGGGATTAGGTTTAATCGATAAATAATCATAAAAACCCAAAATGACATAGTAAAAGTAAATAAAATGAGTAAATACTCTTTTTTACCACATCATTTTACATTTCCACTATTCAGCTCCAAAAACCCCTCTTTTACCCTCCAGGTTTGGCGTCAATTTGCAGGAGCTACGAGAGACCATTTAGCGAGCCGTCTACGAAATTAAGGTAAGCTCTTTGTCCTTGACATTTTCATGGTTTAAATTTGTAATTTCATTGGGTAAATGTTTAGTTTTGAGTTGAGTTTTCAAGCCCTACATGTGCGCTGCAATTCTCACAGGCGGGCCATACGGGGCCTGCGAGAATGAGTCATTCTCGCAGGTGAGCCTAAGGCCACCTGTGAGGTTCTCGCACTGTGCACACAGGGCACCTGAGAGAACCGCAAAGCCCAATTTTTTTTTAAATTTTTAGCCAATGAAAAATATCCAAAGCATGAAAAAAGTTATTAATCCTCTTATTGTGTTCATTGTGTAGATAATTGGCCATGAACATGGTGTTAGAGTGGTGTGAAAGGGAACATGAAGAGGATAATGCAATGGCCGAAAATCATCCTCCTACCATAGCTTCTTTGAGATACTGTGGGCTCTTGAAGTACTTTCGCATCCCGGGCATGAGGGCCCAGGTCAGACTTTTAGAGTACTTGGTGCGTCTGTGGGACCCAGATCAGCAGGTGTTTCATGTGGGGGTCCACACACTGTCCTTAGACATTGAGGACATTTAATTTTTGACCGGATTGTCTTGGCGTGGGTACTATGTGAGTCTGACAGGTAGTAAAGGTGGTGGGCTAAAGATGAGTGAATACTGCAATTTATACTGCGTACCCGAGGCTGAGAGAAAGAAAGGAAAAGTGGCTATCTAGGGGGTACAAGACTTGACCCTCCGTACTATCCTTTTCACTATAGCTCGGATGGATAGGAGTTCTACTCCCCATATGGCATTACAGAGTTACTTCTAGTATGCTATTGAGTGTACTGAGCCTCGAGTGTTCAACTAGGCAGACGCTGTGTTGTGCAGCATAAAAAAGCAATTAACTAAATGTAGGCAGGGTGACCTGAAGCAATTCAGGTATGGATCTTTACTGGAATCCTTCTTCCTTGAACGGGTCCCATTACTGAGGCTACAGGTGGAGTGGAACTTACCGGCTCCCATGGATCCATGGATGCTAAGATGGTGTCAGCTCATTGCCCAACACGTAGCAAGACTGATCATCAAATATGATGATACCTTCTTTGACTAGCTTCAACCACAGATGTTGATGGTTGATGACTATGCTTATGCTGGGCTAGATTTTCGAGGAGATCTGGATTTGGCATTGCCAAAGGATGCTTAGTGGGGGGACCTTGGTAAGAAGTACACACATTTTCTCTTTTTAAATGTTTTTGATTTTTTTATCATATTCAAATGTTTTTGTTTTATATGTTCATCCAAAGACTAATACAAAATCGTTTGTTGATAACACAGATGTTGGACCTTACATACCTCCCGACACTTCTCCTATCCAGCGGAGAGGAGAGGTAGCGGCAACACCACAGTATGCTGAGGATTACTAGGTGGTGGAACAGAATCTAGAGGGCCTGACTGCAGACATTCCAGACATGACTCTGGAAGAGGTTCCACGACGCGATCAGTGTCATACTGTAGGGGTATCAGCATCTATGAGCCAACTTCTCCGTAGGGTTGCTAGGGTAGTCATGTGTTACCGTGAACGTCATCCGTGACGTCACTTTGTAGAAGCTATGAGCTTCAAATTTTGATATTTTGGTCTTCAGACAAACTTTTTGTAAAAAATCTTTTATATCGTTATATATACAGATGGATTCTATCAGTTTTCTTTTATATTGTGTGAATTTTGTTGTGTTTTACTTATAAATGATTCAAATGTCTGTCCAATACATAATTAGCCAATGCATTTGTTAATGTTTTTAGACATCTAGGAATATGTTGATATTCAATGTGATCAAAATAACATTCCAAGAGGCGAATTCGCAAATACACCCGTAACAAAGTAGGACTTCGAATAGAGTAGATATTACTTAAGTGTAGTACTACCAGTTGCGAGTCAAGTCGCACAACCAAATGACGAATTCCGAGGGAGATAACATCAACCAATAATTCAATAATGGCGCTATACTTTGCAATGTTGTTGGTTGCACAGCCGAGGCACACACCTCGCCGAGAATCACTAGGAATTCGAAAGTCCTCTCGAGTATTTGTAATTCGAAAACGTTCTAGAGAATCAGTTCGTTCCACTTGTGGTGTGGTGATGATTGTGGATTCACTGTGACTAGGAGAACCCTCAGGTGTAGCTGTAGGAAAGGGTTGAGAACCGTCCATATTCTCTAGAGATAAACCTTGCATTCTACATGAATGACGTGGAGGAGCCATTGTAAACGAGTGACAAACTTTGCAAAGAAAATCCTATGGTCAACTTCGAGAAGCAAATAACACGCACTAGTAAATAAAATCTAGAAAGCAATCACCAGGCAAACAAGACCTTCTAATTTCAAAGCCACTAGTTGGTGATGAAATCCAACGTCGCAACAATGAGACAAGAAGGGGCGGGGCTATGGTGGAAAAGTTATGCTGACGACCTGCTTAACGGACTTACACCCTGGTGCAAGCTCCCACACATAATCGTGGGTATACCCTCCAAGGAGCTCGAGTGAGTTTGGTCAATTTCAATTCCAGGTACCGTGAAGACTTTCCCCTCCACAGTCACCTTGGGTAAGAACCTAGAAAGATAGGCCACTAAGGTCACCACCAACAACAATAAATCCTAGGGGAACACTCGACAGTCCGATCCACATGCAAGGGCAGGGTATCGAGCCCACAATCAACTCAAAAGGCTTCCACTCATCATTGTGGGTATACCTCCGAGTGATCCCCATAATACGTGCAATCTCTACACTGATATCAACAAAGCAGGGTGAGTAACTCTGCCAATATCAATGCGACCTAGTGTTTGACCCTTGTGTGAGAAGGGCTTCCCAGGACAAGATGTTGCAAATGGAATTTAACACTCCCTAACACAAGATGCTATTGTATGTTTTGTCCGTTTGGAGAGTGTATCTCTCTTGCTACTCCAAAGAGCTAACCTAGATAAATGTTGGTGTAATAGAGCCCTAGAAAAGAGTTACTAGATAAATTTTATGATTATGCAGTGTTATTAAGAGTTGTTGTTTACTCAAAGGAAATGAAAGTGAAACTTATGTTGTATGACTCTGACCCAGCAATGCAAGGATGAGAATGAAATATATCACTTTTCATTCAATGAATCCTATGTATGGGAGAGAGAAAATTTTTTCCATATCAACCTTGAACTACAATGCAAAATTTCCTTTAAAATGAAAATGCAAACAATCAATTATCAAATGACAATTCTTGATAATATGTCTTTTTCAAATA
The DNA here is from genome assembly GCA_009831015.1 of Picea engelmannii. Lineage (NCBI taxonomy): Eukaryota > Viridiplantae > Streptophyta > Pinopsida > Pinales > Pinaceae > Picea > Picea engelmannii. The sequence continues at coordinate 991,950 of ML777510.1, forward strand.
CTTCAACAATATCAATAATTTGATTTTCAATGTTTTCTAAAATGAAAAGAATTTTTTGAAAGAAAAATCTTTGTTCACTTTTCAAAAAGGACCCTCACTATAATAGCAAGAGTACAGAAAATGAAAAAACCAAATGAACAAGAAATGACAAACCCAATCAACTCTTTCAATGAAAGAAAAAATAAAGAGAAAACCAAAGTAGTCTTCTCAATTACACAAGAAAATGATCTTTGAAACCAATAAGCAAAAGAGAAAAACCAAGAACTCAACTTTCAACCAATCACTGGTTCTCAACTAATCAAACACAGTCAGAATCTGAAGTCAGAGAGAATGGTTGTGCAAAGAAAAGTCAAGAAACGAAAGTCAAGACACAAATGACAAGAAAAGCCTTGAAATCATAAGACTGTTCATGCATGCAAACAAAGACAAGAAAGATATCAATCAATGGTCAAAGAAACTCATAAGAGGCAATCAAACTGATCTGGGCAGTTGGAAATACCAAAACTCAAAATCAAAATTTTGAAAAATGATGTTCGCAGGCAGGCAATATAACACAGTGTGAGAATCATTGATTCTCGCAGGTGACCCTTGAGCAGGGTGCGAGAACCTCGCACTGAAACCTAAAGGCAGAGTGTGAACTCTACCAATTCTCGTAGGCTGCAATGAAGTACAATGCAAGAATGCCTAAACATAATCAAAAATTTGAAAAATGAAGAAAAATTGAAAAAGGTCTCTGGACCCAGAGGGTCTATCAAAATATCCTGAAGACTTAGAGATTGATAGGATAGGAAAAAACTGAAACCAGAGTGTTAGCATCAGAAGTCACTCCTAGATTGCTTGCAGGAGCAGAGCCTGACACCCATCAGTTTTATGTCACGATAGTTTTTAAAGTATAATCAGATGGGTAGAGACTCAGGGAAATACCATTCTAACTCAGGGACTGGGTCTGGCATGCAAGGAACAAAGTAGGTCTTGATCTAACTTCAGCCAGTGGGTTAATTGAACGATGAGCAGGTGGAAGACTTGGTAAGAAAGGCGAACAAACAACTTTAGGCCACAGGCTTCCAGCGGTTTGCAGAGGAAAGACTATGAATGCAAGATCCTCTTGGTTCAGGGTATCAAGAAACTGAAAGGGGACTTGACTGGATCCTCCAATTCCAAGTCACTCAGCGTTGGGAAAATCACAAGAACTGATTAGAAACAATGTAGTTTCTACAGTGATCCAACCTACATCATCCTATAATAGCTACAAATCGACTGGATCCTCCAATTCCGAGCTATTCTAACACAGTGTAAACAGAGATGTGAAAGGAACTGACACCCATAAGGCAAGAAGTCTCAAAATTCCATGCATAAACAGAATAACAGTTCTTCGTTAAAGCTTTACAATCGGGAGATCTGCTCAACCATCGATGGATACAAAAATGGCGAAAGTGCCTACATATACTCAAAACAACAACAACAACAACATCGAGATGTTGCATCAAACACATTGCGTCTGCATGGCTTCTGACAATCTGTAGCTGCAGTCTATGAATGATCATGCACCTATGGTAGATGCAATCGAACTCCTGACAGTTCTGTGGGCGAATCGATGTTCCTTTAATTCATCGCCAAACTTTCCCATTATGGCAGAGGCGATGTCTTACCACCACCAACTACTTCAATGGGATGAGGATGGCTCAGCCAACTCGGCACCTTTGGGACGTGGGAGACCCTTCGTGCTGCCACCTGGATTAGCTGAATGGCCTGATGAATAGGCATGGAGGCAAGCGCAAAGGGTGGGGCGCATGACGGGAGTGGTGGCGCCAAAATTATGAGGGTGAGGCATGAAGCGATGAGGTGTGAAAGAGGTGGCAGGGGAAGACACATGGCGGAAAGCAATAAGAGGAGGGGACAGGAGATGAGATATGATGGGCACATCTTTAATGGGGGGCTGACGTGGAAAGGAGCAAGAGACATGGCAGGTGGTGAGTAGATGATGAGATGGGAAAGGGACCACACAGACCAGAAGAGGGGAGATGGAAAGATGTCGGAGGATGAGGAAGGGGCTAAAGGAAGCGAGCCTCATCGCATGGTCAGGTGGAGAACAGATGGCAAAATGACACGACAAGGAGGAGGCCCCACGTTGATTAAACAAATAAAGATAGAGGATGTCTGGATTTACTGTGCGCCATTTATTCGGGTGCTCTAATTGCAATCGTCGGAGAGATGCGTCCTCGATTCCAGACCCCCCCCTCCACTTAAGGGTAGAAAGGCGGGGGGGCTCCGGAATCACCCGACGCGTCGTTGATCCGGGCACTTCAATCATAGCCATTGAAGAAGTGCGCCCTCGATTCCAAACCCACTCCCCTCTGCTTAAAGGTAGAAAGGTGGGGGGGCTCCAGAATCCTATGTGCATCGTTGATCCGGGCGCGCGAATCTCTGCCGCCCAAATATGCTTGTCACTTAATCACAAGCGCACTTTGCATCCGCACTTAGGGAAAGTGGGTTTTTAACCCACTCCTTCACTTTTTTACCTCCAACTACAAGAAATATAGCTAACATTTGTCTCCATGGGGGATAAATTCGTCCCTGTGATGCTCTAAGGATTCGTTTTCAGATTCAGTGCCTTGTTTTTGGGCTATGGAGTTATTTATTATGCTGAAAATAAGAACAATATTTACAAAAACAAAAGACCCAACTGTGGCTCATAAAAATCATTTTTTCAAGAAATGCCCATTTACTGGGCCATTAAAAACTTTTTTTCCTTCCAGATCCTACAACCTGTAAGTGTTGTTTGAAAACACTCCAATGATCTTGAAAGGCCCAAACCAGAGGGTGTCAAACTTACTGTGCTTGCCCTTTTCCTGCCTAGGTGCATCCCATTTGAGCACCAGATCACCTTGCTCGAATTCTTTCTTTTTGCTTTTACTGTCAAAGGTCTTCTTGATCTTCTGTTGATGATTATAGGCCCTGTTCATGACCTGCTCTCTGATCTGCTGCATTTCCACCATCTGATGAATCCTTCTGACCATATTGTCAGGCTCTCCTTCAAGGCTCTAGAGGAATTTTTCCACAGATAAGGTGAGATGAGTAGGGAAAACGACCTCTGTTCCATAAAAAAGTTGCAAAGGTGAGATGCCTAGGGATTTCTTTGTTGTCACTCGATCAGCCCATAGAGCAAATTTGAGTTTTGAATCTCAGGCCCTTTTATTGTCTTCCAATAATTTCTTAATGAGCTTGATCAGACTTTTATTGGAAGATTCTGCCAGTCCATTTCCCTGAGAGTAATAGAGAGTAGAGTGAATCAGTGAAATCTCAAATTTCTCACAGAACTTGACCAGAGGCTCAGACCGAAAGGGGGAGGCATTATCAATGACAATTCGGCTAGGGAAGCCAAATTTGGCTATGATATCCTCCAGGAAGCTGATAATTACTTTGTGGGAAGTGCTTCTAGTGGGGACAGCTCCTATCCATTTGGTGAAATAGTCTGTCGCAGTTAGGATCTATCTGTGTTGGCCACTTGAGGGAGGATGAAATTCTCTAATGAAGTCCAATCCCCACTGCTGAAAATGTGTTGAAACTACTAGAGGCTTCAATGAGAAAGATTCGAGCTGTTGCTTTCCTGAAAACTTCTGGCATTTGATGCAAGATCTGATTTTTTCTGTAGACATTAGGGAATAAAGTGGGCCAGTAATACCCTGCTCGGAGGATCTTATGAGCTGTGGTCTTCTAGAAATGATGACCTCCGTAGAGACTGCTATGGAAATCAAACATAACCTTCTGGGCCTCTTGCGGGTCCAGACACCTTAAAAATACCCCTAGGGGGTCCTTCCAATACAAGGCTTGGTCAATGAGGCAATATCTGACTACTTTGAGCTTTAAAGCTATGGCCTTACTTTTTCCCAATCCATCAAGGGGCTTTAATTCTTGCAGAAAATACAGGATATCCTTATACCAGGAGTAAGCTGCTAGTGATAAGGCACCCTGAAAATGCTTGTTGGATGACTCAGCATGCTCATTGGTGAATTTAATCCCCAAGGCTTTGCAATTGGATTCATCCAGCAACTTGGATAAACCATGCCCCTTTATCAGCTTGGTAGGCTTAATCCTTAGATCAAACTCTAGAATCTTGGTAATCCACTTACCTCTTCTCCTGTCTATGTCAGGCTGTATAAGAATGTCCTTCACAGAGGCCAAAGGAACATATGTAGTGATCTTTGAGTGCAAGAAATAGACTCTGAAAGCCTTGAGATCTTTCACCAGGGCATAGGCCTGCTTCTCCATGATCTTGTACTGGAGTTCTACATCTCTCAATGCCTTGCTATAGAAGACAATAAATTTCTCTCTCCCTTGATCATTTTTCTGCAACAAGACCATTGCTACTGTATCACAAGAAGCAAAAGAAAAAATCAGGAAATCTTTGGAATCGTCAGGACTGATCAGCACAGGTGCCTCAGTCAATGCCCTTTTTATTTGGACAAAATATTCCCTGGGTTCAGCGGTCCATTTCACTTCATTTCCCTTCCTGAGCATGGTCGTGATGTGTCTCACCAGCTCAACAAAATTTGAGACGAATCTCCTCAGGAAATTAATCTTCCCTAAAAAGGCCTAAACCTCTTTCATAGATCTAGGAAGTGACAGGGTCTGAATTGCTTCTACCCTGCTAGGATCAATCCTCACTCCCTCTACTGATACTATATGGCCTAATAACTTCCCCTCCTTCATAGAAAACAAAGATTTCTTGGGGTTCAGGGATAAGCCAAACCTTCGACACTTCAAGAAGACTCTCTTTAGATGACAGCGGTGCTCCTTGTCTGTCCTAGAGAAGACTGTGATATCATCCAGATAGATTACCACAAACTGGTCCTTCTCCTCGATGAATGCTATGTCCATGGCTCGCTGAAATGTTGCTCCTGCATTCATCAATCCGAAAGGAATTTTAGCATACATGAATGTGCCCCAAGGGGTGGTGAAGGTTGTCTTCTCTCTGTCCTCAGGCATGACCGATATTTGATTGTAACCAGAAAAGCCATCAATCATGGATATTCTAGATGCACCGGTTACCCTCTGCAGTATGTGTTCCATGTTATGCAGGGGATAATTATCTTTCTTTGAGCTCCTATTTAGGTTCCTGAAGTCGACACAAAGCCTGATTTCTCCACTTTTCTTTCTTACCGGGACCAAATTTGCCACCCATTCGGAATATCTTAAGGGGATGATGATGTGGGCCTCTAACAACTTCTTCACTTCTTTCTCCATGACAGGAAGCAACAAGGGATTTATCTATCTTAGCTTCTACCTAAATGGCTTAGCCTCTTCCTTCAGTGGGATCTTGTGTTCAATGACTGATGTGTCATATGTCTTGAGGTCTTCATAGGTCCATGCAAACACATCAACAAACTCTCTCAGCAACTCAGTATATTTGGCCCTCTGTTCTCTGGTCAAATCCCTTGACATCTTGACAAACTTAGGCTCCTCTGGGGTGCCAATGTTGCACTCAGCTGTGTCGGCATCATCACCTGAAAATCTACCCTTTACTGCCACATCATTCCCATCGAACAATCTCTCTAATGGGACTAGTCCCCTTGGAATGTGATTGCTAGGCAGCTGAATAATGTCATGCTTTGCTATTTTACTCAACAACTTACCCCCATCAAACCTTTCCTCAGAGATAGAATCTTGGTCGATATGTATCTCCGAAAATTCTTTGATAGTCTCCAAGAACTTCTTGATCCCGAGATCATCCTCAAACACCTTCCAATGTTTGACGTTGTCAGATATGGAGGGCCTATATTTTACTTCTACATAATACCTAAATTTGGGCGGCAAGGGTACTTTGAAATTGCTTGCTGATGTAGCCAAGGAATCTTCCACTGTGTTCTCCTCTCTTGGGATGAAAGAAATGTTGAACGCTGAGAAGAAACTATCAATTAAGTCCCATACCTCATTTTTGTAACTCCTGAGTCGAGGATGCTTGGCCTAATAAGCGCTTCTGATCTGCTGGACTACCAACTCGGCATCTTTGAACACTGCTACCTCTTGAATTCCCATTTCCCTTGCGGCTCTTAATCCTAGGATAAGAGCTTCATACTCTGCCACATTGTTGGTAGCTTCGAATTCTAATTTGTATGACAGAGATGTGGTTTCCTGAGCAGGTGATACAAAAACCACCCCAACTCCAGCGCCTTCCCTCGAAGAGGCTCCATCAAAGAACATTTTCTAGACGGGGGTGATGGAGGGAAGAAATTTAGGGGAAATGGTGGGTTTCTTTCTGAGTTTGAGAGGAGGCTCGGGGGCATGGGTGAGATGTAGTATACTAGAGCCTAAATCAGTTTCTAAGGAAAAGATGGGATGATTGGTAGGGTTGGGTTCATCACTGATTATGTAGGCCATTTGGGCTTCTCTGTATATTCATCTATGCTCTCCTTCAAACACTGGGATAGTAGCATATGTAAGGTCCATCTGCAAGGTTCCCCCCAACCTTTTTATCCAAGATCTTGATAACAACAGACCGAACTTGGGGGGAACGTCAGCCACTACAATATCCATGACCACACTTTTCATGGGCAGTTGAAACAAGGTCACAACCAGGTCTTTAATAACCCCAAGACACTGAAATCTCCTAGAGTCAAAAGAATAGAGGTCATGATAGGCTCAGGTGACTTCTAGCCCTAAATCTTCCATGACAGTTTTGGGCATGAGGTTGTGAGAAGCCCCTGAATCCATTAAGCAGTTGTGCAGTACTTTATCATGTATGTTCAGGGACGTGTAGAAAGGAGGGGATGAATCATCTCTGTCTTCTACCATAGGACCTAGAATAACTGTAGGATTTTCATCTTGGAGTTTTATGGAGTCTGTGGGAAGGCAAGAGGCTTCAGATTGTAAAATCTCAGAGAAGCGTTTTTTAAATTCTTCATGTTTAATTAGCTCGGTGAGGGGCATAGGGATTCTGATCTTTTGAATTTCGTGCTCAAAATTAAAAGAAGATGTAGGCTTTGGAATTTCTTTTATTTCAGGAACATGATCGTGGACAATGGGAGAGAGGGATTGAGCCTTCTTACCTCTATGACAGCCTGCTACTTTATTAGCAGGCTTCTCTATTCTAGTTGACTGCTCAAGGATATCAGGTGCTGCTGTCCTTTTGTTGGACCTCAGGATGTACCTGCCTTGGCCACCGCCAACCTTGTCTCCCTTGCTCAATTCATTTAGCTGACCGTCCATGAGAGACTCCTCATAAGCTGATTGAGTGAGTTGAGGAAAAGGAGGAGTGTCTCCGAAGCAGTGGATCTCAGGATCAAGTTCGTCTGTTTCCCCTTTTTCATCTTTGGCCACAAAATTGTTTTGAAAAGGGGCCTGAATCCTCTTGTCTTCTCTGTCTCTCCCCCTCTCTCTGTGCATAGTCGGGGGAGCGATATTGTTTGGCCTCCTGAAACCCCCTTTGATTTCGGCTCCCTAAGGGCCCTTGTACATTTTCTTCCTTTCCACCTTCGGTCTCTCCATCTCTTCAGATAGAAACTTCATCATCTGGGTTAGTTCATCCACTTGAGTGTGGGGCAATGATGGGCTAGAAGTTGAGGCTTCGGATTTTCCCTTTCTTTTGTCTGCGTCGGTCTTGCTTCTCAGTCTGTCAGCTGATAATATGTTGGATTCTACTTCTATGGGTGCATCTTGCATTTGAGCTAAGGAGGTGGCTCTTCTTTCTCTCAATAAAATGAAAAAATCAGGGTCAAATGCACCAGCATAGGACGTTTGGGCAGAGGCTTCTGAGGGCTTTATCTCTGCAGGAATCTTGTTATACATCTTATTGAATCTTTTGGAGAAGTCAGACATAGACTCTCCTTCCATTTTATTCAAATACCCAAACTCTATCATGTAATACATGAAATCTTTCCTATCTCCCCACTGCCTCAAGAAAACATTATCCATAGCTTCGATCCCAGCAATAGATCTGGGGGTCAATCCTCTAAACCATTTCCTCACCTCACCATCCAGGCTCTGAACGAAGACTCTCATCCAGACATCTTCATTTTCAATGTTTAAGTTGTCTTCATAACTGTAGAAAGCAGCCAGGTGCTCTTCTGCAGTTATGTCCCCTTCTCTAGTGAAATTGGGCATGTACTTCAAGTAGTCTCCAGCAGGAAGAGGATTCATAGGATGGGGCAGGATTAAGGGAGAATATCTAGCAGTGACTATGGAATCCATTCTATTCAGAGGGGGATTAACACCAGCCATAGGAATATTGGGTAGAGGAGAACTTGGGGGAGAAGGAGTTCGCGAAGGGGCTACTGGGAATGAGTTTCAGAGAGGAGTGGGAAACAAGAGAGGATTTAAGGAGAAGGCTAATGAGCTCAAGTCAACAGGTGCTCTTCTTTGTGCAGGAGTGGGGAAATCTTCTACAGTCACGGGTCTTCGCCAAGAAACAGCTTCAAAGGAGAGGGGAGTGACAGGGGTCTCTCCCTCCAATCCCACACCAGGAGGGGAAAACCCAGTAGGAACACTCCCAAAATTCAGGAAATGGGAAACCTCTGAAGGAGGTCTATCAATAGACTGAGGAGGAGAAAAAGGAGTTCTTACAAAAGGAAATGGCAGATTACCTGTTTCGGTGGTGGAAGCTTCTTCCTCAGGAGCCTTTCGTTTTTTGAGAACCACCTCTGGATCAGTTACAGGTGTAGCTAGAGGCAGTTGTGGATGTGACTACGTATGTCTGCCTCTGGAAGCCACAATTAAAACAATGGGTTCACTCTAGTGGAGTCATCACAATGGAGTCTCCAGGTGCACAGTAGCAATATCAATAGTTCTGATATCTGATGCACCTTCAGAATCAGTTGATCGTTGCAGTTCAATCTCGAGGGAAATATTCAACTTCATCCCCGGAAACGGCGCCAGAAATGTTAGCGTCGGAAGTCACTCCTGGATTGCTCACAGGAGCAGAGCCCAACACCCATCAGTTTTATGTCACGATAGTTTTTAAAGTATGATCAGATGGGTAGAGACTCAGGGAAATATCATTCTAACTCAGGGACTAGGTTTGGCATGCAAGGAACAAAGGAGGTCTTGATCTAACTTCAGCCAGTGGGTTAATTGAAAGATGAGCAGGTGGAAGACTTGGTAAGAAAGGCAAACAAATAGCTTTAGGCCACAGGCTTCCAGCGGTTTGCAAAGGAAAGACTCTGAATCCAAGATCCTCTTGGTTCAGGGTCTCAAGAAACTGAAAGGGGACTTGACTGGATCCTCCAATTCCAAGTCACTCAGCGTTGGGAAAATCATAAGAACTGATAAGAAACAACGTAGCTGCTACAGTGATCCAACGTACATCATCCTATAACAACTACAACTCGACTAGATCCTCCAATTCCGAGCTGTTCTAACACAGTGTAAATAGAGATGTGAAAGGAACTAACATTCATAAGGCAAGAAGTCTCAAAAGTCCATGCATAACCAGAATAACAGTGCTTCGTTAAAGCTTTACAACCGGGAGCTCTTCTCAACCATCGATGGATACAAAAATGGCGAAAATGCCTACATATACTCAAAACAACAACAACAACAACATCGAGACGTTGCATCAAACACATTGCATCTGCATGGCTTCTGACAATCTGCAGCTACAGTCTATGAATGATCATGCACCTATGGCAGATGCAATCGAACTCCTGACAGTTTCGTGGGTGAATCGACATGCCTTTAATTCATCATCGTACTTTCCCATTATGGTAGAGGCGATGTCTAACCACCACCAACTACTTCAATAACTGCTTCATTGGGATGAGGATGGCTTGGCCAACTTGACACCTTTGGGACGTGGGAGACCCTTCACGCTGCCACCTGGATTAGCTAAATGGCCTGATGAATAGGCATGGAGGTCAGCGCAAAGGGTGGGGTGCATGATGGGAGTGGTGGTGCAAAAATTATGAGGGCAAGGCATGAAGCGATGAGGTGTGAGAGAGGTGGCAGGGGAAGACACATGGTGGAAAGAAATAAGTGGAGGGGGCATGAGATGAGATATGATGGGCACATCTTTAATGGGGGGCTGACGTGGAAAGGAGCGAGACACATGGCAGGTGGTGAGTGGATGATGAGATGGGAAAGGGACCACACGAACCAGAAGAGGGGAGATGGACAGATGTCAGAGGATGAGGAAGGGGCTAAAGGAAGCGAGCCTCATCACACGGTCAGGTGGAGAACAGATGGTAAGATGACACGACAGGGAGGAGGCCCCACATTGATTAAACATAGAAAGATAGAGGATGTCTGGATTGCCTATGCACCATTGATTTGGGCGCTCTAATCGCAGCCATTAGAGAGATGCGTCCTCAATTCCGGACCCCCCCCATTCGCTTAAAGGTAAAAAGGCAGGGGGGCTCCAGAATCACCCGGTGCACCATTGATCCGGTCGCTTTGATCATAGCCATTGAAGAAGTGCATCCTCGATTCCGGACCCCCCCCCTCCACTTAAAGGTAGAAAGGTAGGGGGGCTCTGGAATCCTATGTGCACTGTTGATCCGGGCGCACGAATCTCTACCACCCAAATATGCTTGCCTCTTAATCATAAGCGCACTTTGCATCTGCACTTAGGGCAAGTGGGTTTTTAACCCATTCCTTTGCTTTTTTACCTCCATCTACAAGAAATATCACTAACACAGAGAAAATGGCCACAGAAAAATACCAAAAGCCATAAAGAAAATATATTTTTCCTTAGTGGAGTCGCCAATTTTGTTATTGGATAAATCTGTAAGTGCAGACACAAACTGATCTCCCTAGATCCACCTAGATTTAGAACAAAGAAAGACAGAATAATACTCTTTCCCTAGATTTGGACTGTTGAATTAACTAGGAGGCAAGAAATAATAACATACCTTATTATCGCTTCCTATGGTCTTTGTTGCTCTCGCTTCGCTCTAGTGCTCTCGTGCAGTCAAGACCAAGATGACACAAATCAACCAAAGTGAAGAAAGCACAATCTATTCAACAATGAATCTATGTATATGATCAAGGAATTATACAATAAAGTGGAAATAGCTTTATGGGAAAGGGACATATTACTGTATCATATTAATGGAAAGTAAATATTACAACCCGGGCCTCGATGTCACAAAATTCCTTTCGATGGCCCTTGGCTCTGACACACACACTTGCTCACTTGCATGAAGAAGATCAACTCCTTTGGATGAACTTGCTAGAGTCTCCAAGCTGTTGTAGCATTAGTCCTTCACACAATTCTTTCACTAATTCTCCAATGAATCTCTTGCTTGTTTGCTTAACCTTTTCCATGAGAATTCCCTCAATATATAGGAGAGAATGAATTAGTTACTTGGATAAGAATGATCCCAAAATATCAGGAAATCTAGTACTAGAATAACCATTTGAATGCCATATCATCCTTCTAGAATATTCCCTTCTATAAGCTTCGAGAATTCATATATTTCCTTGCTTTAGAAAGAGTTCGCACCCTAGCAGTTCAACACAGTGTGAACTTATCTCACCCTGGCTTAAGGCAGCCTACGAGAATCATGCATTCTCGCAGGAAAATATACTAGCAGCCTGCGAAGCTCCTTCAAAAATGATATTTCTGGAAAGAGATGAAAGTAACTTTTCTCAGGAGAAAATTCTTATGAAGAGCCTGAGTACACCATCATCAATACATCATCATGATGACCAAAATCATGTGTAACAGGGAGAAATGCTCATACTTCCATAAAGGATTCCATCCAGAATCTGCATGCAGAAAAAAATAGATCTAATGACTCAAATACTTCAGAAAAACAACCTTCGAGATCACATTCCCGAGGGTGCCAAGAAGAAGAAGTCAGAAGATCATAATCCTAAGAAAGGAAATTCTAGCCATGCCTTGATTTCCATCAACTCCTCTCTCGATGCTTGGATCATATATTTAGGAGCATCATATCACATGGATACCAAAAAAGTAGTCTATTATTCATTATATGCATGCAAAGGTCCTCCTATTCTAATTGGGGACAACTCTCCAGTCGAAGTCACCAACAAAGGAAGGATTGAACTCACCAATGAAAGCTTCGAGAATGTGTTGCACGTTCCCAAGATTTTCGTCAACCTTCTCTTGGTGTATCATATGACGAATTTAGGAACCAAAAAGAAAGTCATATTCACACCAAACGCAGTGGACATCTATGAAATGCAAACAAACTCGAGGGTTGCTACCGGTGAGGTAAATCATGAATCTAGATTGTACACATTTTATGAATTTATTGAACTAGATTTTTCTTTACTGCTAACCCATGCTGATGAAAGTAGTAGGATATGGCATGAAAGGTTTGGACATTTGAATTTCAGATATATGAAACAACTTAGCAAGCAAATATTGGTTGATGGTCTACCGTACATCCATTTCTCCAAGGGAGTATGTGAGGGATGTGTTCTTGGAAAACACCCTCAAGAGAAATTCGACAAAGGAAAGTCTCAAAGAGCTTCCACACCTCTATATATGATCCATAGTGACCTCATGGGTCCTTTTACACATACATCTATCAACAAAAATAAGGTTTGTTCTCATTTTTTTTAATGATTTCTCATGTTTCACATGGATTTACTTTCTTGGGAAAAAATTTGAGGTCTTTCAACACCTCAAAGATTTTAAAGCCCCGGTTGAGACACACTACGGAAATAAAATCAAAGTCCTCTGAACTAATAATGGAGGAGAGTATGAAAATCATGAGATACAAAATCTTTGTCATGAGGAAGGGATTTAGTTGCATCACATAGTTCCCTATACTCTGCAGCAAAAACAAAGTTTTTGAGTAGAAAAACATATCTCTAAAAGAGATGGCATCTTGAATGCTACATGCAAAGTCACTACCACAAAGACTATGGGGTGAAGCACTTAATTGTGAAACATACATCCAAAACAGATCTCCCCATATATCTATCACGGATAAGACCCCCTATGAGGCTTGGAGCGGGCTCAAACCCAAGTGACCCACTTTCATATTTTTGGTTCATGTGCATGGGCCTGGATTCCCATTGAAAAGAGGAAGGAACTTGATACATAGAGCACTGAGTTTATTTTTGTTGGATACCCCAATGGTGTGAAGGGATACAAACTTATTGATCTTTCCTTTCATCGGATCATCATTTAGTGAAGTGTCCAATTCAAGGAAAGTATCTTGCATGTACCTCAATAGTCGCATGTAGACACATTCATTCTTCCACCTATCTGAGATGATGAGCATGCACATGTCAAATATTCTTTAGATGAGAGTTATGATTCAGAGGAATTATATGATTCAGATACCAAGTCATCACAAACAGATGCAAATTTAGAGCATCTAGATGCAGATGTAGAGCTAGAGAAGAGGCCCAAGTTGGCACAAACTACTCTTCAGGATGCACGGGATCTAGTTGGTGATCTAGCCGATACTAGGAGGACTCGATATGATTTCGAGGAGCCTCCTATTGCACTCACTTCCACTGAACCATTTCCCTCCAGGAATATTTTATTGGTTTCGTATTTATATCCCTTTTGGGAATCCGCCATGCAGGAGGAGTACAACTCCCTCCTCGAGAACCAGACTTGGGATCTGGTTCCCCTTCCTTCTGGAAGGAAACTTGTTAGGTGCAGATGGGTCTACAAGACCAAGAGCGTAGAAGATGGGTATATTAGCAGATACAAAGCAAGGCTTGTTTAAAAAGGCATTCAGTAGGTACATGGCATTGATGATGATGAGACATTTTCTCTAGTAGCGAAGATGGATTCCATACGATTGGAACTTTTCATTGTAGAAACCAAGGTATGGGAAGTCCATCAGATGGATGTGAAAAATGCATTTATTCACGGTGATTTCTCTAAGGAGATATGTATGGAGAAGCCCTAGGGATTTATGCAGAATTCATTTTTGTTATGTTGACTGAAGAAATCTCTTTATGGCCTCAAGCAGGCTCCAAGGGCATGGTATTCCAAGATGGACTCCTACCTACTGTCACAGAACTTTGTATGTTGTAAATCAGACCCGAATGTCTACATTCTCAGGACGGTTGATTCACTTCTACTCATAGTTCTGTATGTTGATGATTTGTTGATCACTGGTTGCTCGACTTCAACGATCACTGCATTCAAGAGGATTCTACATGACTGGTTTTTTATGACGGACATGGATCCACTAAACTTCTTCCTTGGACTCGAGATTAGTCAGGATGCATCAAGAAACAAACTGTCTTAGGTCAAGTATGCTCGATATCTGCTTGAGATATTTCACATGATATACTGCAATTCTGCTCCAACTCCTTTCCTATCATAAGTCAAACTTGAGGATGGCAGGGACACTCCATTGGTTGACAACACACTGTACAAACAACTAGTCTCACACACTCCAAACCAAACCTCTCCTACACAGTTGGAACAGTTTCCAGGTTCATGCAAGAGCCACATGAGCTACATTGGAAGGCTACAAAGCATAACCTTCGATACATACAAGGCGCCATCATCTTTGGGATTCATGATGCATCAGGCTCTACTTTAGATCTCATTGGGTTTACTGATTCTGACTGGACTGGTGATAACATTGATCGTAAGTCCACATCTGGTTACTCATTCAGTATTGGTTTTGGGCCTATCTGTTGGTCGAGAAAGAAGTAGGTTTCTATTTCTCTTTCTTCAGTCGAGGCATAGTAAGTAGGGGTAGTTAACATAACCATTTAGGCTATGTGGCTGCAACATTTTGTCACTGATTTGGGCATTCAATTTCATCGGTCAATCGTCATTTAGTGTGACAACCAGAGAAATTTGAAGATCTGCAAAGATCCAGCTCAGAGGCAATGGACGAAGGACATCGAGATCCACATGCACTACATCTGGTACTTAGTACATGAGGGGATCAACAACCTACAATTGTGTCCCTCAACAGAACAGACAAAAAACATCTTCACCAATACCTTCACTAAGAAGAAGTTCCACTCTCTACAAAGTTCTCTTGGAGTGAAGGGGACACATGTTGGAGGTGGAATTGCTCACATTGGATCCAGAAAGATTCGACAATATCCAAGACTTCTTTAAAAAATTCAAGGATTTACTGTCGCAACTCAAATCTTACTTAGTTGATAAATCTAAGGAGGAGAAACAAATGGTTCTCACCATTCTCTCCAAAATTAGTCCACAATTATTTGTTTTCATGCCCACATTCCATTCAGTCAGATTCACCTCTGGAGCCACCTAGAAGATGCCTTATCTTGAGGAATTTATCGAATCCCTAACACAAGAGAAAACCAAACTCATCAACATGGGAAAAATCAAAGGCCCAAAGGTGCATGTACTTATTGTGCAAGATGGAAGTCATCAATATCATAAATCTAAAGATAAATACAAAACAAAATCTCATGCACTTCCGAAGAAGGAAGGGTACAAAAAACCCTTCACTGATGCCTCTGGATCCAAAGGGGGACAAGGAAGAAAAGGGGAGAAATGCTCATACTTCCATAAAGTATTTCATCCAGAATCTGCATGCATGCAGAAATAAATAGATCTAATGACTCAAATACTTCAACAAAACAACCTTGGATATCATATCCCCAAGGGTGCCAAGAAGAAGAAGTCAGAAGATCAAAATCCCAAGAAAGGCAATTCTATCCATGCCTTGATTGCCATCAACTCCTCTCTCAATGCTTGGATCGTAGATTTAGGAGCATCACATCACATGGCTTCCACAAAAGAAGTCTATTCTTCATTGGATGCATGCAAAGGTCCTCCTATTATGATGGGGGACAACTCTCTAGTCGAAGTCACCGACAAAGGAAGGATTGAACTCACCAACGGAAGCTTCGAGAATGTGTTGCACATTCCCAAACTTTCTGTCAACCTTCTCTCCATGTATCAGATGACAAATTTTAGCACCAAAAAGAAAGTCATATTCACACCAAATGCAATGGAAATATTTAACATGCAAACCAACTCGATGGTTTCTACCGGTGAGGTAAATCATCAATCTAGATTGTATACATTTTCAGAATTTGTTGAACCAGATTTTGCTTTACTGCTTACCCATGCCGATGAAAATAGTAGGATATGGCATGAAAGGTTTGGACATTTGAATTTCAGATATATGAAACAACTTAGCAAGAAAATATTGGTTGATGTTCTACCACACATCCATTTCTTCAAGGGAGTATGTGAGGGATGTGTTCTTGGAAAACACCCTCAAGAAAAAATCGACAAAGGAAAGTCTCAGAGAGCTTCTGTGCCTTTAGATTTGATCCATAGTGACCTCATGGATCCTTTTCCAGATCCATCTATCAGAAAAGTGATGTTTGTTCTCATTTTTGTTGATGATTTCTCATGTTTCACATGGATTTACTTTCTCAAGAAAAAATCTGAGGTCTTTCAACACCTCAAAGATTTCAAAGCCCTGCTTGAGACATTGTCTGGAAAGAAAATCAAAGTCCTTCAAACTGATAATGGGGGAGAGTATGAAACTCATGAGAGACAAACTATTTGTCATGAGGAAGGGATTCAATTGTAGCACACAGTTCCCTATACTCGGTAGCAAAATGAAGTTGCTGAGTGGAAAAACATATCTCTAAAAGAGATGGCATTTTGCATGCTACATGCAAAGTCACTACCACAGAGACTATGGGACAAAGCACTTAATTGTGAAACATACATCCAAGACAGATCTCCCCATATATTTGTCAAGGATAAGACCCCCGACGAGGCTTGGAGCGGCTTCAAACCGGAAGTGACCCACTTTCATATTTTTGGTTCACGTGCATGGGCCTAGATTCCCTCTGAAAAGAGGAAGGCACTTGATCCATAGAGAACTGAGTGTATTTTTGTTGGATACCCCAAAGGTGTGAATGGATACATACTTATTGATCTTTCCTCAGACTGGCTCATCATTGAGTGAAGTTTCCAATTCGAGGAAAGTGCCTCGCATGTACCTCAACAGTTGCATGTAGACACCTCCATTCTTTCACCTGTCCGAGATGATGAGCATGTACATGTTGAATCTTCTTCAGATGAGATTTATGCTTTAGAGGACTTAGATGATTTAGATATAGAGTCAACACAATAAGATGCAGAGTTAGAGAATCTAGATTCAGATGTAGAGCCAGAGCAGAGGCCAAAGTGGGAACAAAATACTCTCCAGGATGCAGGGAATCTTGTTGGTGATCTAGCTAATACTAGGAGGACTCGATAAGATTTCAAGGAGTCTCCTGTTGCACTCACTTCCACTGAACCATTTCCCTCCAGTAATAGTTTCTTGGTTTCGTATTTAGATCCACAGTCTTATGAAGATGTTGTCAAAAATCCTTTTTGGGAATCCACCATGCAGGAGGTTTACAAATACCTCCTCAAGAACCAGACTTTGGATCTTGTTCCCCTTCCTTCTGGAAGGAAATTTTTTTGGTGCAGATGGGTCTATAGGACCAAGAGTGTAGTGGATGGATATATTAGCAGATACAAAGCCAAGCTTGTTTCCAAAGGCTTTAAGTAGGTACATGGCATTGACTATGATGAGACCTTCATTGTAGTAGCAAAGATGGATTCCATATGATTGGCACTTGCCATTGCGGAAACCAAGGTATGGGAAGTCCATCAGATGAACGTGAAGAATGCATTTCTTCATGGTGATCTCTATGAGGATATCTATATGGAGTATCCCTAGGGATTTATTCAGGATTCATCTTTGGTATGTCGACTGAATAAATTGTTTATGGACTCAAATAGGCTCCGAGGGCATGGTATTCAAAGATGGACTCCTACCTTCTGTCACATAACTTTGTACGTTGTAAATCATACCCGAATGTCTACATTCTCAGGATGGTTGATTGACTTCTACTCTTGGTTCTGTATGTTGATGATTTGATGATCACCGGTTGCTTGACTTCAGTGATCGTTGTAGTCAAGAGGATTCTACATGAGTATTTTTGATGACTAACATGGGTCTGCTACACTTCTTCCTTGAACTCGAGATCAGTCAGGATGCATCAAGCATCAAACTATCTCAGGCCAAGTATGCTCTAGATATCCTTGAAATATTTCACATGAAAAACTACAAGTCTACTCTGACTCCTTTCCTATCAGAAGTCAAACTTGAGAATGGCGGGGACACTCCATTGGTTGACAACACACTATACAAACAACTAGTGGGGATATTTTTGTATCTCACACACTCCAAACCAAACCTCTTTTATGCATTTGGCACATTTTCCAGGTTCATGCAAGATCCGCATGAGATATAGTGGAAGGCTGCAAAGCATATCCTTCAATATGTACATGACATCATCGATATTCATTATGCAGCAGGATCTACATTAGATATCATTGGTTTTACTGATTATGACTGGGCTGACGATAACACTAATCACAAGTCACATATGGTTACTCACTTAGTCTTCATTCCAGGCCTATCTGTTGGTCGAGCAAGAAACAAGTTGTTGTTTCTCTTTCTTCAGTTGACGCATAGTACAGAGCGGTAGTTAACATAACCATTCAAGCTATGTGGCTACAACATTTTCTCACTGAGTTGGGAATTCAGTTTCATCGGTCGATCGTCATCTAGTGTGACAAACAAAGAACTCTAAATTTATGTAGAGATCCAATTTAGAGGCAACGGATGAAGCACATCAAGATCCACATGCACTACATCAGGTACTTAGTACACGAGGGGATCATCAACCTACAATTTTTTCCCTCAACAGAACAGACGACATGCATCTTCGCCAAGACCTTCACTGAGTAGAAGTTCCACTCTCTGCGAAGTCGTCTTGGAGTGAAGGACACATTTTCCTAGCAACTGTAGTTCTTCTTTTTACATACATTTTACCTTGAGGGGAGGTTTTTTCCATGAGGTTTTCCCTCTTTCCTCACTTTATTTCAGTGTATATTTTGTATTTGGGTACTTGACATGGCCTCGTTGCCGGGACCCATTCTTTATTTTCACCATAGTGATGTTCAGGGGGGGTGTTGGATTTACTTCACACACACCTAGGATTTCTTTTTCCTACGGTTTTTCCTTTTTTATTATTCATTATTAGTCATTATCTAGTCTCCTATATTTTAGGGTAGAATATTCCACCTAGAGAATATTCTCTTCAGTTGACACTTTAGTTTGACTAGTTGATTTGAGTCTAGATGTTGCATTGGTTTTGTTACCATGAAACATTGGGATCATCACCATGATAATGCAAATTAGCCTTGGTTTCATCACCATACTGGTGCATTACCCTTGATTCCTTGATATACTCCCCACTACACTCTATTTCAGTCAGTTAACTGAAGACTAGTTGACTAGTTAACTCAGCTAGGTGGTAGTTCATTCCCATAACTTCTGAGAGACTAGACTAGGTGGCAGTTCACTCCCGTAACTATTGTTGTGTGTCCAAATCACTCTATACCACCACTATGGTGCATTGGTTCTCATCTAGTGTGCATTGGTTGATTTATACAAAGTATATCATGTGTAAATTATTCATTATTCATTATGGTTAATGATAATTCTTCCTTTCTTTCTCTCTTGTTTCCTCTTTCTCAATTTGTATTTGGAAAAATGTGTGGTATTTTATAGCTATATCTATTATGTGTAGGCTCAATACATTTACATCATGGACAGGTAAAAGGGTAAACTATTCTTTTTTGAATACTTTTGGTTGTGAACCATTTGTCCATATTGATAAAGAAAATAGAACAAATCTTGAGGCAAAATCCAATAAGTGTACCTTTGTTGGATATGGTTTTAATTATTTTGGTTATCTCTTATGGGATTATGAAAATAGAAAAATCATTAGGATTAGAGATGTTATATTCAATGAGAAGGTCATGTACAAACATCAGTTGCAAGGAAAGAAACGGGAAAAAGAAAAACCAGAATACACAATGCTTGATGAGAACACTAAAAATAAATTCCAAAGGTACCATAAAATCAAAATGTACAACAACAGGAGTAGCAGGTACCTCAAAATCCTACAAGTGTTGTTAGAATATCTACTAGGTTAAGTATACCCCCTGAATGATACTTTCCTTCATTGTATTATTTATTGTTGAATGATTTTGGTGAGCCAGAAAGTTATGAAGTGGCAATGGAGGTAGACACTAAAAAGAAGTGGGAGCAAGGCATGAAAGAGGAAATGGATTACTTGGTAAATAACTAGACTTGGTACTTGGTTCAGTTTCCTATAGATAAAAGAGCATTGCAGAATAAATGGGTTTATAGGTTGAAGGAATAAGATGGAGGCAAAAAGCGGTACAATGATAGACTTGTTGTAAAGGGGTTTGCACAAAATAAAGGTATATATTTTGATGAAATATTTTCTCATGTTGTTAAAATGACTTCAATTAGGACTATTTTAAGTCTTATGGCAGTATAAGTTTTTCATCTTGAACAGTTATATGTAAAAACAACTTTTCTCCATGGAGATTTGGATGAAGACATTTATATGTAGTAGCCACAAGGGTATGAGGTCAAAGGGAAGGAAAACTTGGTATGCAGGTTGAAGAAGAGATTTTATAGCCTAAACAAAGCTCCAAGTCAATGGTATTTGAAGTTTGGCAGGTTTATGACAGAACAAGGTTATAGTAGGTGTCATTCTGATCACTGTGTTTATTTTAATAGGCTAGAAAATGGAAGCTATAGTATCTTGCTATTGTATGTATATGACATGCTTGTTGTAGGGTCTAATATGCAGGATATAAATGTGCTCAAGAAGAAATTATCTAATTCATTTGCAATGAAGGATTTGGGTGCTGCAAAGAAAATCCTTGGTATGAGAATAATGTTCCTTCTTCTAAACCACCTCAACCTACAAGGTTGACACCTCAACAATTGGAGGAAAGAAAAATAGAATGTTTATGATTTAATTGTGACAACAAGTATAGTAATGGACATAAGTGTGGTGAGAATAAATTATTCTACATATATTGTGAATAGGAAGAAGAACAAGAACCATCTCAAGTGAAAATGTAGAAGAGATTTCTTTTGAAGAGTTGACTCCCACCATATCATGTGATACATTGGATGGAATTAACACTCCTCAAACTCTCAAGATCAAAGGATATATCAAAAATAAAAAGGTAATAGTACTAATTGATTCTGATAGTACTCATAATTTCATTCACTATAATTTAGACAAATCTCTCAATTGCTTTATATATCCAGTGCCATAGTTTCAAGTAATGATTGCAAATTGAGGAACTATCAGTTTCTCAGGAAAATTCCATAAGATCAATCTTACTATGAGGGAATATCTAATGACTAGTCCAATGATTGATATACCCATGGGTGGTGTTGATGTTGTACTAGGAGTCCAATGGTTACAATCATTGGGAACAATGGCTTTTAATTTTCAAGAAATTTTTATGAAATTTTTAGTGGAAGGAAAGGAAATTGAGTTAAGAGGTATCACAGGGAAGCCAAATAAGGTGATAAGCTCTAATCGCATGACAAAATTATTGAAAAAGGGGCATCAGGGTGTAATTGTACAACTATGATCACTAGATGTTCAAACATCTAAGACATCTATTCCTCTATATCTCCAAGGGATCATTGATAAGAATTCCAAAGTATTTGAATATATTCCCAGAGGTATTCCACCCACACGCGATCATGATCATGATATTCACCTAATTCCTTGTGTTGTTCCTACTAACATCAGGCCTTACAGATACCCTTATGCCCAAAAGAGTGAAATTGTGCATATGGTTGAAGAATTTTTATAGGATGGCATTATTAGACTTAGCCAATTTTTTTAATTTGCATGGGTGGTAACGGTACTCAAGAAAGAGGGCTCATGGCATATGTGTCCAGATTATAGAGAGCTCAACAAGATCACCATTAAAGATAATTTTCCCATTACTGTCATTGATGAATTGTTAGATGAACTACATGGAGCAATATACTTTACAAATTTGGATCTTAGTTCAAGGTATCATCAAATTAGAATGAAGGAAGAATATATCCCAAAAACATCATTCCGAACTCATGAAAGCCATTATGAATTTTTGGTCATGCCTTTTGGCCTTACTAATGCACCTTCCACATTCCAAGGGTTTATGAATTCCATTTTCAAGCCTTTCCTTCAAAAATTTATGTTAGTATTTTTTGATGATATACTAATCCATAGCAAGTCTTGGGAGGATCACATTCGACATGTTGACAGGGTGTTATAGCTACTAAAGGAGAAACACCTATATGCCAAACCATCCAAATGTTTCTTTGGGGTGAAGGAGGTAGAGTATTTGGGTCATATTGTATCTCATGATCATGTCAAAGTAGACCCTAACAAGATTAAGGCCATGATGGACTAGTTGATTCCAAAAACATTGAAGTATCTTAGAGGATTTTTGGGTTTGACAGGTTACTACTGCAAGTTTGTTCGGAACTATGGAAAAATAGTAGCACCTTTAATGGAATTAACTAAGAAGGATGAATTTTCATGGACTCCAAAGGAAACTCAAGATTTTGAACAACTTAAAGAGGCGATGTGCAAAGCTCTGGTCTTGACCACACCATAATTCACAAAAACCCTTATTGTGGAATGTGATGCCTTAGGAAATGGCATTGGTGTTGTTCTAATGCAAGAAGGAAGGTCCCTTGCTTTTGAAATTCATCCACTCAAGGGAAAGGAATAACACAAACCCATTTATGAGAAGGAAATGATGGAAATACTACATGCATTGAAGCAATGGCGCCCTTACCTAATAGTTAGTCACTTCAAGGTAAAAAACAATCATGAAAGTATTAAATACTTCTTGGAACAAAGACTATATTCAAAAGAACAACAAAAATGGGTGACCAAGATGTTGGATTATGATTTTGAAATCATCTGGAAAAAGGGAAGAAAAATTTTGTGGCATATGCACTCTCAAGAAAGGATGAATATGTTAAGGTCTTTCTCTGTGCTATCTCGATCATCCAACTTTATTGGATAACATAAGCAAGGGACAAATGGAAGAATGTCGAAAAAGTGTGGACTCTCATTCAAAGGTTTCAGTAGGATTCCAGTGCATCAGATACATTTACATGGAAAAATGATTAAGTATGGTACAAATATCACTTATATTTATGTAAGAACTCCCAACTCAAACAAAAGGTACTCTTGGAATTGCACACCTCTCTGGTAGTAGGGAACTCAAGATTTTTGAAAACCTATCACATGGTCAAGAAAGAATTTTTTGGGATGGCATTAAAATTGATGTTCAAAGTTTTGTGGCAGAATGTTTGGTTTACCAAAAAAATAAGGTGGAAAAAATTAAGGCACTAGGTCTTTTACAACCATTAGTCATCCCAATCCAACGTTGTGAGGAGCTTCCCATGGATTTCATCACAGGGTTACCGAAGTCTGAAGGAAAGAGTGTCATCATGCTGATTGTGGATAGGCTAACCAAGTACACACACTTTTGTGCACTCTCTCATCCTTTCAAAGCCAGTACACTTTCCACCACATTCATGGAGACAATTCAAAAGCTACATGGAATCCCAAATATTATTGTAAGTGACAGAGATCTCATATTCACTGGACATTTTTGGATAGAATTATTTTCTTTTTTGGGTACTCAATTAGCTCATAGCTCATCTTATCATCCTCAATCTGATGGAAAAATTGAGATAGTGAACAAATGTCTAGAAGGCTACATTCGTTTCTTTTTATTTGATAAACAAACACAATGGTTCAAGTGGTTACCCTTGGAAGAATGGTGGTATAACACTTTCTTTCATACTACAACAAAAATGGCACCATTTATGGATTTCTATGGATATCACCCAGTGTCCATCACTTATTCTCTAAAAGAAAAATCTAAGGTTCAAGCAGTGGAAGATCACATCGAGCATCGACAACAAGTTCTCCAACTCTTAAAGGACACCCTGACCATGGCTCAGAATCACATGAAACAACAAGCATATCAAATTTGTAGTGAAAGAATTTTTTAAGTAGGGGATTGGGTATTTTTAAGACTACAACCATACAAACATATGTCCCTCAAGCAAGCCAAGAAGGATAAAAAATTATCACCAAAGTACTATGGCCCTTATAAGGTGTTGCAAATTGGCACTGGCTGGATCTTCACGAGTACACCCAGTCTTCCATGTTTCATCCTTAAAGTTTTTTATAGGTGACAAGATCCCAGTTCAAAATGTATTGCCAGAACTTGAAGAGGAAGACAAAATCATATTGTATCTTGAAGCTATCACTAACACAAGAATTCACCAGCTGAGGAATAGATCCATTTTAGATATCTCATTAAGTGGAAGAAACTACCTGCTAAAGATTCCACTTCAGAAGATGACTCTTTTATACAGAAGCATCCATAATTACTCAAGCGTTGCGGGAAACACTTGTCTGAAGGGGAGGGGCATGTTAAGCCATAAATAGTGGCACATTACCCCTTAATTGGGGTGTATTACATTAATATTGTTATTTTATTTATGCCATCTTGGGTCCATTAATTTTAATTGTACCTCATAGTCTCCTATATATACCAACGAGACCTTTTCATTTGGAATCATCTTGTATTTGTGAATTTATGTGGTGTATAAGGAGGTTTCTCCCTCGAAGAGGCTATTTATCTGAGATTATCTCTTTGTCAAGGTGTGGAATACTTATTTTGATTTTTTTATGCTATTTGGATATTTGTTTCCTAACATTAATGGACATGTCTCTTACATTTTTGTATTTTCATTAATTATTAATTATTTATATTTATATTCATACATTTTATTATAAATAATATAATTTAATAATCAATATTTTTATCATTAATTATTAATCTTGGAAAATGTTTTCCGGATGTTGTTAAAATATCGACACTCCCTCTCAACAAGGGAGACATTCTACATCATGGAAAGCTTATCTTTGAAGTATATAAACTTCTCCCTAGGATCATGATACATGTTTGTCAGTCCTAAGAGATGTCTCTCTCCCACTGGAATTGAGGGGAAACTCCCT
Organism: Picea engelmannii; assembly: GCA_009831015.1. NCBI lineage: Eukaryota > Viridiplantae > Streptophyta > Pinopsida > Pinales > Pinaceae > Picea > Picea engelmannii. The sequence continues at coordinate 1,016,841 of ML777510.1, forward strand.
ATGTAACTCTCCCTCTTAGCTAGGTAGGTATCTTTCCATGAAATATTCATCTAGTAGTCCATTGACTACTCTACAATTAGTTAGTACAACACAGCTACTACAATGCGATCAATAGCTCAAATCATCCGTCACAGTCTCTGGGATCAAATAGTAGCACACAACTACTCTCAATTTATCTGGTAGTCTCTGTGGCAATCAACTAGTAGCCCACAACTACTACAATACCATCCAATATGACTACGCCAATCCATAGTAGTACATAACTAATGTCTGGTGATACACAATCACCGCTAGTGGTACACAACCACTTGTAGTAGCACACAAGTATTGTCCCATGACACAAAGTCACAACTAGTGGTACACAACTACCATAGTAGTACATAACTACTTTCTAGTGACACGCAATCATTGCCAATGGTACAAAACCAGTATAGTAGCACACAACTATTGTCCAGTGACACACAGTCATTGCCAGTGGTACACAATGTAACGTCCCTAGCCACCCATGGTCGGGCTATGCTACAAAAGAGAACTCTTTACTGTTCTCTCTGTGGAATAAACTGTGGCATACCCCGTATCCAACTGAACTATGCCACATAAATTTTTCTAACTACATGCATTTAAAACATACACACACAACACTCTTGCATAATCTTTATATATAGAACGTGATAGAAAAATACATTACATAAATGCACGAATTCACACTTTAATAATAGTAAACATAGACATGCATCATATACAGGGAATACCCATAATCATTCAAATAGTTATAAACACACATGAGATAAATCCATAAAATAAACATGTAAATAACAATGCAACATGTAATTTTATCACACAATTAACACTTATCTTTGTAAGAATATCACCAACTATGCGTAGACCTTCCACGAAACTCCCAGCCTTAGACCACATTATTCATCACTCTCAACAGTGAGTCACCCCCGATCTGAGACTAAACTCCACTCGGATAAAGGGATTCATAACCAGGCTAAAGGCTCATAGACAATAGGAAAGACTCTGTCTCAGGTGCCAAATAAAACCAACAACCTACAGTCCCTCATTCCCCACATTCCTGTCCCACCCAACAAGTGTGCCCCTTCTCTGATCAATAGTTCTTCGGCTGCCCCACTTCCTTTATGGGCTTCAGCAACAGGTTGGACAGGAAGTCTCCGAGCATTTTAGTTGCAGTTTAGCACCTTCAGGAAATATATTCCCAACAATTCTCTCACCCAGAGAAATTCTCACGGGCCTGACAACCCACCTCTTCAATATCCCACAAGCTTGACAACCCACTTCTTCAATCCAGCTCCCCAGCTAATTAGGTACATCAACACAAAATGGTTATGGATACAGGTTCAGGAACAATCATGAATATACGAATGATCACTCCATGGTTGTGTGAAGGCTGATGGAATAATCACTCTTTGATGGAAGGAATGATCATAAGAATGATGGGAGAGTGTGAAAATGAGCTAAGTCCCCACAATATGTATGCATGTCCCCAACTTTGACACTTGTCATGTTGGAAGCTAATTTGGCCCACTTGTCCCCAACTTTAGAACTTAGGATAAAATAATTATCCATACTTTATGTTTTAAGGAATATTAATATAATATTCCTTTTTGGCTCAAGCTCCCTAGCTTAGCTCTTTTCCTTAACTTTTGCCCCTCCCTTTACCTAACTAGTGGAGTTTAGTCCCCCATCTCTTTTATTGTGGTCGGTCTATGCACAACAATGTATTTTATATTAATCATGAGATATATACAAAAATAGGCGCACTGGCCTTCAACATCTAGGCTCTCCGGCCTAATCAAAACATAAGCATCCTAGCTTATAATAACTGGCTCACTAGCCTATAAAACATAACATATACAAAAGGGATCATTGGACTCAATATCGCACGCACTTAAGATGGTGCGCGTGCTATCCTGGAGTGTGCATACTTCCTCATTTTACTACACAGTTCATGCGCGCAGTATGCCATGAAATGTGCATACAAAAACGATATAAAAAAAACTCACTAGATTAAGTACATTTTCACTTACATTTACAATTGGGTTCGGCCTTAGGGATATTGCAATCCCCTCCCTTTATTTATGCACTATCCTTAGTGCATCATGTACTCATACACAACAAAATTTCAAAAATCCTAAAAAAGATGTGGGTATTCTATCTGCATTGCATCCTCATGCTCCCAAGTCGCGTCCTCAGGACTGCACCAGGTCCATTAGACGTTTACAATCCATATGGCTCGATTCTGGAGCTGTTTGATTTTTTGTTCCAAAATTCGCACTAGATGCACTTGTGTTGGCATTCGGAAGTCACTCCTGGATTGCTAGCAGGAGCAGAGCCCGAAGCCCATCAGATTTAATGTCACGGTTTGTTTTAAAAGGTGATCATATGGAGGGAAACTCAAAACAGCGTCGTATCAACTCGGAAACCAGACCGGGCATGCATGAAAGAGTGAGGTCCTGATAAACTCCAAACAGTGAGTCGTAGTAAAGGTGAGTAGGTGGAAGATTTACGCAAGAAGAGCGTAGTGATCTATTACAGACATCTGGTATGCAACAGATTAAAGAAGAAATGCATCCGAACGCAAAATCCTTTTACATTCGAATACCTAAAACCAGAGGGTACGACAACGCCACAACAAATCCTTTATTTCAACAAGCTGCACTACTGTGAATCCTCCGGCAAAAGATGAAACAAAGACGAAAAAGAAAGAGAACTGTTTGTTATAAACCAAGAAATCTCAAACACAGAGGCATAACTAGGAAACCAGAGTATTTGCTGAAACTTTACAGTCGGGAGCTTAGCTCTACCATCGATAGATACAAAAATGGCAAAAATGCCTACATATACTCAAAATTACAACAACGGTGGAACCAAGAAACGCATTGAAGGATTTGCGTCTGCATGGCTTCTGACAACACGGAGCTGCGATCTTTGAATGGTCGTGCAACTTATGGAAGATGCGATCAGTATTCTGACAATTCATTCGGCGAATCGATGTGCTTTTAATTCGTTACAAGACGTCCCCATTATGGCGGAGATGATGTCTAACCACCACCAACTGCTTCAATAACTGCTTCTTGGGATTGGAGAAGGTTCGGCCAACTCAGCATCTTGGGCTTAGGGAAGACCTCACGGGCTGCCACCTGGAACAACTGACAAGCTTGAGGGATGGACATGGGGTATGGAAGGAGCGATAGCGTTGAGGGGCACGTGGAAGAGGTGGAGAGGAGTGAGAGTGATAATAGAGAGGGGTGACAGAAGACGGGCCACGTAGGAGGGCATCCAAGATGGAACTACCCCTAGGCGGGAAGTTGATGTGGAAAGAGGGGATGCGTGGTAGGCGACGAGTGGGTGATGGACAGAAAGGGAGGCCGTGCGGGCCAGGGAGGAGGAAAGGATAAGCAACACATGGCAACGAGGGACAGTGGGTAGAGGGTGAGCGAAGTGACGGGAGGAGGGTCCACCATGGCTAAACACAGGACAGCTGAGAAGAGCATGGCTGCACGAGCGCCGTTGATCTGGGCGCTACGATCGTGGCCACTGGGAGCTGCATCAATAATTCCAGAACCCCCCCCTCGGCTTAAAGGAAGAAAGGTGGGGGGGGTCCGGAATGACCTTTATCGCCGTTGATCCGGACGCGCTCATCCGGGCCGTTGAAGAGATGCGCCCCTGATTCCGGACCCCCCCCCTTTGCTTAAAGGTCGGAAGGCAAGAAGGGTCCGGAATGTGTTGTGTGCCGCTGATCCGGGCGTGCTCATATTGACCGCACGATCTTGCTTACTGTTTACCACGAGCGTCATGTCGCCCAAAACCTTGGACAAGTGGGTTTTAAGCCATTTATTTGATTTCTGACCCCCTTAGCAAGAAATATTGCTAACATTTGGCTCCATGGGGGATAGAGTCGTCCCTGCAATGCTCTAAGAACTCTTCTGCAGACTTAGTGCCTTTGTTGTTGGGCTATGGATTCATTTATTAGTCCGAAAGCACAAAAACCCAAAAAAACAAAACCAAAACGCAAAACAATATTTACAAAACTAAACACACTGAGCCGACTGCGGCTCAGATAAAACATTTTTTTAAGAAGTGCCCATTAATTGGGCCATTGAAAACTTCGTTGCCTTCCAGATCCTGCAACCCGTAAGTGTTATTGGAAAATGCTTCAAGGATCTTGAAAGGCCCGAACCATAGGGCGTCGAATTTACTGTGTTTGCCTTTCTCTTGCCTGGGTGCGTCCCATTTGAGCACCAGATCACCTTGTTCAAACTCTTTCTTCTTGTTTCTTTTGTCAAAGGCTTGCTTAATCTTCTGCTGACGATGGTAAGCTCTTTCCAAGACCTGTTCCCTGACCTGATGCACCTCCACCATCTGATGAATCCTCCTGAGTACATAGTTAGGTTCCCCTTCATAATCTTGGAGGAGGCTTGCCACAGGCAAGGCAAGCTGAGTGGGCAAAACTGCTTCAATTCCATAGACAAGCTGGAAGGGTGAGAGGCCCAGGGATTTCTTCGTTGTCACCCGATCGGCCCAAAGTGCAAATTTGAGTTTTGAGTCCCAGGCCCTTTTATTATCCTCCAATAGCTTCTTGATAAGCTTGATTAAACTTTTATTAGAGGACTCTGCCAGTCCGTTCCCCTGAGGATAGTAGGGAGTGGAGTGGATCAGTGAAATTCCAAACTGTTCACAAAATTTGATCAGGGGCTCTAACCAAAATGGGGAAGCGTTGTCAGTGACGATTTTGCTGGGGCAGCCGAACCTAGCAATGATGTCCTCCAGGAAGCTGATGATTACTTTGTGAGAAGCGCTTCTGGTAGGAACAACTTCTATCCATTTAGTGAAGTAATCAGTTGCTGTCAAAATCCATCGGTGCTGACCACTTGAGGGAGGATGAATTTCCCCAATGAAATCCAGAACCCATTACTGAAAGGGAGCTGAGACCACCACAGGCTTTAGTGGCAGGGATTTGAGCTGCTGCTTCCCTGAAAATTTCTGACATTTAATGCAAGCTCTGATTTCCCTGTAGACATCGTGGAATAAGGTGGGCCAGTAATATCCATCCCTGAGGATCTTATGAGCAGTGGTTTTCCAAATATAATGGCCCCCACAGAGACCACTATGAAAGTCATCCGTAACCTTCTGGGCCTGTTGTGGGTCCAGACATAGCAATAATATCCCCTGAGGGTCTCTCCAATAGAGGGATCGGCCAATAAGACAGTACTTGATCGCTTTGAGCTTTAAAGCTCTCGCCTTGCTCCTTTCCATCTCATCAGGGGGCCTCAACTCCTGCAGGAAAYATAAGATATCTTTGTACCARGRGCATGCTGCTAGTGGCACAGYGCCTTGGGAACCTCTGTCGGATGATTCARCTTGTTCATGGATCAAATTGATTTCCAAGGCTTTATAATTGGATTCGGCCAGGAGCTTGGCCAATCCTTGCCCCTTTATCAGCTTAGTGGGYTTGATATCCAGGTCAAATTCTAGGATCTTGGCGATCCATTTRCTYCTTTTCCCGTCTACRTCAGGCTRTATAAGGATGTCCTTCACAGAGGTTGAAGGAACATATGCAACAATMTTTGARTGCAAGACATAGACCCTSAAGGCTTTGAGAGCTTTCACTARGGCATAAGCCTGCTTCTCCATGATCTCATATYGGAGCTCWGCATCTCTCAGCGCCTTGCTAAAGAAGGCAATAGGCTGTTCTTTCCCTTGATCATTTTTCTGCAACAGAACCGCTGCTACTGTTTCAAAGGAAGCAAAAGAAAATATCATGAAGTCTCTAGAATAATCGGGGCTGACTAGCACAGGAGCTTCAGTCAACGCTTTCTTAATTTGGTCAAAAGACTTCCTGGGTTCAGCAGTCCATTTTATTTCATGGCCCTTCCTGAGCATGGCTGTGATATGTTTTACCAGTTCATCAAAATTCGAGACAAACCTCCTCAGGAAATTAATCCTTCCCAAAAATGCTTGGACCTCCTTTTTAGATCTGGGAAGGGGCAGGGCCTGAATTGCTTCCATTCTGTCAGGATCGATTCTCACTCCCTCTGCTGAGACAATATGGCCTAATAGTTTCCCCTCCTGCATAGTAAACAATGATTTTTTAGGATTCAGGGAAAGGCCGAACCTTCGACATTTCTGGAAAACTCGCCTTAAGTGGTGATGGTTCTCTACGTCAGTCTTAGAGAAGACTGTTATGTCATCTAGGTATATTACCACAAACTTATCCTTTTCCCCGATGAACGCTATGTCCATTGCTCGCTGAAACGTTGCTCCTGCATTCATCAGCCCGAAGGGCATCTTGGCATACATGAATGTGCCCTAGGGAGTGGTGAAGGCCATCTTTTCTCTGTCTTCAGGCATGACTGATATCTGATTATAGCCAGAAAAGCCATCAATCATAGATATCCTTGATGCACCAGTGACCCTCTGCAATATGTGTTCCATGTTGGGCAGGGGGTAGTTGTCCTTTCTTGAACTCCTGTTCAGGTTCCTGAAATCGACACAGAGTCTGATTTCTCCGCTCTTCTTCCTTACTAGGACCAAATTGGCTACCCAGCTGGAGTACCTCAAGGGGACTATGATTTGGGCATCCAGCAGCTTTCTCACCTCTCTCTAAATGACCGGCAGTAGTGTAGGATTTATCGGTCTCAGCTTCTATTTGAAAGGCTTAGCTTCCTCCTTCAGCCGGATCTTGTGCTCAATGACTAACGTGTCATATGTCTTAAGGTCTTCGTAGGTCCATGCAAACACGTCAGCGAACTCCCTCAGCAACCTCGTATATCCGGACCTCTGTTCCTCGGTCAAACCCTTTGACAGCTTGATTAGCTTGGGTTCATCTAATGTGCCTATGTTGCACTCAGTTGTATCAACATCATCACCTGAAATTCTGCCCTTTACAGACACGTCATTCCCATCGAACAACCTTTCTAGCGGGATCAGTCCTCGTGGTATATGATTGCTCGGCAGTTGGATGATCTGATGGTCAGCAAATTTATTCAACAACTCCTCAGGATGGTGCTCGGGCTCCTCGTCAGGGTCCTGGTCCTCATCTATACGCGATGCAGAGAAGTCATTGATGGATTGGAGGAATTTCTCAATCTCCTGATCATCTTCAAATACCCTCCAATGTTTGACATTGTCCGGCACAGAGGGTCTATATCTTATTTCCACCCGTGATCTATCAGTGGGCAGCGCAGGAGCTTCAAACAGACTAGCTGAGAAGGCTTGGAAGTCAGCTGGAATATTTTCTTCCCGTGGAATAAAAGAGATGTTGAAAGATAGGAAGAAATTGTCAATTAGATCCCATACCTCGCTCCTGTAATTTTTGAGGCGGGGGTGCTTGGTCTGATAGACGCCTTTGACCTGCTGGACAACTAATTCTGCATCCTCGAACACAGCCACTTCCTTAATTCCCATCTCTTTTTCAGCCCTCAATCCCAAAACCAGAGCTTCGTATTCTGCCACATTGTTGGTAACTTCAAATTCCAACTTGTATGACAGTGATATGATCTCCTGAGAAGGAGATTTGAATACCACTCCGGCACCTGCGCCTACACTGGAAGAAGCTCCGTCAAAGAACATCTTCCAAACAGAGGTGGTTGGAGGGGACATCCCCTGGTCAAGACTGAGCTGCTTTCTGATCTTCAAAGGGGTCTCTGGTTCATCAGTAAACTACAGCAAGCTAGATCCTAAGTCAGTGTCCAAGGCATAAATGGGATGGTTAGCGGGGTTTGCTTCATCACTGACAATATAGGCTAGTTGGGCTTCTCTGTACAATCTCCTATGTTCCCCCCCAAAGACTGGAATGGTGGAATACGTGAGATCCATCTGTAACGTCCCCCCAAGTCTCTTGATCCACGATCTTGACAACAGCATGCCAAACTTGGGGGGAATGTCAGCTACCACTATATCCATGACCATACTTTTCATGGGTAGTTGAAACAGGGAAACCACAAGGTCTTTAATAACTCCCAGACATTGTACCCTCCTGGAGTCAAAGGAATAGAGGTCATGATAGGCTCTGGTGACTTCTAATCCTAGTTCTTCCATGACGGCTTTAGGCATGAGGTTATGGGAGGCCCCTGAATCCATTAAGCAATTATGCAGCACCTTGTCGCGTATATTCAGGGAGGTGTAGAAGGGAGGGGATGAATCATCTCTGTCTTCTACCATAGGACCTAGGACCACCGCAGGCCTTTCATCTTGGAGGTTTATGCAGTCTGTGGAAGGGCCAGAGGCTTCGGATTTCATCAGGTCGGAGAAGCGTTTTTTGAATTCCCCATGTTTGATTAGTTCGGTGAGGGGCACGGGAATTCTGATCTTTTGTATTTCATGCTCAAAATTAAAGGAAGATGGGAGCTTTGGAATTTCTCTAATCTCAGGAGCATGAATTTGAATGATGGGGGAGAGAGATTGGGCCTTCTTACCTTTATTGTTGTCTGGTGCTTCGTCAGCAGGCTTCTGAGTTCTAGCGGATGACTCAGGGGCATCCGGTGCTGCCTTCTGCTTATCTGACCTCAGGTTATACCTGCCTCGTCCACCACTGGTTTTGTCTGCTTTGCTGAGTTCATTGAGCCGACCATCCATGAAAGACTCCTCATATGCTGATTTGGTCAGGTGGGGGAAAGAGGGAGTAACTTCTACAGAGTGGACTTGAGGCTCAGGCTCATCTGGCTGCCTTCCTTCTTCATTAGTCACGAAATTGTTCTGGAAGGGGGCCTGGATATTTTGGTCATCCCTGTCTCTGTCCCTCTCTTTATGCATGGTTGGAGGAGTAAAATTGTTTGGTCTTCTGAAACCTCCTCTGTTCTCGGTGCTCGGAGGGCCTCTATTCATCCATTTTCTCTCCGTCTTTAGTCTTTCCATTTCTTCTTTCAGCACGTTCAACAGCTGGGTCAAGTCATTCACTTGAGGGTCGGGAACGGATAGGCCGAAGGTGTTGGAGCCAGAAACCGAGGCTTCCGACTTACCTTTCCTTCTGTTTGTGTCAGCCTGGTTCCTCAGTCTGTCTGCTGCGAACATATTAGATTCTACTTCTATAGCTGCATCTTGCATCTGTGCTAAATAAGTGGCTCTCCTTTCTCTTAACACGAGACAGAAATTAGGGTCAAATGCGCCCGCATATGAGATTTGAGCAGAAGCTTCAGAAGGCTTTATCTCTGCAGGAATCTTGTTATACATTTTATTGAATCTTTTGGAGAAGTCAGAGATAGACTCTCCTTCTTGCTTCTTCAGGGACCCGAACTCAGTTATGTAATATATGTAATCTTTTCTATCCCCCCATTGTCTCAGGAAAGCATTGTCTAGAGCCTCAATCCCAGCAATAGATCCAGGGGCCAGCCCCCTGAACCATTTCCTGACTTCACCGTCTAGGCTCTGGACGAAGACTCTCATCCATACATCTTCATTTTCAATATTCAAGTTATCTGCATAGCTGTAGAAGGCGACCAAGTGCTCCTCAGCGGTCACATCTCCCTCACCACTGAACTTGGGCATATACTTCAAATAATCTCCAGCAGGGAGAGGGTTCAAAGGCTGAGGAAGGATCAGAGGAGCATATCTAGCAGCGACTATGGCATCCATTCTATTC
>ML777510.1:1026895-1041038 GCA_009831015.1 Picea engelmannii
TGTCGTTCTGCCCAGGGAAAATCTTCAACTTCGTCCCCGGCAACGGCGCCAGAAATGTTGGCGTTCGGAAGTCACTCCTGGATTGCTAGCAGGAGCAGAGCCCGAAGCCCATCAGATTTAATGTCACGGTTTGTTTTAAAAGGTGATCAGATGGAGGGAAACTCAAAACAGCGTCGTATCAACTCGGAAACTAGACCGGGCATGCATGAAAGAGTGAGGTCCTGATAAACTCCAAACAGTGAGTCGTAGTAAAGGCGAGTAGGTGGAAGATTTACGCAAGAAGAGCGCAGTGATCTATTACGGACATCCGGTATGCAATAGATTAAAGAAGAAGTGCATCCGAACGCAAAATCCTTTTACATTCGAATACCTAAAACCAGATGGCACGACAACGCCACAACAAATCCTTTATTGCAACAAGCTGCACTACTGTGAATCCTCCAGCAAAAGATGAAACAAAGACGGAAAAGAAAGAGAACTGTTTGTTATAAACCAAGAAATCTCAAACACAGAGGCATAACCAAGAAACCAGAGTATTTGCTGAAACTTTACAGTCGAGAGCTTAGCTCTACCATCGATAGATACAAAAATGGCAAAAATGCCTACATATACTCAAAATTACAACAGCGGTGGAACCAAGAAACGCATTGAAGGCTTTGCGTCTGCATGGCTTCTGACAACACGGAGCTGCGATCTTTGAATGGTCGTGCAACTTATGGCAGACGCGATCAGTCTTCTGACAATTCATTCGGCGAATCGATGTGCTTTTAATTCGTTACAGGACGTCCCCATTATGGCGGAGATGATGTCTAACCACCACCAATTGCTTCAATAACTTCTTCTTGGGATTGGAGAAGGTTCGGCCAACTCAGCATCTTGGGCTTAGGGAAGACCTCACGGGCTGCCACCTGGAACAACTGACAAGCTTGAGGGATGGACATGGGGTATGGAAGGAGTGATAGCGTTGAGGGGCACGTGGAAGAGGTGGAGAGGAGTGAGAGTGATAATAGAGAGGGGTGACAGAAGACGGGCCACGTAGGAGGGCGTCCAAGATGGAACTACCCCTAGGCGGGAAGATGATGTGGAAAGAGGGGATGTGTGGCAGGCGACGAGTGGGTGATGGACAGAAAGGGAGGCCGTGCGGGCCAGGGAGGAGGAAAGGATAAGCGACACATGGCAACGAGGGACAGTGGGTAGAGGGTGAGCGAAGTGACGGGAGGAGGGTCCACCATGGCTAAACACAGGACAGCTGAGAAGAGCGTGGCTGCACGAGCGCTGTTGATCTGGGCGCTACGATCGTGGCCACTGGGAGCTGCATCAATAATTCCAGACCCCCCCCTCGGCTTAAAGGAAGAAAGGCGGGGGGGGTCCGGAATGACCTTTATCGTCGTTGATCCGGGCACGCTCATCCGGGCCATTGAAGAGATGCACCCCTGATTCCGGACCCCCCCCCCCTTTGCTTAAAGGTCGGAAGGCAAGGAGGGTCCAGAATGTGCTGTGTGTCGCTGATCCGGGAGCGCTCATATTGACCGCACGATCTTGCTTACTGTTTACCACGAGCGTCATGTCGCCCAAAACCTTGGACAAGTGGGTTTTAACCCATTTATTTGATTTCTGACCCCCTTAGCAAGAAATATCGCTAACAACTTGGAAAGCGGCTTCTTGCTCCACCTGAATCACATTCCAATAAATAACATGATTAGCATCAAGTATATATTTCTTGAGGAAAGATACATGGAATACATTATGAACATACATAGATGCAGGAAATGAAATCATATAAGAAACTGGACGAATCCTCTCTAGGATTTCAAATGGCCCTTTGAACAATAGCAATCTGCCAACTTTGAACAGTTTCCCAACTTCAGGGAACTTCTGTTGGCCCTCACATTCAAGAATGCATGGTCTCCCACATTAAATTCCCTGTGAGTTCTACCCTTATCAACATAGATTTTCTTCCTGTCTTGGGATGCCTTTAAATTTTGTTTTATTTTAATCATTTGATCCTCCATTTCCCTGAGCAAATTTGGCCCAACCACTGCTCTGTCTGTTGGGTTATCCCAGCTTACTGGTGTGTTTAACTTTCTGCCATAAAGTGCCTCAAATGGGCTCATGTTTAAAGATGCTTGGCACCCATTTTTATAAGAAAAATCTACCAAGTGTAGGTAGTATTCCCATTTTGATGGTTTATCCATCACATACATCCTCAACATATCTTCAATCACTTTATTCACCCTCTCTGTTTTTCCATCCGATTATGGATGATAAGTTGTGATAAAATTCAAATTTGTTCCAAATCCATTAAATAATCCTTTCCAAAATTTTGAGGTAAATTTTGGATCTCTGTCAGACACAATTGTCTTGGGTATTCCATGTAATCTGACAATTTCCTTCATATAAACATCAGCAATATTCGTTGCCCTGTGAGTGAGCTTAACTGGAATAACATGGGCATCTTTAGTAAGCTTATCCACTACTACCATGATAGAATCATGTTTCTTGTTTGTTCTGGGCAGTTTGGTTATGAAATCCATCGTTACAACTTCCCATTTCCACTCAGGAATGGGTAATGGTCGTAGCAAACTAGTTGGGTGTCTATGCTCGGCCTTTACCTTTTGACATTCCAAACTTCTGGCAATAAAATCTGCAACTTTTTTCTTCATGTCTGGCCAATAATATTGGCTCTTGACAGCTGCAATATTTTTCTAATAGCCTGGGTGCCTAGCATAAGGTACATTATGCATTTCTCCCAATATCATATGTTTCAATTCATTAGAATTTGGAACATAAATTATGCCCCTATACATAAGAATTTCATCATTATCTAGCTTGTAATCTTCAATTTTCTGCTGCAAATTACCTTGCTGTAAAATCGACTAATTCCTCTTAATGCAAATCTAAATTTGCAGCCTCTAGAATTTTGTCTTTCAAATCTGATTGGTACATACTAATGGTTGTAGCATGCAATTCATGCACTCTTCTGCTGAGTGCATCAACCACTTTGTTCTCTTTCCCCTTGATATGCTTTATATAAAAGTCATATTCACTTAAAAACTCTAACCATCTACCTTGCCTAGCATTTAGAGTTGGCTGATCAAATAAATATTTCAGACCATTGTGGCCTGTCCTGAGCTCAAACCTTTTCCCCATGAGGTAGTGTCTCCATTTCCTCAAGGCATGCACTATGGCTACCAACTCCAAATCATGAGTGGCATAGTTTCTTTCATGCTCCTTCAACTTCCTTGATTCATAACATATAACAAACCCATTTTAACTGAGGACTCCACCAAGTCCTTATTTACATGCATCTGTGCATACAATGAATTCTTCATTTGGATCTGCGATCCTTAGTATTGGAGCACTTGTTAATAATTGTTTCAAGTGTTGGAAACTCTTTTCACAATCCAATGTCCATTGAAACTTCACACCCTTTCTTTGCAAGGAAGTGATTGGGTGTGCTATCTTTAAGAATCCTTCAATAAATCTTTTGTAGTAGCCTGCAAGGCCCATGAATGATCTGACCTCTGTCACATTCTTTGGCGCTGACCATTCTCTAATGGATTTTATCTTCTCACGATCCACTGCTATCCCATCTTTTGAAATGATATGCCCCAAATAATGAATTTGCTTCTGATAAAATGAGCACTTGCTCAACTTGGCATACAACTGATGCTCCCTTAATACTTGCAAAACCATTCTCAAATGATTCTCATGCTCTTCTTCCAACTTAGAGTATATAATAATATCATCCAAAAATACAATGACGAACTTGTCTAAATATTCTCGAAAAACACCATTCATTAAGCACATGAAAACAACTAGTGCATTTGACAACCCAAATGGCACCACTATGAACTCATAATGACCATACCTTGTCCTGAAGACGATATTTCTGATATCTTCCTCTTTAATCCTTACCTGGTGGTATCCTGACCTGAGATCTATCTTTGAAAAGATCTTTGCATCCTTCAATTGATCAAAAAGATCCTCAATCCTTGGCAAAGGATATTTATTCTTTACAGTCACTTTATTTAACTGTTTGAAATCAATGCACAATCTTAATGTTCCATATTTCTTCTTCACAAACAAGACTGGGGCACCCTAAGGTGACACACTTGGGCATATATACCCCTTCTTCAGAAGTTCTTCAAGATGCATTTACAACTCCTTCAACTCTAGTGTACTCATTATGTAAGGAGTCTTTGACACTGGAGCCTCTTCAGGCATTAAATTTATAGAGAAATCAATATCTCTCTTTGGGGGTAGTCCCGGTACCTCCTTGAATACATCTTCAAATTCATCTAGGTCCGCATAATTCTCCAAATTTGGCACCCTGTCTTTAGGTGTCTCTTCCAAATGAGCTGCAAATATTTGACACCCTTTTCTGTAACATTTCTTCAGCTACAACATTGAAATCTCTCTAATGTTTACTACCCTAGGAATCCCCTGCACTTTCCTTAAGTTCCCTTCCTCATCCAAGCAATTAATTGTCTTGTTATGACATTCTAGGATGGCATGATGTTGGTCCAACCAATCCATCCCAATTAGATAGTCATAGGAACCTAAAGGAAAGATATTCAAATCTACTCTAGTGTTTCGTCCATTCATGTCCATATAACATGACATAACCATCTAATTAAATTTTCTTTTGGCTCATGTAGACAGTTGCACCAACCAATATTTTCCATGCTTTCTTATTGGAAAATGTAAAATTTCCACCATCTTAGGATCTATATGACTATGACTAGCTCCCGAATCAATTAAAATAGCAATGGTTTGGTTGTTAATCATACCTTGTACTTCAATCATATGTGACTGATACTCTGCTTGCTTGTTGTCCAGGGCTACATAGATCCTTGACACATTTCTGCCCATGTCCTCCACTGTTTCATCTTGTTGTACATTGTGCACAGTCCTCCCTTTTTCACCTCTGTGAGGACAATCTCTGAACATATGATCATACTTACAACCCCAACATTGAATAGGTGGTTGTCTTGGCCTTGGACCCTTTGTTTCAATCGCTCTGGGCTCTCTAGGAGATTTTTGTCCCTGTGGATTATTTTGAAAGAATGGTGGCTTAGCCCCCTTCTTTCTCTGATCCATCTTGAATTTATTTTTGTCTTCCCAAGATTTTTGGAATGATAGCCTTGCTTTCTTCTGATCATATAGGCATTTATCTCATCTTATGGTCTCCTCCAATGTCTTGGGATCATCATATTGTATTTTGTCACTAATAAATGATGGCAATCCACTCAAATAACTTTGAATCTTCACTGGCTCATCCTTGATAAAAGAGACATACTTCAACAATTCTAAAAACCTTCTCTCATATTCATCAATGGTTATACTCCCAATCTTGATTTCAAAGAACTCTTTCATTTCCTTTTCATAGTATCTCTTAGTCAAGTATTTATTCTCAAAATACTTCTTGAATTCCCTCGAAGTGGCACTTTTCTCTTTAATGTGTTGCACCTTCACAAACTGATCCCACCACATGGATGTCTTTCCTTTGAGTTGATAGATGCAATTCTACCTTCTGCACGAGAAGAATAATTATGCAATTGGAAATACTTTATCATGCCCAGCAGCCATGTCTCTGCATCTTCATCCTTCTTGTGATCACCATCAAATGTAGGAGGTTTGATTTTGTTCATTTCTTCTCATAGTTCATCCACCCCAGAACTCTTGTGCTTCCTAACAGGGGATGGAATTGAGCTGTTGTGTCCTCTCTTATTGGAATTCTTAGGGGAGTGATGGTGATGTCTGCTAACACTTTTTGATTTTATTTTCTCATCATGAAAATTGTGACTTAAAGATTTTCTTGAGCCACTCTCCTTATCCAATTTATTTTATATTACATTCAAGCTCTGTAATAGCTTCATGTTGAATTCATCCTACTACTCCTTAGCTCTCATAATCCTTTCATTATCATCTTTATGTCCTTGGACATCCCTCTGTAAATTTTTAATGGTCTCTACCATATTCATGTTTTCATCCCTTCCTTCTCCATGTCCATTGGAGTTTGTTCCTTCAATGCCCAAATGGACATCCATCCCTCTGACTTCATCTTCTTGGTTGTAAGTCCCCTGTGCCTCTTCCATTACTATGGACTCTGCACTGATATTGATCTGATCTATTTTTTGTTAACTCTACAAAATGTGCAGCCAACAAAACTCTGTCAAGCTAACTGTTTCAACATTTCATGAAAAATATGAACCATCTTGGTTCAACAATATATCATAATTATTTCTTCTTATTTACTGAAAAATTGAATGTTTAGATCATTTTTTTGGGTGGATAATCTTATTCCACTATCCAATACCTTTCCAACGCCTACTCACATGCTCAATTCTGAGTCTTGAGAAGAAAGTTATGGTTACTTGAAATTTTCTCATTAATTTTTCTGCCCATTTTTTTTTGAACTTGGCATAGCTCTGCTCTGTAAACATGCACTTTTGCACCTACTCCATTGGATTTTTTGTAGGATCTCAATTGGGTTCCTTCATATACATATTATGGACACTCTTTCCAAGTTTTAGCTCTTTCTTGGCTCTTGGTTGCTAGTTACAGCACGCTGACGTTCTATGCCAATTTGTGTTTTTGGTCTAGAATGTTACAGGTAACTTCTTTGTCAATTTAAACACCTTTAGCATGCCCAAAAATTTAATTCATCTCTGGGATTGTCTTCTATGGTTCAATATATTTCCATTGACTACTCTTGTGCCTCAATCTGATTCTGGAGCAAAAAGTTATGGCTCACTGAAGCTTGTTGGGTCATAAAATTTACCCTTCAAACAACTTCGCGCACATAAATTTCAACCTGTGAACCCATACTCGTCAGGCACAACAACAACAAAAGGTAAATTGTGCTTCACGCACTTTAAAACCACTGTGTATCACTTCTTTGTCGCGCCAATAAATTGCGCACACTATTTTTGCGTTGTGCGCCAATATCTACTGTGCGTAGTTTTGATTCTTGCACTATTACTCGTTGCACACAGTTTTTCTATCACGTGTTGATATTCCACAGACATTTCACTCTATGCGTTGCACCATGCCAAAGTCCAATATGCTCCACTGCACACAATAATATGCATGCACTAACCAAACTCTTATGTGCTTTGCCAATAATACATACACACCACACGCCATTATTATGCATGTTTGTACTGCGTGCATCTACTTATTCTTGTGCACACCGCACAATGCTAAATTTAGTGCGCACAGCCGCACACCAACATTTTTCCACGCAATGCCCAAAATTTACTGCGCACACCGCACACCAACATTTTTCCACGCAGTGTCCAAAATTTACTATGCACACCGCACACCAACATTTTTCTGCATGGTGCCCAAAATTTATTGTGCACACCGCACACCAACATTTTTATGCACAACAATTCCTCGTGAATTTCACTGCAGAAATTGGGGATTTTCCCAATTTACTATAGACATTCTGCAATTATGAAATTTGTTCAATTTCACCCCGATAACATCAGTTCAACCTCTGCAACATCAAATCGTTGTGGGTTGACATTTCTCGAACGAATTTACCCTAAATCAATTCACGAATTGGGAATTTTATTTACAAATCTCGTTCCAATTGTCATGGCTTCATTGTAACTTCCAATTCGACCCATCCTAGATCCAAATTTGCTAGAACAGATATTAAATCGGGAATATCTCACCACTTGGCTGAATTTCTCCATTTTCCCATGAATTTAACAACAAAAATTGGGGATTTTCCCAATTCCGCGTCGATGCTTCTAAATTTTACCATGGACGCTCTGCAACCCGAAATTTGGCCACTTCGAAATCAATTCTCTGTGAAATTTCGCCTCAACTCAACTTGTTTGTCCCTTTCAGTCTCAATGTTGAAAACTAAGACTATGATACCAATTTGTAACGTCTCCGGCCACCCATGGTCAGGCTACGCTACAAAAGAGAACTCTTTACTGTTCTCTTTACGGAATAAACTGTGACATACCCAATATCCAACTGAACTATACAACATAAAAATTTCTAACTGCATGCATTTAAAACATACACACACAACACTCTTCTAGAATATTTATATATAGAATGTGATAGACAAATACATTACGTAAATGCACAAATTCACACTATAATAACAATAAACATAGACATGCAACATATACAAGGAATACCCATAATCATTCAAACAGTTATAAATAGTACACATGAGATAAACCCATAAAATAAACACATAAATAACCATGCAGCATGTAATTTTATCACACAATTAACACTTATCTTTGTAAGAATATCACAAACTATACACAGACCTTCCACAAACCTCCCAACTTTAGACCACACTATTCATCACTCTCAACAGCGAGTCACCCCCAAGTTGGGACTAAACTCCACCTGGGTAAAGGGATTCCTAACCAGTTTAAAGGATTATAGACAACTGGAAAGACTTTGTCTCAGGTGCCAAATCAAACCAACAACCTACAGTCCCTCATTCCCCACATGCTTGTCCCACATAGAAAGTGTGCCCCTTCTCTACTCAACAGTCCTTTGGCTACCCCACTTCCTTTCCGAGCTTTAGCAACAGGCTAGATAGGAAGTCTCTAAGCACTGTAGTTGTAGTTTAGCACCTTCAGGAAATCTATTCCCACCAATTCTCTCACCCAGAGAAATGCTCACGAGCCTGACAACCCACCTCTTCAATATCCCATGGGCCTGACAACCCACCTCTTCAATATCCCATGGGTCTGACAACCCACTTCTTCAGTCCAACTCCTGAGCTAACTAGGTACATCAACACAAAATGGTTATGGATACAGGTTCAGGTACAGTCATGAATATACGAAGGATCTTTCCATGGTTGTGTGAAGGTTGATGGAATAATCGCTCAGTGATAGAAGGAATGATCGTAAGAATGATGAGAGAGTGTGAAAATGAACTAAGTCCCCACAATATGTATTCATGTCCCCAACTTGACACTTGTCATGTTGGAAGCTACTTTGGCCCACTTGTCCCCAACTTTAGAACTCAGGATAAAATAATTATCCATATTTATGTTTTAAGGTATATTAATATAATATTCCTTTTTGGCTCAAACTCCCTAGCTTACCTCTTTTCCTTAACTTTTTCCCCTCCCTTTCCCTAACTAGTGGAGTTTAGTCCTCCATCTCTTTTATCATGGTTAGTTTGTGCACAACGATGTATTTTATATTAATCATGAGATATATACAAAAATAGGCGCACTAGCCTTCAACATCTAGGATCTCTAGCTTAATCAAAACATAAGCATCCTAACTTATAATAACTTGCTCACCAGCCTATAAAACATAATATATACACAAAGGCTTGCTAGCCTCAATATTGCGCACACTTAAGATGGTGCGCGCAGTATCCTGGAGTGTGCATACTTCGTCATTTTACTACACAGTTCATTCGTGCACTATGCCATGAAATGTGGATACAAAAATGATATCAAAACAACTCACCAACTTAAGTACATTTGCACTAACATTTACAATTGGGTTCGGCCTTAGGTATATTACACAGAACCACCAAAGTAGCACACAACTGTTGTCTAGAGACACAAAGTCTCTGCTAGTGGTACACAACCACCGAAGTAGCACATAACTATTGTCAAGTGACACACAATCATTGTTAGTAGTACAAAACCATTTTAGTAGC
Source organism: Picea engelmannii (assembly GCA_009831015.1). Taxonomy (NCBI): domain Eukaryota; kingdom Viridiplantae; phylum Streptophyta; class Pinopsida; order Pinales; family Pinaceae; genus Picea; species Picea engelmannii. The sequence continues at coordinate 1,036,568 of ML777510.1, forward strand.
ACACAACTACTGTCTAGAGACACACATTCTCCATCATAGTCTCACGACTACGTATGTGGTTTTTTTCCTCTCCTAGGATCTGATAGTACATTACCCCCTCAGTCACATCACATGACTGATCTAGGGAACCTTTGGCCATAGGGGTTAGCCGACTGGAAGATAAACAACAAATCTCCCTCTCAACAAGGGTTGGGCATTCTGCATCATGCTAAGCTTGTCTCTAAAGTACTCATACTTCACTCTAGACATAGGCTTGGTGAGAATTTATGTTATCTCCTCATTCATGGATATGTATTGGAGCTCTATATATCCTCTTTGCACCATGCCTTAGATTTAATGATATTTGATCTCTATGTGCTTTCACTTGTCATAAAATACATGATTCTCTGAAAGCTTCACACAACTTTGATTATCACAATGTATCAAAGTCAGTTCTTACACCTGATAAAACAATCCTTAGAGAAACTTCCAAAGCCACACTACTTCACAACTTGCTAAATTGGCTGCATTATACTCAGCTTCTACAATGCTAAGTGCAACAAATGTTTGCTTCCATCTTATCCAGGAGACCATGGTAGAACCCAAACTGAAGTAACAACAATGTGTACTCTTTCTATCATCTTCACTCCTTGCCTAATCGGAATATGTATATCCATGCAACTCTACATCATTGTTTGAAACATATTTCAAACCATAACTAACTATGCTATGCATATATCTTAATACATGTTTTGTTGCAATCCAATGTTCATATCTTGTTTCAACCTAGAACTAGATTTAGAGTGTTTACTACAAAGAAAATATGTGGCCTGGTATTAACCAAATACATCAATGATCTCATCAACTGTCAGTACATAGAAGGATCCACCAAATCTGAATCAGATTCTCTTGGCTTCTTTAGGTTCGTCACCATGAGAGTGGTCATGGACGTGCAGTTCATCATCCCAAATCTTTGAAGGATCATGATAACATACTTCCCTTGACCAAGGAAGTTCTCAACTAGCTTTTGCCATACTTCTAATCCAAAATAGTAATGCATTAAGCCAAGATCCTTCATCTTGAACTTAGAGGCCAACTCCCTCTTTCTAAGAGAAACCTCTTGCCACGAACCTTACTCTCTAATTTTTGATGTTGTTGTCTAATTGCATGCTTGATTGTAGATCCCCTTGGAAGTCACCATTGATTTTCACTCAATTCTACAAGCACTATCTCTCACATATCATTCTTCATCATGGACTGATATTCCTGCATCATGGCATCTCTACAAACTTGTTGGCCAACCGTTAGGACTCCTAAAAGAGTTAAGGAAAGGGCCCAAAGAACCCAAGAAACCATGTAGTTGACAACAACCGTGGCCATGGCCATATGCCCCACATCGGTGTTGAGAAACTTAATATTTGCAAGTATCCTATCAAGCATTAAGAATGGAGTAATGGATAATGATACACCCATGAAGATGAGGGAGTTTCCATAGACCACACCTTTAGAAATCGTTTCCTTAAACAAATAAGGAACCCCGACCCTAACAACAAACAAAAAGGTAATTCCAGCTACTAAAATTGCTAAGGCCTTCCTTAATCACTTGGAAATCTATTTCCAACCCAACTAAAAACATAAAGAATAGAAGACCAATATTTGTAACAGTTTCAAGTACAGGGGTGGTATGTTTTGGGGAAATTGTGTTAATGTAAGCTTCACTATGCCCTATAAGAGAAGGACCAAGGGGAATTCCACCATGAAAAGATGAAATATGTGAACAGAAGTTCCATAGGTGGAAAAAACACAACCATAGAGATTCAAAAGCAAGGCAATAACATTCAATGACACACTACATAATTCCTATATTATCTCGTTATAAAAATGGACTAAGGATAGATTTTTCTAGACTTGCGCGAGGCACCAAAATTGGAAGTGTCTCCCTCAAAGAAAATAACGAAGATATATTTTCATCAATATTTTTGTTATGATGTGAGGTTCTCTCAACAACTTGAGCAGAAAAGCTAGTGTCCTGGTGACGGGCAACACAATACAAATATGCACTATGAGCAACATAAGTGAAAACTTCATGGGATTATCGCCCTACCATGCTACAATGGACGTTTTCTTCATCAATATTATATAACTTTGCATTGTGACATTCGCCATATTTTCGCTGGCTTGATATCCCTTATATAAACCACTATTCCTTATTTGGACCTGCACGTACCAAGACTATGCCTCAGAAGATCACTCATCAACCACAACTAGACATTTTCCATTTCAAAGATGGTTGTAGATTATATCGACAATGGGGTGTCGATATGACAACAGAGAGAGCCAAACATGCACATTAATCCTCCCTAGAATCAATTATTTCCAGTCTAAAAAAAATTAAAACATCCAAAAGGCGTAAGTGGGAAGTAGATAGAGCACATGAACTATTTCTCTGCTTATCCCATAGAGATGATCTAATCAGATTATATGATATTTCTACTACAATTTACCACCTCTATATATACTTGGGTTGAGTGACCTTGTGTCTTTTCCATTTGTGGATTTTCATTAATCATTAATTATTCTAGGAGAATGTATTCCCTATATTGTCCAAACACCCAACTTAAATTATGTTACTCTGTTATATGATAGATCTTTTTTATAAAGATCTCACAAAGCTTTCAAAATATTTTCAATAATTAACTAGCATAAACTTTAAAACAAAAAAACAAAAAAAAAAAAATAATATGAAACTGGATTGAAACATAAAGATTGAGTTCTACAACTGTATTCCTTTCTGTGAATCCTAAACGCCTTAAAAGATTGTTGCTCCTGTCTTTCTTTTTCACCCGATTACAGATGTGAGAAATAACAGTGATGGTTGGATGGGATGAGAAGCTATGTTTGAAGCAAGTATTTCATCCTTAAATATAGTTAATGGATTTAATGGACATTTATTTATTTCAATCCTTCTCTCATTTTGTCAAGAAGGTATTGTTATACCATATTTGACCACCCATAGGTATCATTTTGTCAAGTATACTATATTTGACCATCCATGGGCCAAAAATATTGATCTTAACCCATGATTATTATTTTATAAACATGCATATCGATTCCCAAAATCATTTTACACTTGACCACTATGGATCGTTAGCACTGAATAAAGTCACACACAACAAAAAAAATCAAAATGCATGCTTGAAAGAAAATAAAATTCTAAAGATCATATGGTAAAGCATTGACATCATATATGAAACCTTGGCAATGTCTAAAAAATCATTGAATTATAGATCCTTAAGCATTTTGAAAATATACTAAACAATTATATAAAGTAAATACACTTCTTGGAGAAACATCCCATGTAAAAGCATGGACAGTCAATCCAAATGATAGGAAATATACGAAGATATTATTGGATAAATTACTAAATCTTGATTTGATCAAACCATCAACTTTGGACTTTTCATGTCTATCTTTTATGGTCCACAAGTGTAGTGAAATCAAAAGAGGAAAAAAGAGAATGATCATCAATTATAAGCCAATAAATGTAATCACAATATGCTAGGACACACTGCTTACACATTTAACAATAAGTAAAGTTATAATAACTCTAATTCCAAGGATTTGATCAAACCATCAACTTTGGACTTTTCATGTTTATTTTTTATGGTCAACAAATGTAGTGAAATCAAAAGAGGCAAAAAGAGAATGACCATCAATTATAAGCCAATAAATGTAATCACAATATGCTAGGACACACTACTTACACATTTAACAATAAGTAAAGTTATATTAACTCTAATTCCAAGAATGGAATCAAGTATTATATGCTACGACACACTACTTACACATTTAACAATAAGTAAGGTTATACTAACTCTAATTCCAAGAATGGATTTCATCAGATAAGAAAAAATAAGAAAAAAATCTAATGGATACACATAAAACAACATTCAGTACTCTTAGAGGGCAATTTGAAGATATTGTAATGCCATTTGGTCATTGCAATGCTCTAACCTACTTTAAACAATGCATAAACGTTATTTTTAGTCCCTATTATTCCTTCACTCATGTATATATAGATGATATTTTAATTTATTCCTCTTCACTTGAAGAGCATTAAATCCACATAGAAAAGTTCTTGCATCTTTTCAAAGACAACATAATCATTTTATCATAAAGCAATATGGAAAAGAAGGAAATTGGATTCCTTGGATTGCATATTAAAAATGGAAAAGTGAAAATGCAACCACACATTTATGAAACAAAAAAAAAAATTCAAATAGAATACAATTTCCAAGTGAATTGTAATCATTCCTAGGATGTTTCAATTATATTTTATCTTTCTTAAATTTGGATCTATTAAGCATTAAGAATGTAATTTTTTTCATAATTTAAGATGGATTTAGGCTAAGAGGAAGAGAAGGGTAACAACATTTTTATGTAAATATGTTATTTATAGTATTTGCATTTTTGTGTAAATATATATATTTGT
>ML777510.1:1052359-1064673 GCA_009831015.1 Picea engelmannii
AGAATTCGAGCTTAACAGCCTCCCAAACTCGAATGATTCGGCCCTTATTTTCCTCGCCGGGCTTAACAGTTCACCCAGAATAGGGAGCGCTCTTTGAAGAAGGTCACAGAGCGTTATAACGCTCCCAGAAAGGTCCCTAGAAGAGCCAGCGCTTCAAAGTTGGATAGCGCTCCTGCAAAAGGGTGGAAAAGCGTTATAACGCTTCTCATCCATGGTGGAGGGGCGCCGGCGCTCCTCAGGTAGTGTTGGAGGAGCGTTCCCCTTCCAAAACCTTGATTTTGAAGCTTTCTAAGGTGTCAAGAGATGTTTGACTTCAGTAGACCAACTTTCTTCCTTCAAACTGAGTAAATGAGGTGTTTCAAGTGTCTTTGTGATGTNNNNATTACGGTGACATGATCCAACAGTATTTACGACACCCTTATAACCAACTTGTGACCTTTGCGACAAGTTGTATAGGAGTTGCGACACTTGCGACAAGCGAGAGGTATGTGCGACACTTATCCAGTTGAGTGATTTGGATGTGTAACACACATCCCTCATTTCCCTCTACCCAACCCTTTCCTCCTCTCCAACTCCCCCTTCATCTTTCCACACCCTCCCCTTTGGCTCCTTCTTCATATCCTTCATGACCCCCACTCCCGCTCCCCCACCCATCTACCCTTCACCTTTTCTCTCCTACTTCCCCTTNTCCCCCCCCCCCTCCCATGCCCACCTCTCATGGTCTCACTTATCTCCCTCTTTTATCCGCAAAAAATGACCTATTAAGGGCACAATTTTCCTCTAACTAGGTATATAGATGTCACAATCACTTGGAAAACATAACCCACCTACTGATGGTGTTCTTAATCCTTTTCACCCAGGTCTTTCCCTTCACCACTCTTGCATCTATTATTTCTTTTTCCATTCAAAAAATCACTCACATACTCTCAGAGCAGGGCTAACATAACAACTTTCACTAGTTGAAGAAAAAAGGGGGATAAAATTGAGATCCAAAATTGGCTTCCAAATATCATAGAAACATTCTCAAAATTGTGAGAAGAAAAAAAGAGATACCAAGCTAGGGAAGAAACAACAATACTCTTCCTTGACTCTAATTTGGAAAACAAAATTGATAAAGGAATTTATGTACCTATTTTCCATCTAAATATGGCTCATGCATATGGCCTAATCAATTATTAGTGTGGTCTCCCACCTGGTATGTACAAACAATAATATCAATCATTGTATCCATATATGTCATTCAATAAAATGCATTAATATATACAAACCCACAATACAAAATACAATATGCCATTGTATTCATATATTTCATTAAATAAAATATATTAATTTTTACCTCCTCCCCCTTTGCCTCTCATGCACCACCCCTTCATACCATTTTGAGATTCAATAAGAAAATCCTAGTGAAAATTATGCACCGAAGTCTATTTTTAGAATGGATGAGAAAATTCTATTTATAGATGATGTTCTATTTATAGATGTATGTTGACTATTATTATCCCTTAATAATAGGTGGACAATAAATAATTAATCTATTCTCAATGAGCACTTGGAAATAGTTAATTGAAGTGGCAAATCAGTTAGCTATAGGAAATTTGAGTTCAAAGGTTGCTTGGTGGGACATGCAAGTGGACTTAGTTGTAACTGAGCGATTCGAAGTTGTAACAGAGTTGAATGTGTAGTTATGTGAGTTGTAAAGTATTTTAACTCGGTTAAGTGAGTTAAAATCAGTTGTACTAGTTGTAACTGAACATACACTAGTGAGAGATCAATGAATTAATTATTAATTAATTCACAATCAGTGGTCTCACATGCAACTGAAGATTTACCACTGTTAACTACATGCATGTTAGATCCAGTGGAGACCCAGTTGAGATGAAGGTGAAAGGGACAATTTAACTATCAGTTGTGACTTTAGTGGGTTCACTCATGCAATCATACACACATTGGATGTGATCATGAGGATTGCACAGCCTAGGCAAGAGGATTTCGTTCATTGCAGGCATTGCTATCAACAAGGATTGCGTAGAGGAGGCGAGTTGTCTGGAAGCAGTAAATTGGCACATGAATTTGCCAATTTTTGTATGACAGTGTGAGACGATTGTATATTGTACTGAGAGCTCTTGGATTAGAGTTTTGTATCAGATCATTTCATGATCTATGATATATACATAATATATGATAGTGGGGTTTTTAACTTTATGCTTTCCCGATAAAAACATTTGTGTTATGTGTGATTGATCTTTCTTCTTAATATTGCAATTGGCAATCATGTTTTAAATTTTGCAAGAATATTTGTAGAAGCGATTATGTATTTAACAATGACATATAATTGTTAGATCAGGAGAATACAAGAAATACATAATTGTATTAAAATTTCTACATACCCACCTCCCCTTATCTCACCTATCTCCCCCTCTTCTTTCCTCTCCCCCTTTTCCACCCATATCTATCCACCTTCCCTCTCCACTCACCTCCTCTCATGGCCCCTTTATCCCCTCCACCATATCTAGCACCCCTCATACCCACCCTTCCCCCACCCACCAAATCCCCCCTTCCCCTCCACCCAACCCTCACCTCTTGATTTCCATCTCCCCCTTCATATTGCATTTCCCTCCCCCTTAGCTCCTTCCTCCTATCCTTCATTCCCACCACTCCCCTCCCCTAACCATCTACCCTTCACCTTTTCTCACCTCCTCCCCCTTTTCCCCTCTCATCCCACCCCCTTATGCCCAACTTTCCTAGTCTCACTTATCTCCCTATCTTCTCCCACCTCACCATTTTCTTACCATGCCCATCCAAATTCCCTCTCTTTTCACCTCCTCTCCCAACCTTCCAGTGGATTTTACCTCCTTTCCTTCATGCCCACCACTCCCCCTCCCCAACCCGTTGACCTTTTACCTCTTCTCACCTCCCTAGCCCAAAAAATGCCCCCTTCTCCTATATCCCTCCCTTGTCTCCTCTATTTCCTCCTCCCTCCTTTACTTTATCCATCGTTCAGCTCTTCTAACCTCATCCCCATTTTCTCCTCTCATCCCACCCTCTCATACTTTTCTGCCTTGGTCTCACCTATCTCTTTCTCTTCTCTAGCTCTCCCTCACCTCCTCTTCTCCTCCCCCTCCATCCTACCTCATCCCCCCCCCTTATATTCTCCCTCATTTCCTCTTTATGCATCCCCATATTCCCCTAGGCCCCCAATGTCATCTTTCATTAGGCCCTTTCCTCTACCCTGGACACCTTCTTGTTAAGGCTATAACCCCCCACTTGGGACCTCATCACCTTGGTCCATATACCCTATTTCCTAGGTCCCTATCAATTCTCTATCCCCTCTTTCATATGGCCCTATTCCTTCCCCTAGGAACCTTCGCACCATTTACCTCTTCCAAAATCCAAATCCCCTTTACCTCTTCCATGTAGTCCCCACCACCCTCACTACAACACCCTCTTCACTTTGGTCCTCACCTCCCAACCAGTCCCATAAATATAGTCCCCTATAACCCATATCTTGGACCCTAGCTCCATATTTACTTTCCCCCCCACCTCTACCCAACACCTAGACCCATTTACCCTTGGGTCACTTCCCCCCTAAACCCATTTGGCACTATAACCTATTCCCTTTGTGCCTAACAACCCATACATTTTCCTTGGTCCCAAAGAACCTGAAACCCTTGGGATCCTCTACACATGGGCTGCTAAATCTACCATTAGGAAATGTTTACCCTACCCCCTCTAGCCCCTAATCCACTGGGCCCAAGTTTGTACCCCTATCTCTCTCCATACCTAGGCCCTACATTCCTTCCCATGAGTCCCTTCCACCAATAGATCCTAACCTATACCCCTATCCCACTTCTCTACTAGGGCTCTACCTATTCTTAACAACTATCCCCCTCTATATCTAGGCCCTTTCCTCCACTTGGACCCTAGCCCCATATGTCCCTAGGCCGCCACCTCTACATGACCACTAAACCCATTTTCACTTAGGCCTTAATCTCCCTATGCTCATATATCTTCCCCAGGGCCCCACACCATCTGTTCTTTCATCCCAATTCCCTAGTCACTACCCTATGCCTCAAAATACCTTAAATCTTATCCCCCCATGCCCCACTTTCCTCTAGGCCCCTCCACACCTTATCTATCCATAAAGGTACATGTTCCATTTATGATAATTTGGAATGTTTCTCACAAGAGTGTGCGCACTCTTGAAGCAATGTATGTGTGTTCTTTTGAGATGGAAATCGAGGAGAGTATAATGTCAAACCTCTTTTTTATCACCAAAATATTGCTCATACAAATAAAGATAATAGATGAAGAAACAATCAACACAAGTACAATATACTACTAATAATTATAGGATGATCACACTCATTTTGGCTAGTGTTGGCCCTTGACCAAGTTTTGGGAGAACCTTGGTCGTGTTTGACCATTTTTGGGACTTCAACAGGCTCGTTGAAGATGGAGCACCTAGGTGAAATGGAGATTGTGCGATCTCACCCTTTTTTTGGGATTTTTGGGTTTTAGGGTTTATGTAAAGGGTATGGGATGTTGGCCCATGGGTCTTACCCATGTTTAGGCCCTTTTTGTAATGTATAAATAAGTAGCTAGGCAATGTAAGGAGAGGTTGATGGCTTAGTGCTAATGATAGCTATGTGTAAGAAGATGTGTTAAGGCTTGCAGAGCTAAGTGCAAGCGTTTTGTAAGTGCTTGGTACAAACAAACTATGTAAGGCTTTATTCTTTGATCCAACTCGAGGAAGGAGGATCTGGAGAGGTGTGCACAGATCTCCTATCCTAGGCAGATTTGGCTATGTGGCTTGGTACATGTAAGAAGATTGGTGGACATAGCCCCACACTTGGGTGAACCACATATATCTTGTGTTGATGTGATTTGTGCTATGTTGATCATGTTGTTTATGTATTTATTTGCTTAGTGTAATTAATTGTTTTCTTGATGCATGACAGATAATATCCATTGATGCTTAGTGCTTTATATATGAATGAATGTTAGATCTGCTCTAATGTTATGTGCTAATGGTTACATATGCTTAGTATTGGTTGTTACTGCACCGATCTGTAACTAGGGTTAGTCTGCAATGTGAATAAGAATCACAACTTACGACATGTTGTTTGCTAAGTGCTCTGCTAATTATTGTGATCACAGATCTGTGTCCCAGCTAGGTTGTAGAAACTTGAGTTCTACAACCCCCCTGCCTCTACCTCGGGTAAGACTTCTTCTACTTCGCAGGTGTTGCTGAAAGGGTCGGTAGTTAGGGTTTTGTTGGTGCATTGTTGAAGCGTTGAACCCTGGGTCTACCACTATGCCAACAAATGGTTCCGTTGCCAGGATCGGAAACGGTGATTGCTGGGAACTGAAAAAAAGAGAAAGATTTGTGCATAGATCTGTTGTTGTAGTGCACAATATTCTACTTGACTTGCGAAGCTCCGTGCTAAGAAGAAAATTCTGATCTGAAGAAAAGAGGTAAGATCTTAAATCTTTGTTCTCTAGTAAATGTAAGATAAGTGGAAATTTTTTCTTTGAAAGTATGGATCTAGGTATGTTTGATAGATGTTGTCCTAGTCTGAAAACTAGGGCACAACTAGAAGAAAGAAGATCTTATCTGAATAAATTTTATAAAGATAGTGAAAGATATGTTATTCCTATGCATAGAAATAATTTTTGGACTAATAAGTGGATGTAGGAACTTAGAAAGAATTTTTGCAGCTTGCAGGTTCAACACTGCGATCCTAGTGTGCAGTACATAAAAGGTTGGGGATCGTTCAAGAGAAAGAGAGGATTGACACTATGTTATAGTTGTAGAAGACCAGGACATCTTGCTAAGGACTATCCTGGTACAGGTCCTATTTGTCTTTGTTGTAAAGTTTTTGATCATGAGGTTTTGGATTGCCCTAGAATGATTGCTAAAGTTGAAAAGATGAACATGAGACAAAAAAACCCTGAAGAAGGTAAAGAAACTAAGGATATGCTCGAGAAATAGAAAGAATCAGAGAATATATTATTACAACTGAAAGAAACATTGAATGATCACAGAGACATTAGTTTACCAAAGATCTTAAAAGAGAAGCAATGCATAGAAACAAGAATAGGAGACTTCAACATAGACTGTGTTCTGGATGAGGAAACATAGGTGAACATTATGCCAGAAAGTACTTGGGAAATTTTGGGAAAGCCTGCCATGATTCCTTCATTGGGAGGGATAGGCTTGTTTAAAGGAAATATGATAACCCTATGTGGAAGACCTACTCATGTACCTATGATTGCTCATGGAGCATTGACTGAAGAATAATTTGAGGTCATTAATTTTGTTGAGAACAACGCTCCTTTTTCACTTTTGCGAGGAACAACCTGGATTAAGAAATATCATATCCGAATGAAAGAAGAGGAAGAAGCTACAAAACATAAAAAGAAAGAATTAAGGGACTTCATGGCTAGGAAAATAGCGATACTAATACAAGAACATGAGGACAAGTCAAAGCAGCAAAAGGCTGTCGAAGTTGAAAGAACACAAGAAGGCTTAAAGAACATGTCCATGCAGGAGAGAAGAACACCTACCCCAGAAGTAATAAGAGAAGAGATATTACACTCAAACCCTTTGAAAGACCCTCAGCAGTGCGAATTTCTTACGATAAGAGAAAATAAGAATGAGAATGGAAAGAGGAACCTAGTGACTCAGGTCATAGGAAAGAAGGCCTGAAATCTCAATAAGAAGAAAGAAAAGTTAGAAAAATTGTAGAAGGTTCCAGAAAATACTTCGCAGAAAGAAGTCTTGCAGAAATTGAACCTCGTCGGAATAGCTATGTGACCATTGGAGGCATCTAGACCATTAGACTGACGCTCCAAAATGGATAGAAATGCAGTTATTTCCAGAAAGATCGCCATTGGACCATTGAGACCACGCCACAATGGATGGAATCATACTGATTAAGTCATTTCGACCCATTGAAGGAATCCATTAGGAAGTTGCTTATTTAATCCATCAAATGCCACACCAGGACCACTTTTGCAACCTGATATATTCAAGCTAACATATAATTGATTGCTATCGCGCTGTGCTGTTGAGACCTCACCACCTATTTTTCTTACCTTGAGTGTTTGTTCGCCTACTGGAGATATTTGATTACGAGTGTGCATGTCAAGCGACCTTAGTGTGATAGAGAAGTCCATAGAATAAATATTGATCGACCTTATGGCTGAGAAGGTCATGTCCACAAGGGTATAGGCCTCATCGATGGTCAGATTTCAATCATCCCCCTCAACTGCACGTTAGTCTAGTCGAACCGTGATGGAGAAAAGAGGCAAGCACCATGACGACCGGATGAACGTGAAGCTGATCCTGTAAGTCTCTCTTGACTACATTCCACCTCTAGCTGGCACAATTAGTCATGACAGCTTCCCATGTGACTTTGAGTACACACTCATCACTGCGTACCTCATGAAGGCAATAGGCATAGTTGGACCGCAGTTGGGACTGATCCCGGATCTTAACATCAACGATTTCAACCTGTGAGACAGGAAGAATTATGCGATGCTCGCATCGCATTGGTACTTGACAAATATGACAGGGAAGAAGCTGAAGATAGTTCCCCAACCATGGATTAAAGAGATCGTGTGGTCGACGATCTTAAATGTGATGAAGATCCCCCACTTTGGAAGACATCAAAAGGTTAACATGTGTGTCAAACTCCTCATGTCATGCTAACGTGGAGGATATCTATGGTTATATAGGCGTGTGACTATGGATTCGACATTGATCCACATGATCACTAGATTGAGTGTGCAGGGACTGAACCCTCAGTAATTTTATCCAAGGAAGGCTGTAGATTTCTCTCTAGTGCAACGTATAAAGGAAACCTACGAAGATGTGGAGAAGGGGAAGCGAGGCTACAAGGCAGCCTCCATCCAAGATGGCGTAGTGTGCCTAGATTGTTAGTTGATTGTTGGCAATCTTGTTAGGAAGAACTAACCTACGCAAGTTACATGGTTCGTCATTAACCTTGTAGGGAAGTGCATCGAGGGAACGCAGATGAATTGGGTGAGCTACATCGTCAATGAGTTGGAAAAGTACTTTCGTGAAGTGCAGGACCAAGGATATGAATTCCACTTCAGCTGGCTATTGATCCTCATTTCATTTGTGACTTGGGAGATGCTGAAGGGAGAGACATTCCCAGAATTCGAGCCATCATAACCATTGGCTGCAAGGTTCACCACCTTGTGGTGTATGAGTGACATGGTGAAGCAATGGCAATCAAATGCAGTGTTCCACACTTACTACCTACAGCTCACACGTGCCATTGAGTCATTCCCCCGAATGACCCTGAACACCTTGCATACTTACAGGATGCTAACAAAGTTCCACGCAGACCACCACTTCATTTACAACATTGCGTGCAAGGATGAAAGAAAGGATGAGCTGCAATATTATTACAAATCAACTGATGAAGACATGGAGGAGATAACCAAGGAATGGTCGACTGAATTCCTTGTACCAGTCGAGCAGACAGAGCTCTCCGACCCTGACATCATCAAAAGTCCTTTGGTCACTTGGACAGAGTGTGATGGACCAAGAAGTGCTAAGAAAAAGAAGAAGAAGGAAGAATTACAAGACATAAACAATGCATCGGAGGAAACTACATCTGATTCACCTAGAGGAGGAGGAGGCGATGAAGTAAACCAAGAAGAGGAAGGGGAAGAAGACAAGCATGAAAAGGGCGAAGTGACACCACCAATGAATCCACTAAAAGACGCTGAGATGTCAAAGAAATGGAAGGTTTCTCTGAAGAAACCCTCAACATGGAAGAAATCTTGAGCCAACAAGCCACAGTCGTAGAATGTGCTCATAGTGGATGATGTTGACCTCATCATCGCAGCTTTAGAAGATGCTTCAGAGGGTATCTTACAGTGACATGAAGAAAAGGAAGAAATGATGTATGACATAATCAAGGTGGAGATAAAGGGATTACAACAAGCTATCTATTCGAGCTGCACAGTGGCTACTGCTCCATCATCATCGGAAAGTATAGAATTGGGGAATGAGCCCAGCCAATTGTGAAGGATAGGAGATGCAATAGAGGATCATCTTCATCGAGTACAGGAAGAAACATAACAGGCCACATAGGCCTTGAAGAAAGCAAAGGAGGAAGCCCTAGAGAAACTTCGGGTTGCGTAGCAAGAGAAAGATAACATTAGAGCAAAGTTCGAGGAGGACAGAGAGAAAATCCATAAAGAGAAAGAACAGTTGCTCATGGAACAGATGGAGGTTAGAGAGGCAGTAACTAGAGCACTTCTCTCTGTGTCGAGATTGGCTCAAATAGAAGAAGAGACAACTGAGAGCCAAGTGGGGAAGCTCTCTAAAGACATTCAACAACTTCAAACAAGAGTAGCTAAGTTAGAATTGCAAGCAGCGTCGAGCACTCCACAAGAAGTGCGGGATCAGAGAGAAGAAACTTCCAGAAGAACAGTCGAAAGAATCAAGGTGTTGTCTTCAGAATGCAAGCAATTAAGTAATCGAATCACCCAAATATATGAGTGCCTTGCAAAAGACTCGTAACTGAGGATATTGGAGGCACAACTCTAGGAGGTGAAGCAGCAGGCGTCAACTATGCAAGAAAAACTAAAGCAGCTTACGGCCGTTGGGAAGATGAAGAGATCATAGGAGCAACACGCAGTTCAACAGCAGGTCACTACTATCCAAAGCAGAGTGATGGAGGTGACACAACGACTCCAGCTGGTGTAGGGTGAAGCCTGCACCCTCTTCGAAGAGATCGAGGGACAAGGATCACAGCTGGAACATGTGGTCGCAATAGTGGAATAGCTCCTGGAAGGGCATGTCACCAAGAAAGTCATTCAGGAGTTCATGGAGCAAGAGGTTCTGGAAAAGTAGCAGGTCGAGGAAACTTGAGGCCTTTGAAGCAGTATTTCCCAGATCAGAGTGACTTGGGATGTGTCCCAGGTGAGTGTTCGTGGCTTGTTGGCCCTCGACCAAGTTTTGGAAGAACCTTGGTCGTGTTTGACCATTTTTGGGACTTTGACAGGCTAGTCGAAGACAGAGCACCCAGGCGAAGTGAAGATCGCAGGATCTAGCCCTTTTTTTGAACTTTTTTGGGTTTTAGGGTTTATGTAACGGGTATGGGATGTTGTCCCATGGGTCTTACCCATGTTTAGGCCCTTTTTGTAATGTATAAATAAGTAGTTAGGTGATGTAAGGAGAGGCCAATGGATTAGTGATAATGATACCTATGTGAAAGAATATGTTTTAAGGCTTGTAGAGCTAAGTGAAAGTGTTTTGTAAGTTCTTGGTACAGATAGACTGTGTAAGGCTTTGTGCTTTGATCCAACTTAGGGAAGGAGGATTTGGTGAGGTGTTTATAGATCTCCTTTGCTAAGCGGAGTTGGCTCTATGGCTTGGTGCATGTAAGAATATTGGAAGAGACTAATAAGAAGAGAAGAATATTGGTGGACGTAACCCCACACTGGGGTGAACCATGTATATTTTGTGTCAATGTGATTTTTGTTATGTTGATCATGTTGTTTATGTATTTATTTACTTAGTGTAATTAATTTTTTTTTTTATTCATGACAGATAAGATCCATTGATTCTTAGTGCTTTATATATGAATGAATGTTAGATCTTCTCTGATGCTATGTGCTAATGGTTAGATATGGTTAGTCTTGGTTGTTACTGCACCGATTTGTAACTAGGGTTAGTCTATGATGTGACTAAGATCATAACTTATGACATTTTGTTTGCTAAGTGCTTTGTTAAGTATTTTGATCACAGATCTGTATTCCATCTAGGTTGTAGACACTTGAGTCCTACAACCCCCCCTACCTCTACCTCAGTTGAGACTTCATCTGCTTTGCAGGTGTTGCCGAAAGGGCCAATAGTTAGGGTTTTGTTGGTGTGTTGTTGAAGCATTGAACCCTGGGTCTGCCCCTATGCCAATAGCCAGATAATAAAAAAAATATACAAAAATATACAAAAATATCATGAATTTCCATGCACATTCAACAAAGACAATGAGCATGCACCCACACGGGCTAACACAATGTCAAACATGCACAGTCTATGCCTTGCTTGACTAGAAATCGAGCAACATGTGCGGATGTGGAAATGACACATTGATAATTTTGGTCGAACCTCAACCACTTTTGGGAAGAAGTGGATCTCGTCAATACCCCAAAATCACCCTAAAAGTCCTCCTTGGGATCCCTGAAAACATGGGAGGTACCTCCAATGACCTCCCATTCACACTTTAAACTAGTTGTGAAATATCTAGCCATCCTCCTATAAATAGAGGATCGTTGTATGCAAAAAAGAAGAAGAATTTTGAGTATTGTTATGTTGTTTAGTTAGTCTTAGAGAAGCCATCTTTCTCCTACAACTCTTCGAGCATTCATAACAAGTGTTTCACTTCTCTCCTCTTGAGAAGTACAATAATCAATTCTTTTCCATTGTATTCCCATTTTAGCCATTATTAGAACAGAGAAAAAATTGTATTTGGGTGATCCGGATTTTATGAGCAGAATGAAATGAATACAGATTATTAACAGGTGCTTAACACAAAATAACAGAGATACAGTAAAACTGGTTCTCTATTCAATAACGAAATAAGCTGAAACTGTAAAATGCAGCAGAAAAAATCTTGTTGGAATGGTGGCGGCTTATCTTTGAGAAGAGATGTGACGGCAGCACGCATTCACAAGAAGAAGGTTACACTGAGGCTCTGAAGGCCTTTTTACAATAAGCAAGAATGCCCAAAACCCTAGACATCCAAAAACCTAACCTTAGGAGATGAAGTGCCAAAAGTCATGTGGGCCCCGTTTGGGTAAGTGTTATTGGACAAATCAGTAGGTGCAGACACTAACTGATCTCCCTAGATCCACCTAGATCTAGAACAAAACACACCAGAACATGACGCTTTCCTTAAGTTTTAGATATTGAATTTACTAGCTAAATGTTGGTTGTGGAGCCTGATTATCTTCCTGATGCAGAGGTTCTTTGCTTTCAGCCGTGTCTATACCCCATGAAGTATTTACACCCCAGAAGTATGTACACTCTTCCACGCGGGGGAGTGCAGAGGAGGGGTACCTCCTCTGCGGGTTCCGGGGGGGAGATCCCCCCGGCTGGGAGGTCTGGGGGCAAGCGGGCCCCCAACGGGGGTTCGGGGGCGAAGCCCCCGAAGCAAAAATTGCCTTGTAAAAGTATATGTAATTTCATTGTAAATCTGGATCGTTCATTATAAGGTCGCAGATCTAACGGTAGAGATTATGTTAGGGTTTTTTGCCCTAGAAGGCAACCC
>ML777510.1:1084860-1095875 GCA_009831015.1 Picea engelmannii
ATCAAGGGAATCATATCAATCAATTACTTGACATCAACCAATGACATCAATCAAACCAAACCATTTACATCAATGACATATGATCCAACAATCTCCCAAGTAATCAAACCATTGGCATCAATGACAACATGATCCAACACTGAGGTGTCCAATAATGGTTGTAAATAAGGGCGAAGGAGATCCACGTTGAACATTGGGTGCAGACCAAGGAAAGGAGGAACGTTGAGCTCAAAAGCATTATCCCCCAAGACCTTGGTGATAGTGTATGACCCATAATGGAGTGGGTAAAGCTTCTGATGGGATATTGCAAGGCATTCTTTTTGCAAGTGCAACCAAACTTTGTTTCCTACCTGAAACTTATGCGGCACCCGATGTTTATCATGGCACTGTTTGTACTTGTCATTGGACTTCTGTAGGATATCTTGAACCCATTGGTGGATGTGATGGATCCTCTCAATGAACCAGGTGGCTTTGTCAGCTTCATTTGGAGAAGGAGATGAGTCGGTTGAGGTGACCGCAAGGGGAAGTGCAACATCTATGGGTCCCAATGGTTGGAATCCCAACCCCACTTGAAAGGGGTTGTGTCTAGTTGAGCTATGCAGGGCTCGGTTGTAGCTATGTTGGACATAGGGAAGGCTCTCATCCCATGTGTGAGGGTGCTTTGAATTATACATGTGAAGGGTATTCACAATCATTCGATTTACATCCTCGGTTTGGCCATCTGTCTAGGTGTGGAAGGCTGTGGATTTGGTGATCTTGATGTCCAGAAGTGACCAGAGGCTCGACCAAAATGTGCTAAGAAATCAACTATCCTGATCTGAGACAATGTTTTGTGGTATTCAAAAATGTACCCTGAGTCGTTCAAAGAAGAGCTTGGCAGTGGCCTCTGCTGTGATGCTCTTCTTGCAAGCAACCAGAATTACCATCTTAGAAAAGTGATCAAAAACCACAAAAGCACAGTCATTTCCTCACTTGGTGGATGGGAGACCTGACATGTAGTCCATTGAGATGGATTCCCATGGCCTGTCAGGAGTAGGAAGAGGGGTATGCAGGCCCTGTTTCTTAGTGTTCGGTTTGGCAATAGAATAGGCAATGCAGGACCTGATATACCTGCAGACCTCCTGACAAAGTTTCGACCAGTAGAAATGTTTCTGTAGCATCGCCATTGTCTTTTCAATGCCGAAGTTTCTTTCCACCCAACTGTAGTGGGCTTCCTAGATCAGCTTTGCTTGCTCACTTGATGGAACACAGATATGGCCCAGACGACACAACAACCCATATTGAAGATGGAAATTATTGACAACTACGTTTACAGGTCTGATAGTGAAAGTACTGGGGCTGAGCACAAGCACTGCTTCAAGTCATCTAATGCTTTTTGTTGGGACCAACCCCATGCAAATTCTGTCTTACCACCACCTCTGTTTATTTGGATGAGGGCCCATGTAATATGGGAGAAACCCAACACGAACCTGCGGTAGAAATTGGCAAGGCCCAAGAAGCTCCTAAGATCAGTGAGTGTTGTTGGGGCTAGCCAGTCACGAAATACTTGGATCTTGGCTAGATCCACATGTACGCCATGCTGATCAATGATGTAGCCCAGGTAATGGACCCTGTGCATGCCAAAGGAGCATTTTTCCAAGTTGGCGTATAGCTTGTGCTACCATAGGGTGTGCAGAACCTGTTGAATATTCTGCAAGTGTTCGACCCAAGTCTTGCTGTAAATTAGAATGTCATCTAGATACACCACTACGAAAGTATTGGTGAATGGTCATAGGATATCATCCAACATCCTCATGAAAGTGGCTGGAGCATTTGTCAAACCAAAGGGCATGACCAACCATTCAAAAAGGCCTTCCTTTTACTTGAAGGTGGACTTCCATACATCTGTCTGTTCTATCGATACCTAGTGGTACCCAGACTTTAGATCAATCTTATTGAAGTATTTGTCCTCCATGAGTTGATCCAGGAGGTCATCGATTCAAGGAATCGGGTACCGGTTTCTAACTGTGATTTTATTTAGAGCCTGGTAATCAATACAAAGTCGCCAGGTTCCATCTTTCTTCTGTACCAACATGATTGGGCTCCCGCAAGGTGATGAGTTGGGGTGGATGTGCCCCTTGTAGAGCAGTTCTTGGATATGTCACTTGATCTCCTCATTCTCTAACAAAGAGCGATGATAGACTGGCCCATTGGGTAGCGGTGCATCGGGGGTCATATCGATGGGCTGCTTGACCTGGTAGTGAAGAGGTACCCCTGTAGGTGAGGAGAAGATAACCGAGTATTCTTCCATGACCTTATCTACTTTCTTCTGCTGTGTTTAGAGGTCGGCCATAGAGACCTTGGATGTGGCTATGATCTTTTACTTATTCTGAGAGAAAATGACTAAGAAGACAAACTTCCCCGTTTGAGAGATGACCTTCCTTCATTTCTTAGCAGAGATCAAGGAAATAGAACTAGGTGGGACTGCCTTGGGTATCCTGTACAATTTCCTGTTCAAAGTAATAATAACACTACGAGGCCTAGACTCATATACAACATGACGTTTTCATAAATAAGGTTGGCCCAAAAGAACAACACAAACTTTGAGAGGAGCAACATCACACAATAACTCATCTTTGAAGGGCTTGATGTCGTATGACAGTCGACACTGTTGGTTGATGCGGAGATCGCTTCCTTGGCGGAGCCATCCAATGGTGTACGGTTGTGGGTGCGGCGTTGTTGGCAGGGCCAGCTACTTGATGAACTCTGATGAGATGAGGTTCTTCTGGCTACTGGCTACCACTATCAATGATGAAGTGCAGCAGGGTTCCTTTTACCCACATCCATGAATGGAAGAGGCACTCTCCTTCTTCTGGCTCATCTGGTTCACCAGGCTGGAGCTTGGTGGTAGAAATGATGGCACTGGGTTCCACGTCAATTATTTGTCTTCCCATTTCTGGTTCTAGCTCAGAGTCATAATCTGTATCTGATTCAGAGGCTTTCACTTTGGCCACCACTGACTACTTTGAGCAGTAATCAACAGTGTTATGCCAAGGGCTCTTATGNCAGCACTTCACAGTATCTTTCTTTGTCTTTCCAGTGTCCTTATTTTCTTATGGCTTGGACTGGTTGTCCTGATACTGTCCATCTTTGCTATGTTCTTTGTTCGGTGGGTTGGAGCCACACTTTCCTGGATTTTGTTGTGAGGGGTTCCCAGGACCAAATTGCCACGTCTTTTGTTTGATCTTTTGCTCAATTTTGACGGTATATCGGTAGGCCACGCCCAAGGACGAGATGTCCAAAAATTTAATTTCAGTCTGGATGTATCTATGAAGAGCACCGTGATACTTGAGCACCATATGTCGCTCTGAATCTTTGATACCCAACTTGGTGCGAAAGGTATGGAAGATATTTGTGAAATCTAGCATTGCTTGGTCTCTTTCTTTCCGTAGTGTGGTCCATTTGGTATACAGGTCGTCATAACTTTCGACAGAGTAGTATTTTTCCTTAATAGCATCCCTGAAGGATTCCCAGGTGGTTGTGACTGAAAATATTGAGGTTTCCTCTATTTCCTTTTTCTCACAGAAAGTTTCCCACCAATATTTGACATGGGGAACGTCTTTGAGGAGTGCAAAAGTAATCTTTTCTTTATTCGAAAAGTTATGGACAAACAAATACCCTTCTAGTAGATTCAACCATTTGTCTACAACATCTGAGTCTATATGACCTTCAAATATAGGAATATCGAAGTTTATTTGTACCTTGAAGGGGGTTGGTGCCTCCGTTCAAAGAAGATGCATCGCCTATTGGTAGCTGTCGAAGGATTTGTGAGAAACTATCCATCATCTCGTTCCTCTGTTATGTGAGGGCTTCCTCAATCAACAGTTTCAAAGGATCTCTTGTGCTGTCATATTTCTTTTCTCCTGCCATGGGAGGTCGCTTGGGCATGCGAGAGATTCTTTCCTCAAGAGAAACAAGCTCGAGACCCAACTCTTTGTACTCCGACCTCGTTGGGGACATGCATTAAGACGACAAGGAGTAGACCGCTCTACCACTGATCCAGATTTTATGAGTAGAACGAAATGAATACAGATTATTAATAGGTTCTTAACACAAAATAACAGAGATACAGTAAAACTGGTTTTCTATTCAATAACGAAATAAGCTGAAACTGTAAAATGTAGCGGAAACAAGCTTGCTGGAATGGTGGTGGCTTATCTCTGAGAAGAGATGTGACGACAGCGTGCATTCACAAGAAAAAGGTTACAATGAGGCTCTTAAGGCCTTTTTACAATAATAAAGAATGCCAAAAACCCTATACATCCGAAAACCTAACCCTAGGAGATGAAGCACCAAAGGTCATGTGGGCCCCATTTGGGTAAGTTAGTACATCAACTTCCCAGGGTCATAACTTTTGCATACGATCTTCGTTTTAGGCGTGTGATAGCCCGTTGGAAAGGTATCATAAAGGAGATTCATTTTGGGGGCTCAATAATGCCTTTGAATATCATTGAGGATATCTATCCCTAAAAACCTTCATTTAGGCCCTCAAAATGTCCCTGGAAGTTAAAATTGCTAAAAATAGTAAATTGCCAAAATTGTCAGAAAATTGTTTTGAGCCAGTTGGAAAACGTGGGTGGCCACCGATATCCATATAGATCAATGGGGGAGTCAAGATCCCTCCCAACGAGGAAGAGGGGACTCACAAGTTCCCATACTTCTCCTAGGTTTTATCATTTCAAATATCAATCTCATTTGGTAGCTATTCCTTGTGTCTCTTTCATGCATCTATTTCAATTTTTACATGCTTAGTTTAGTTTTATTTTATTATTGTTTATTTCTTATTTTCTCTTTAGTTGAGCCACTAATCAACTAAAAAAATGTTGTGTTGTATTTCTTGCCGAACTATATAGTTAAGGGACCTCTTTTTTCTCACCCAAGTGGAAAAACAGACCCAAAAAATTGGTAACTCCACCGGGGACATGGATCAAAATCCTCCCCAATTAGGCTATGAGAGATTTCTTTCTCACTCGTTTCTATTTGAAGGTATAAAAACTGACCTAGTACAACCCTCAGATGTAGTAATTGGTCCTCTGATCAAGAAAACCCAATTTAAATCTCAGTCCTACCATTTCTCTGCATGTGCATGGGTTTAGGAAAAAAACATGTGCTGACTGCATAGATTTTATACTAGAAAACCTGTGCAGACTACATGACTGTCATGTCGAAACCCGCATGGATCCACCTGGACAAACTGTTCAAATGTCAGACTCAAACCCGCACGGATCCACGCAAATTTTGGACCTATACCTACTTGGATCATGTTGGATTAATATCTCTCTTCTACTTATTGGGTTGACCCAGGTTCAGATACTTGATTGATTTTCAACAAAACCCTCTAAAACTATTGACCCTCATGGTGAACCAGAAGGAAACACAACGCATAGAGTGCACTACCCTATCTCACCCAAGATATCTTTATGGGTGACTACAATGTTCAAGTTCTTGTAGTCTAAGAATGAGTAGGGATCTGAGACTGTATTCTAGCCTCTTCATACATTCAACATATTATCCATCCATAATTTCTAGGATTCATTCATCTTTTAAGCCATGCATGAATTCTAATATACGTATCTTAACCATCCAATCATCCATTCATAAACTAATCATTGACAGAGATATACATGCAATAAACATATCATATAACACAAGTTTTACCATGGTTCACCCTCTCTTGGGCTACATCCACAAAGATTTGGATTATGTGCTCTTTTATTAGGTCTACTGCAAAATAGGGCACTACACACATTACATTTTTTTCCTTACAATCATAAATAGGTTCAAGACCTTCTATGAGGCAGACTAGACCACACCAAGCTCCTCAACCTCTGATCTAACCCTCAAAATCTGTCCTAGTTGACTCTTCTACAACTTTATTACAATCAATCATCTCTCACTTCTCAATAACATAGAATTGATTAACTCTTCAATAAAAACAACCTTAACCTGGACCTCCTAGGATCTTATTTATACTAGTTTCTAAGCTTATCTCCGTTACAATTCTTTGGCCAAAAACCTAACCCTAACATGGTTAGGTCTAACTTTTTACGTGCCTTTCATGATTTCCTTCTTTCCATGTTTCTTTTCCTTGCACGTGATGCTTTTTCTACTAGATGTTCTTCTCCAAAATTAGGATTCTCCTTACCGAAATTGGGCATTTCCTCGAAATAGGACTACGCTCAACATGCCACCAAAACTGACATGTGGCTCGTCCTGAGCCACTTAGGTAGTGCGTGCTCCCTACACTTCCATGTCCAATCTAAGGAATTTTTATGCTAGTTCCTTTCATTTCTCTCTCATATGTGTGAATTTGTTTGTTAGTGCGTCTACAGTCTACATTGTTATCTCCTCTTCCCTAAATCTTGCGATCTATGCTTGTGCCTATGCTCTACTTGTCTTCTCCTCCTCTAACTGTGAAATCATGTGTGTTTCTTGTTCCTGGAGGGGTTCTAGTTCTTCTTGTCATTCTTGCTTCTTTATCTATGTGGTTTTCAAATCTGACTGTAGCTTCTTCATATCTTGAGTTCCCTTTAAGTTCTATGTAATGCTCATTGTCTTCTACCTTTGTTTGGGCTCTTACATGGCTGCATTGATCATATCCTCTTCTTGGTCCCACTGTTGGACCTTCTCATCTTCCTCCAGCATTGTCCAGAGTTGCGTGACTCTATAAAACAGTTCTTCTGTTGTGATTTCTTATTTCTCCATCTCATCCATTTGGAGTGCATCTTCTTGTTTCCTCTGTTCTTGAACCTCGAGAGTAGTCATTGGGTTAAGAATTTCCTTGAGATACTCAATATCATGTCTGTATTGATCAATTGTTTGTGCAATGAGGTTGATCTTATCCTCTACGCTTCTCTTCATTGCTTGTGTGTTGTTTGGGATGTGATTGTACGCTGTTTTCAACCCATTTTCTAATCTATATGCATGTTATTTCTCTTCCTCCTTTGCGGTGAGTTGGTCACATGTAATTTGAACCATCTGTGTGAATCCTCTGCCCACCTCTAAATTTGTTGCATCCATGCAGACCCTAGACTGCACTTTTTGCATGAAACTGGCCTATAGCCCATATAAGGCCTTTGTAGGTATTTGTGCCATGATCATTTCCACTTATTCTACCTCCTCCGGGGGTTTTTGTGTAGTCTCCTGATCAAATATGATCATTTGACGTGTTATCAAGAATGTTTACTTTCCCCGGATGATGAACTGCACTGTCTCTTCACCTCCTTTCTGCATAAATGGCCTCTGTGTCCTTTCCTGTTGCTACATGGAGGCCTATGCTCCTTCTTGTCTTCTTACTTCTTGTATGTTTTCATGGACCTCTAGGAGCTTTGCACTAATTTATTACTGCTGCACTTCTGCAATTTTGACTACTTCTTTGCTTCTGTCTTGGAGCTTGTCCATGACTATATCCACATCATTCTCTGTTAGGGTGATGTCTAGGTCCTCTGCTTCATATTTTATTTTCTTCCACGTGTCTTTTCTTGTGCCAAATTCTTCATTGTTTGTGAGGGTTGCGCCCCACTTGTTGCACCTTGAGATATTTCTTCTATAGCCTATGCAGTATCCTTCTTCCCGGTATGTGGTCAACATTTTTTTGTTTCTATGGTTGGCGTCCTCCTCGGCCTTTTTGGTACTACGTTGCTCCCACTTGGTTGAGTCTTTGTTGTAGTTGTTTTAGTATTTTCATTCAGATTGCCTATTCTCACTGACGATCCTTATTCAACCTTATCCTTAGGATTAGAGGCCTGCGTTGTGCCTCTCCTCATGGTTTTTTTTGCTACTAGTAGTTGCCGCTACACACGACATTCTTTGATTATCCAGTCTACTTCCTTTGGTCACACAATACTGCATCTTCAGCTACGCCTTCTTGGGATCCCTCATGGATTGAATCCATACATGATGCTTGGATGCCCTGAATTTGTCTATCCTAATTGTTTCCTGCACTAACTCCAATGGTATGCGCCACATATTTTCTATGTACTATTGGATCTCTTATAGAAGCATGGAAAACACATTTTTATTTTCCTACTGCGTCTTGTTGTCCTTTTCCTGCTAGAGGGACTCGTACTTGGCCGCATAACACTTTCCCAATATGTCTAAGAATGTCGATAATTTGGGCTCTTTCCACCTTGCCAAGGATATCAAGATGATCAACCATGAGTAATGGAACTCGGTTCAATTATATTGTCTATCGCGACAGCTGATTAAGAACTAGTTTAGTAGGTATGGTGCCCAGCTAAACATAACTCCCTTTGCGCACTGCATGGCAGTTGCAACAATGTTTGATGGTGCTTCCTCTCTGTGGCATTTTCTCAAGAGTTTACAAGCCATCATCTTGTTGGAAAGCCTAGTTGCATTTTCATTGATGTACTTAATGACAATCCCTCTATTTCCCTGAGTAGTGTCGAACTGTTCTTTAACCTGCTCTGCTATCTCTTTTTCGCATGCCTTGTTCTCTAGGTATTCTTCTGGATATGCGTCAATTGTGGCAAGTCCTGTGATTTTTGAAATCAATGCCACATCAATCTGCATCGGTCTATCCATCCACGGGATGCCTCCATGGATGCAAGCAAATAGTTGTTTGACACATAGGCCGACATTCTTACCATGCCCAAAATGTGGTATGTCCAATAGGTTCATGATTCTTGAGTTGTAGAGCCTTGTGATCCACTGCTTGGGCTCTAGTATAGGTTTTTCGAGGGATCCAATTTTCCCTGTGTTTATAAGATAATTCTCCTAGGCCAACTCTGGAAACTTGGCTGCATTGCACACATCATGATCGATGTACCTAAGATTAAGTACCTTTTGTTAGAATGTACTCATTTTACCATAGACAATATCACTATTGTCACCCAACCATAGGCCGAAGCCACCCTCCAAGCACCTTGACCTTGACAGAGAGAAGAATTCTAGTAGAAAACAATAGCCAAGCAAGGCTAATGCACCAAGCAATAAGTAACCAAAGCTGATCAGAGAGTCCAACCCAGAAAGTTAGAAACAATGGCTTCAGAACTGGCGCTAGCACCTTCTCTAGGAATTGCACACAAAACTGTCATACTGTAGTGTGCACAAGTGTCTTTCTATGATTCTAAGAGTTGTGTGTAAAATGAAGACTGGCGCCCTATATTTATACTGGCTCTGGTAGACTACCTAGGCTAAATTCTCATTCTGGGTACTAATTAATTCATATTAATTATCTCTCTTAGCCAATATCTCTTCTAGGGTTACATTCACTTGTTCTATTTCTTCTGGAATATTCTAATCTTGTCAAAGGTCACAATGGAGGTTGATAGCTCCTGAAGCTACCATAATATTAACAATCCCTCCTAGCTAGGGAGGTATAACTGATAATGGTCTTGAGCACAAACAGACCATTCAACTGGTAGCATCATGAGCACCGTCATTATTATCCAACTAGATAATCTTCATGACAACTGGTACAATTTCAATTGATAGAACACAACTGTGTTTATCCATAGTAGTACACAACTACTCAATCTGTGACACATAGTCACAAACAGTGGAACATATCCACCATAGTAGCATTCCTCTACTGTCTGGAGACATACAGTCTCCATAACAATCATTTGATATCAACCTGTAGAGAAAACATTGTTATGATATAAACTAAATCATCTGGGCCATTATTCCACTCACATCTGTGAGATTTGGAAGAGCATCTGCCCTAAGAGTAGAACATCAATGATGGGATATCTGGACTATTATTCTCAAGAAAGGAAGAATAATTGTCATGATTTTTGAGCCTGGATCATTCCCTATCTTGGGCCATTCCTATGGCACTAAACAAAGTGCAACCTGAAGAGAATGAGTCTACCCTAGGGAATGCTTGTCCCTGATTGTTGAACCTAGACCATTCACCTATCTGGGCCATTCCTCCAGCACTAAACAAAGTGCAACCTGGAGAGAATGAATATTCCCTAGGGAATGATTTTCCAGACCATTTCCTAAGGAAATGATTGTCCTACACCAACCTCCAAAATGGACCATTCTTTGAAATTGCTCACAAATGTGAGCTTCAAAAGAATGAATGTCCAACGAGGCTGACCAATCTTATTGACCACTACTGAGAGTGACCATAAAGAAGAGATATTGTCCTAGACCATTCCCCATGTTAACCACAATGGGAAATCGTTGTCTATGGTACATCAACAATCCATCGAACCATTTTCATTACAAAAATGACCATTCGATTTGGACCATTTTCCGAACTGGAAAATGTCTGTCCATTAGAAATTTCAAACCACTTTCTGAACTGGAAAGGAACTGCCCAAGATGGACCATTTTTCAAAATTGAAAATGAATGTCTTCAATTCAATGATATGTCAATGCTCCCTCCCAACCTGGAGAGTCATTTCTTCCCTTTCAACTAAGGGAGTTATTTCCACGATCTCCAATTTGTCTCAAAAATATGAAAACTTTATCCTGGAAAAAATCTTTTTTAGGATATCTATTCTCTGCTCATCTATGGGGATATACTGGAGCCTTACTTCTCCTTCTTTGACTTTATCTCGAATAAATTAGTATTTGATCTCAATGTGTTACGATCGTTCATGAAACACTGGGTGTTCTGATAGCCTTATACAACTCTGATTGTCACAGTGTATTATGGTTGAATCTAGAACTTGATCAAATAATCTGGAGATTAGCTTTCTCATCCATATTGCTTCTATACATGCTTCACATGTTCTAATGTATTATTCTTCTACTATGCTGAGTGTGATAGACTTTTGTTTCCTGCTGCCCCAAGATATCATAGTGGAGCCCAAGCTGAAACACATCCATGAAGTACTCTTTCTATTTTATGCACTTCCCGTGTAGTGTCCCCAAGGCCGAGCCCCGTTACAGATCATGTTATATGCAAAGAATTGTAAATATGTTATATAGGCTGGTGAGCCAAGTTTTGTATAAGCTGTAGGCTTATGAGTTTTGTTAGGCCAGGGAGCCTAAGTGTTGAA
>ML777510.1:1105255-1139879 GCA_009831015.1 Picea engelmannii
TGTGTTTAATTCTGGTTAAATGCATTTGCTTATAAAACCCAGTATGAATTTTGTAAATTCCATGTAAGGAATGGTGAACCGAGAGGTTGGGTGAGCCTGTGTAGTGATTGGCACGCTACAAATTGGTATCAGAGCAATTGGCACGCTACAAATTGGTATCAGAGCAATTGGCACGCTACATCCTGCCCAATCTGAATCTGTGAATCCATGAAGTTGTATATCACTGGATGCAATATATATTAAACCATAGTTTAGTTTCCCATGAATATATCTTAGAACATACTTTCCAGCTATCCAATTCTCATGTCTAGGTTCCACCTGGAACTAGCTTAGTGTGTTCACGGGAAAGCAAATGTTTGGTCAAGTATTTACCAAATACATCAATGACCCAATCAATTGTCGATATAGTGATGGATCTACTTGATCAGAATCTGAGTCTCTTACTTTTCTTATATCTATGTTCATAGGAGTGTCCATGGATTTGGAATCCATCATCCCAAACATCTGAAGAATCTTTATTGCATACTTTCCTTGTCCAAGGAATAATTCACCATTCTTCTACCATACTTCTAGTCCCAAATAATAATGCATGAGACCAAGATCTTTCATGTCAAACTCAAAAGCTAGTTCCTTTTTTCACTAGATTATGAGAGACTCTTCACCTATTAGGAATAGATCGTCAACATATAGCATTAGAATCAAAGGTGCATTGTTCATGACTTTGTAGTAAATATTTGGATCTGCATGACTTTTGGAGAAACCAAGTCTCATTAGGTAGTTGTCTATTATGGCATACCAAGCTCTTGGAGATTTCTTGAGTCCATATAAATCTTTCTTTAGTCTGCAAACATGAGTGTCTTTGGAATGTACTTCAAACCCTTGAGGTTGTTCAATGTATACTTCATCTTCGATTGCTCCATTGAGGAAAGTTGTCTTTATATCCATCTGATGTAAACTCCATCCCATGGAAGTAGCAAGAGACATGATAGCTCTAATGGAAGTATATCTGGCAACCGGAGAAAATGTTTTATCATAGTCTTCTCCCTCCTTCTAGGAGAACCCTATAGCTACAAACCTTTCTTTATATTTATCCATGCTTCCGTCTACTGCATGTTTGATCTTATATACCCATTTTGAAGTTACTACTGATTTTTCTTTAGTTCTATGCACAATTTCCCATACATCATTTTTCATGATGGAATGGTGTTCTTCTATCATGGATTATTTCCATTTTTTCTTCTAAACTGCCTCTTCAAATGTGGTAGGTTCTTTGTCTAGAAGCTTTGTCATACATGCTTCATAGTTGGAGAATCTTTTGGGCTTCTTACTTTTTCTGAAGGTCCCACTTGGGGCCTTGAGTCTTTCTTATTCTTATAGGGTAGCTTCAAGCCAAGCTGGTCATTTCTTGATCTTAGGTATAGTGTCTAAATCAATGGTCTCATATGGTTTCATCGGATGATCAAGTTGTTCCTTTTCTTCATTCTGGTTTTCTGGAACACATGTGCCTTCTTCAATAGGCTCTTCATACTCTTCTTCTTCTATAGTTTCTTCTATGGATTTCTTGAAATCCATATTTTTATTGAAGGTCACATCTCTGCAGACTTCAATCTTATGTTGTTCTGGAATATAGATTCTATAAGCCTTGGATGATTCACTATATCCCACGAATATGCCCTTATTTCTTGAGGGTTCTAATTTATTCCTTTTGTCCTTGGGAATGTGAAAGTAAACAGGGCATCCAAAGATTCTTAATTTTTCCACATTAGGTTTCTTTCTTGAGAAGGATTCTTCTGGAGTCATGTCCTTAAATATGCGATGAGGACTTTTGTTCTGAACATATATTGCTTCTCCCCATAAGAACATAGATAAACCTTGATCGTTTAGTAGACCCTTCACAGTTTCTTCAATAGATCCATTCTTCCTTTCTGCTACACCATTTTGTTGAGGATTATGAGGAACAATCAACTCCCTACTAATCCCTACCAATTTGCAAAAGGCAACGAATTCCTTTGATGTGTATTCTCCTCCATTATCTATTCTCAGGGTCTTGATTTTCTTGTTTGTGAGGTTCTCTATCTCTGCATTGAATTCTTGAAACTTGTTGAATACTTCATCCTTTGTCGTCAAGAGATATAACCAAGTCTTTCTTGAGTAATCATCTATTAAGATTATGTAGTAAAGAGAACCTCCTAGAGATTTGACTGGCATCAGACTGTAAACATATGAATGTACTAGATATAGAATATCCTTAGATCTATTGTTGTTGCTTGGGAATGGTTTCTTGATATTCTTTCCAAGAGCACATCCTTTACAAATTCCTTCATGTGTAGACTGTAATTCTGGTATTCCTTCAACCATATTTTTGAGAAAAAGCAATGCTTGATAGTTAATATGAGCGTACCTTCTGTGCCAAAGTTCATTGGGATTGACTTCATCATGTACAAGAGATTCTTTATTTTGTTCTAGTAGTCTATATAGATTTCCTTCACGGGTTCCAATAACCCTAGCATTCTCTGTGCTGGAGTCTTTGTGCCAAGATAACACTTTTCCATCTACGAAATATATTATGTTTCCTTTGTCTTCTAGGAAATATATGGATATAATATTCTTTTATAAACTAGGTACATATAAGACATTGCTCAAATGAACATTGTTACTTGTTTTCAACTTGACCGAGGCTTGTCCAAATCCTTCAACTGGGTAAGTGATTTTGTCTCCAAGATCTACCTTGTATGATGTCTTTATTTCATTTAGATTTGAGAGTTTGGCTTGATCTCTCGCCATGTTCCTAGAAGCTCCACTGTCAATTATCCACATGTCATCTTCAATCATTCCTGTGAGTGTTGAGTAGTGTAGAAGACTAGTCTTTTCATTCATGACTTCGGTTGACTGGTGACTGGTCACGCTTTGATCCAAAACTTCAACCTTGAGATTTATGCCTTCTGAGAGTGCCAAGAGGTGCGTTGGACTAAGGTGCACTTGAATACCTTCTTCTTGAGTGAGATATTCTATCATAAGGTGTTGGATTGGGGTTTTAGGGTTTCTGCAACTGCACCTGCTAGTAACCCTAGTGATAGTGTCTTGGAAGTTTCTCCTACTAGTAAACCCTAGTGGAAAATATTCAATGAGCTCAGTATCCTGATGGCTATGCTTCCTTCTAGCGGTTATATTGAATGAAAGAGTTGTGGGCCCATAACCTATTAGAATGTGCTCATTTTACCATAGACAATATCACTATTGTCACCCAACCATAGGCCGAAGCCACCCTCCAAGCACCTTGACCTTGATAGAGAGAAGCATTCTGGTAGAAAAAAATATCCAAGCAAGGCTAATGCACCAAGCAAGAAGTAATCAAATTTGATCAGAGAGTCCAAACCAAAAAGATAGAAACAATGGCTTCAGAACTGGTGGTAACACCTTCTCTAGGACTTGCACACAAGAATGCCACACTGTAGTGCGCACAAGTGTCTTTCTGCGATTTTGAGAGTTGTGTGTAAAATGAAGAATGGCACCCTGTATTTATACTGGGAAGACTGCCTAGGAAGACTTCTCATTCTGGGTACTAATTAATTCATATTAATTATCTCTCTTAACCGACATATCTTCTAGGGTTACATTCACTTCTTTTGTTACTTTCAGAATATTCTAATCTTGCCAAAGGTCACAATGGAGGTTGATACCTCTCGAAGGTACCATAATATCAACACCTTTCCCATCATTTCATCCATAGTAGTGACTGCATTTGGGATATACAAGAGTGTAATCTCCATAGTGTCTGGGTTCTTTCTTTTTGGTCCCAAAACAAATGCTCCTGCCTTTGCTGCGTCTGCATCCTCTTCTTCCCCTCTAGATTCTGGTGAGTCGGTGATGTCCTCAACCAACACCTCTTTGTGTTCTTGGGACTGTCTTGGTCCCATTGTTTCGTTAGTATTTGCAGGCGTCTTGGGGTTAGAGTTTGAAATGTTGTTCTGAGCCTCGAAGCTCTTCCCTATTTCTCCTTGATACACTGTGGGGGTCTCTTCCTTGACCCACGTTAGGCTAATTGATTACGGGTCTGAGGTGGTAACATTCTCCAGCTCGACCACATTTTCAAGATGTTTCATTCTCTCTTTATGCCTTTGGCCTTGCCGAGTAATTTAGATGAACTGACTTGGCCCACTGAACATGGGTGGAGTCATCCTCTCTCAAATTCACAAACTTGCTTTCTCTTTCATAAACTTCCAACTAGGGCACGTACTCTTTTTCTCACTCTAGGATAAAAATTGCTAAGTGTTGAATAATTGTGTGCTTTCCTCCTTTTATAGACCGAGTCGTGTTCATTTTCAACTTTTTGCATGCATTTGCATCGAGTTTAATTTTTCCTACACGTTGTCTTCCTATGTTTGTCGCAGTAATTACTATGCACAATTCTTTTCCACTTTTCTTATGATTCGGTGACCTTATGCATCTTTTTGTGTTTTCCTCCATTTTCTGTTTTTGTATTTCTTTTTCCCTCTTATTTTCCTTTTTATTTCTTTTTCCCATTTTTTTTACCTAATCTCTACTATAGTACACTATGTGCATGCCTTTCTTAATGCGTTGTAAATTCTAAGCATTAGGAGGTCGACTTCCCTTGTACAGTTTCAATCGACTACCATTGATCATTCCCTTGAGTTATGTTCCTTCTTGATCCTTTAGTTGTATAGATCCCCCATCTGTGATAGTATTTACCTCATATGGACCTAGACAATGCATTCTAAATTTTCCAGGATGTTGAAAAAATTTACTATCATAGAGAAAGACTAGGTCTCCTTCCTTGAAACTATTCCTCTTTATATGTCTATCATGCCAAAATTTGTCTCTTTATTTATGTAATTCTTGGTGAAATCTTGATAGAATCCTATCCTCTTCCATATCCATTAGTTTATTTAACCTTTCCTTCACTGTGCCTCTTTTTCTCATGTTTTCTATTGTTGCTATGAATAGACTGGGTACTAAAAATTCCAATGGCAGCACTGCTTCCTGCCCATACACCAACCTAAATGGTCTCTATGCTTTCAAATTATTACATGTGGTCCTATATTCCCATAGTAATGCTGGTATTTTCAAGTCCCAATCATCCCTATTGACATTGTAGATCTTAGTCAAAGCATTTTCCAAGATTTTGTTGAAGGCTTCTACTATTCCATTTACCTTAGGATGGTATTTTGTACTCTTCTGTTGATAGACATAAAACTCCTCAGTCATATCCCTGATAGTACTATTGATAAAGTGAGTACCTTGGTCACTCATCAAAATTATTGGACAACCAAACCTGGTGATCACTTGCTCAAACAAGAAGTGTGTTGTTATCTCTGCACTGTAGTCTTTAACTGGTGTTGCTTCTACCCATCTTGTTAAGTATTCCATTGCAATAATGATATATCTATCTCCTTAACTTTTTCCTGGTGGATTGATTGTTGCAAAAAAGTCTATTTCCCATTTTTCAAATACCTGCAAAGTTACTTGTGGTATTAGGGTCATCTCATCCCTTCTGTTGGGTGTGCCAACCCTCTTACAGACATCATGATACCATATTCAATGTTAGTGGAAATGCATGAAACCATGGATAAGTTTATTTCCAATTGGAGTGGAATCTTATGCACGCCTTGCAAATTGCTTATGTTGTTGTTTATTCTTACCCTTCCCATTCTTCTCGGGACATAGAGAGTCATAGTGACCAAACTTATGGGAATTAAATCACTTCACATGGATCAGATGAATATCTTGAGTATTCCTTATTTCTCTAACCCTTCTTGGATGCTCCCTTCTTTAATCCTTTTCTCACCTTATTGATGAGGCCAAGGTATTGAGCTTCCTTGAAACTAGCTAAAACAATCTCTAATATTGTGATCTTGTAATCCCATAGTTTCTCAAAATTGGGTAACTTCTCATGAGCCCAAATATAATGAATGAAGTGATGCAATGATGGACCAAATCCATTCAAAGTGATCCGAACTAGCTCACTCTTATCAATTTGTTCTCCAATGGAAATAGATCGATATCTTAATTTTATGATCTTCCTCAAATATATTTGTACATTATTGGTCATTCTCATGTGATTACCAATGATCTTTTTCCTAAAAATCATTTTATGGTACTTGTTTACATAGGCATAAAACACATCCTTCACTATATTCTTCTTTGTGATGTAAGGGATCAAGTGATACTTCATCAAATCAAGAATGATTCACTTCATTGTGGTTGATTTATCGACATGTTCTATGAAGTCTTTGGGATCATTGGCAGGTGTGAACTATGTATCCACTAGATACCATAGTTCAACTTCATCCAAGATATTCTACATTGTGCATTTCCATGGCTCAAAGTTTTAATCTCCATCCAACATGTGACACTCTCAAATACTAAGATTGGTCATCACTACAACCCCTAAAATCACACTTGAATAAACAAATTAGATTAAAAATAAATCTATGACATATTCCAAGTGCATATTTCCTATCTCAAGACAATAACAACCTTCCAATCACTAGAATATCTTGGGAATCTCACCCAAAACAATATCACAAGTTTGGATCAATGTCACTAACTGAAGATCAAGAATCATGCTTACTAAAACCCCACAAAAAGTGCCTCTCAAAGGAAAAAATGCATTCTATAGAGATATCTTGAGGATTTCAATACAAATTCTCTAATACCATGTTATATTCCATACCTTGGTAAGATCTTGCACTTAAAGAAATTAACACCTAAACCTAGGTATTGAAAAGAAAAAATCCTCATTCAAAACAATAATAAGTTAATAGGTTAATCTGCACACACTTTAGGTAATTAGAAACAACATATGCACAATGTAGAACTCTCAACATTTAATCTATCTTATATTCACTGAAAGAAGAAAAAATACATTTTTATGGCTCAAAACTAAAACTCATCATCCAACACAATGGTAAGCTCTAGGTATATTTTATAGAATAATACAAAGAGGGAAGATACAATGTATCTGGTCAAATGCATGAAGTTCCCAAGGTGAATCAATGAAACACCATCCCTATTATATTTAGTGAATGTGCCCTCCTGCATGCATATAAGTGCTAGATATAGTGTTCCCTAACTACAATAAAATTTTTAAATGCATCCATGCATACTCCTTGGGACTTGTGCCCTTCGCAACTCCTCATGAAAGAAACCTTGCAATGCTAGGGATATACACCCTATCATAACAATAGATAATGCATGCAGTGAATAGCAAATCTTATTGAAATGGATCAAGAGTCTAAAACATGAACTAGAACAATAATTCATGTGCCATCACCCTTACTCCTACATAACTCCAGTGTTTCTCCTAATAAAACTAGGGTTGCACCATCAAAATGGTTTTCTCTACCCTTAGACGAACTTTGCAGGAATGGAGGTAGACTCTACTGGAACTACTATTCCATACAAAAGGTATGGAATTGCAATGGGTAGATTCCTTAGATACTAGTGGTAGGTGGGTTGGTGCCATTCACCCCGTTTCTACCTATTCCTTTCCCTCTTGAATGGAAGGAACTAGAATTGGACAAGCTAGTGGTGAAACAATTGAGCATCCATACGTGTGGGGATTTAAACCCATGCCTTATTCTTTAACCGTTATAGAAACAATTGGTGATGATGTAACATCGCTTCTATAATCATTTACAAATGATGGAACATAGTTGTGATATACTTGAATCTTTGGAACACATGCTAATACTATAAATTCACCTCTAATATTCTCTATTGATTCTTATTAAACTAGCAATGGCTCCTCCACATATGGTTATGCACCTAGGTCCTTTAGATATGGATATAAATCTGGACCAAGTGATGGCTCTCGAATTGGGAGTAGTAAAGAATAACTAATATGATCGGTGTTGATCCCGAGTAGGGATTTTTTCCATTACCTTGTGATTGTGATATGATCAAAGGCCCAACCCAATGTGTAAAGAAGTGGAAAATGGGAAAAAATCCCTAGAACCATAATCTGAGGCCAATACTAAGCGTCTACCAATCAGAATAAAAAAATGTGTAGCATTTGTATACTATTCTATATAGATGAGGCATAGTTCTTGATCTGAGAGATTGAACTGTGAGGATAGAGAAAGAGATGGAGAGACAGGAGGCAGGGGTGTGTGGAATCTAAATAAAGGTCCTAGGGCCCCAAAGTCATAAAGTAACGCTATGAGGGAGGAGACCCATTTTTAAGTGGGAAAGGCACACTAATCCGTAAGCAAGGTGGAGAAAAAACACCTAGGAAATAACACTTATAATACACATGGACCTTCACTATGCTGAAGCAATCTCCATGACCAAGGTGGGTGGACTCCACTTGACCATAAATCCATCTAATTTCTTGAAAATCCATAGTTAGTTATTGACCGGGTTGAAGAACCATCATCAGGAGAAAAGGCAAAGCTACAGGTGGCATAGAGAATAGAGGCAAATGTAACATCAACAGAACATGTATCACTAATAGTCAAGGCCTAGCCATTGATCTTATTAACCGAGTAGATAAATATCTAGTTCCAACCATCCACCAACCAATAGTTATGAAGTGTTATGGAGAAAAAAACAAATAGATCTATATTAGTAAGGATAAACATATGGGTTGTTCATTGGTCTATATATTCGTGGAAGGATGCTTGAGATAGATCATGTGCCCCCTGTAGTCCATCCGATGGGATAATACCAAATGTGATAAATTAGGGGAGGCTAGATGCGAATGTATGAATTGGGTGCATTATTTTATTATTTCACATCGATTCCAATAGAGGAGGATTTTGGTAAGTGCTTCAAAATATGGTCAAAGAGGAGCCTTGGACCTAATGGCCTTTACCTTTAGGTTTACCTCTATCTAAAGGTAAAGATATTTCAAAACCTAGACATAAGGTACAAAATTGGGGTGGGGATTGGATCAGAGCATATTCATCGGGTATTAATAATAGAATATGCATTGGGCCACATAACCGATGATTCTGATTAAACGCCCATCTTAGCATAGCTAATCAGGGATGATTTTAAGCATATAAATTTATTTTAAAATGTAGAAACCTTGGCGAATCTTACTAATCCTTCATATGCCAACTATAAAATGTTCAGCGATATTTTTGTAAAAAATATTCAAATTTCTAAGGATTTTATATAGTTTGTATACAATTTTGGTGATTTTTAAGGTAAAATAATTTTATCCTATAGAATTTGGGCGAATCATTTTTAGAACAAAGAATCATTTTTTTGGAAAAACCATGGAAAATTAGCCCATGAGCGAAATTTAGCCCCTAAAATCATCTCGGTTTCTAATCGCAATGAAGTGAATCCAACCACAATATTCACATACCAAAATCTATGATACTTTGCTAAGCACCAACCTCAATTGATCCAATCATAACAAATTGAATCACACCTACCCATCCAATGGAAACTGTCTCTATCTATGCTTAGAATCCATCCCCTAGAATCTATCCAATGCTCCTATATCTCCAGGCTCCATGCCTTATTAGGAGGTTTTGAAGAATCTAGTTCAATAGGCCAAGGAACCATCCCATCTTCAGGATCAACCGTATAGAACCATCAAACCTCAATCACACTCCCAATTACAAAAAAAATAGATCTAAGCTAAGCTTACGAATTGATGCGCAAGTGGATGGATGTAACAAGGTGATTTGAAGACCGCTATTAGATTGAGGTTACATTAAAGGTATTCCCCCTAGGTTCTTACTCCCCATTCTAGTTCCATCATGGGAAAAGAAAGAAGCTTCCTTTTCAGTTACAATTCCTCCATATGCGGTTTCATAAGAGCATCGGGGGAAAATTGATCTTTATGGGAAGATATCAAGTCATTGCAATTGTACTATAAATTTCTATCTAGAGTGGGCATACCAAATGTAATTTCACTTGCGAAGAGAAAATATCAGCTCAATTTTTTCAATCACCACATTAATAAATAACACTCTCATTTGTTTTTTCAGTAGGATCTTCAATTATGCTTCTCCTCACAACAGCTAGAGGTTGTTCCCTTTCCCTGAGCATATGTAGTCACTAGAGTTATTGTTGTAGATGTTCCTATCTTAGTGGAATCCAGAGCATACCTAGGTTGAATTGAATGCTGGAAAATTAGGGCATATGCATTAGCCTCCCAAGTCGTGGTGTTCAACAACAATTATCCAAATTAGAGTTTTGTTTGTAGCCTTTATCCTATGCTCTAGTCTATCATTTTGTGCAGTACCAACCTAAGTCATAGTTCGATATTCCTGATGTGCAAGATAGTTTTCAATGTTTTTGGATACATACAAGAATTTCTTCATGGAGCACTACATTAACTTTGGGTGAAGGACTCAAAATTTCATGTAGTTAGGAAATATATTCAATACACAAATATAAATCCTATGACTGCTTATTTGTTATCATGCATGTTAAGCTCTCTTTAGAGCACTGATTATTGTTCATGGACCTTGAGAAACCTATTTATGCTCATTAACAATCCAAAGGCCAAATCAATATAATGAAACATTGGTTTGGACTTTGTTTCTTTGGTGTTAGTTGTTTTGGTAGTCTTATAGTTTGCATAGATAAAACTTTGATATCTTAAAAGCAAGGATGTAGTTTATTATTGCTATATTTGAACTATGTTATAACACATAGACATTTATACTATGTAAAGAGGACTATATGTGGATTTCATAGTTGATGAAATAGTTTTGGTTTTGTTTATATGGAAAATATTAATAATGTTAATTGGGTTTATCTCGGTTGACCGGTAACTTGGAAAAAAATGGAAAATTTTAAGAATACGTTATAAGTTAAAGAAAACCATAACATTAGTTATGGAAATCACAATTTAAATAAATGGTTCTAGTTTTGTCTATGTTGTAATTTATAGTAATTAGAAAAT
This sequence comes from Picea engelmannii, assembly GCA_009831015.1. Taxonomy (NCBI): domain Eukaryota; kingdom Viridiplantae; phylum Streptophyta; class Pinopsida; order Pinales; family Pinaceae; genus Picea; species Picea engelmannii. Next base: position 1,116,147 of record ML777510.1, read on the forward strand.
TTGTTGAACCACTTACTTTATACTATGTTTATAATTTATATTTTATCTATAAAGATAACTAAAAAAACTTGACAATTCAATATTAATATATAGATATGAATTGTTATTTTGATTTTTTTAACATATAAATTATTATTTAAGTAATTGTACAATTTTAAATGATTATAAATTATATTTACATTTGAAATTTCATTTTATTATTGCCATTACACGACCTCTTCTTGAGCTGAAGGAAAGTGACTTTGATGCATTTTGTATAATGTTTAGTCATTGCATCCCATTGTTTCTCTTTGAAGTAGTTGTTTCCCTCTGTCCTCACCTCCTCCACATACACATGAGGCAAGCTCTCTGCCCACTTCTCCTTTTGAGGCACGAGCTCTCGACATTGGCAAGGTTGTTGACACGAATGACGAGGCTATTGTTGATGGTGCGCTTAAAATAGGGATTCTTGATCATGATATATAAATAGTTTTGGATATTCCACTAGACATTTCATGACAACATATCTAATAAAATACTAAAAGAAATATTGTGAAGATTAATTTCCTTTAGATCTCAGATTCTTTAATTACTGTTTTTTTTTTAAATGTATGAAATCGCTAAGATGCAAAAAATAGAGAACATAAATAAATATTCACATACCATCCAAAAATAAACACAAGATATAACCTTGGAAACACAATACGGGAGAAAACCCAACTAAAAGGTGAGGTCACTTTTCTCTCTTTTCTTTAAATGCAAGTACAAATAAAGAGACACTCTTTGTAGAGTTTCCTTAGACACCATGGCCTGTATGACTACTGTAAAATCTATATTCCTCTATAATGCTCTCAAAATACCACTCCTAGGTACTCTACTCAACTGTTGAACAAATAAATTTTCTAAATAATGAAACCCCTTATCCTCATAGCGGTGTGGTATTTAACATCGCTCGATAGCCATCTAGGGGTAGGGTTTTGACTTCCTCAACCTTCAATTGTGATAAGGTTTTGGAACTTCTAGAATATTATTGAAATTCCATATGTGGATATCCCCATATGCGTGAGTAATGGGGGTTGACGTGGCATTTTCTTGTACCTTGGTGATCAATACAGTAGGTCAACTTCCAGAAGGCATAATTTTTTCATACAAGCTCTAGTTGATGTGATGTTTGGACCATTGGAAAGGTCTTAATGTGTAGAATAGATTCAAGGTTTTTTAGATAAAATAGAGATAGTTTTGACCCCTAAAAATGCCATTTGATGTCTCAAAATGGCTCTTGAAGGTTTCAAACCCCAATTTTACAAACTAAAACCTGCCATTAAAATAACCCTACAAGATAAATCCTCCAATTTTTTCCACTCTGAAATCATTGAGATAGATGAAAAATACTTTAATGATCCAGTCTGGATCATATGGCCACCTTGGCTCCTCTAAGGTAAAGTATCAGTAAAGTCTCTTGATGTTTGTCTATGAATAAGCATCATTGTATATTACTATCTTGCTAGCCTAATGACAAGGACATTATTTTCCTTAAGAATGGTCGTGATAATGCTTATCTTGAAGGCATCAATGTAGAGAGTACCATGGATAATCGGTTTAATTTCTTAAGATGTATTTTAGTATACATTGTTGGTTCTATGGTTTTTTTCATTGGGAGTTCATAGGTTTTGGTAGATGTAGAGGGTGATGAAAAATGCCAAGATCACTATGCTATGCTTGTTTGTGATAGTGACAGTTCAAAGGGCCAATATCAAGAGTCACTACAACTGTTCATCGTGTTGAGAATACCTAAAGCCTTGGGGAGGTTAGAGCCACTAGAAATTTTTAGAGGATGTGGCATTTTTCTCTTGGCACTTGTGCATTCTATGTCAATGGAAGAGGATGAAGGCATGTATATATTTATCCTTTATTGTATGGTTGGTAAAAAATGGTTCAATTGTACTCAAATTTGTGGCAATGTTTAGATTTGCAATTGAAATCATCTACAAATTTAAAATAAAAAATTATGTATTGGACACACAGACCACAGTGAGAGGGGGAGTGAATTAGTCTAGGGCTCTTTTTACTCCTTTACAAAACATCTTAGTTAGAAATCACCATTTACTCATCATCCATTACTTTTAGATGTAGAGGGTGATGCAAAATGCCAAGATCACTATGCTATGCTTGTTTGTGACAGTGGCGGCTCAAAGGGCCAATATTGAGAGTCACTGCAATTGTCTATCGTGTTGTGAATACCCGAAGCCTTGGGGAGGTTGGATCCACTAGAACTTTTTAGAAGATGTGGCCTTTTTCTCTTGGGAACTTTTGTGTTCTGTGACATTGGAAAAGGATGAAGGCATGTATATCTTTATCCTTTCTTGTATGGTTGGTAAAAAATGGTTCAATTCTCGGTAAAATCTCTTGATGTTCATCTAAAAATAAACATCATTCTATATTACTAGATTTCTATCTTAACGACAAGTCCATTATTTTCCTTAAGAATGGTTGTGATAACACTTATCTTAAAGGCATCAACGTAGAGAGTACCATGGATAGTCGGTTTAAGTTCTTCAGATGTATTTTAGTATACATTGTTGGTTCCATGGTTTTGTTCATTGGGAGTTCATAGGTTTTGGTAGATTTAGAGGGTGATGCAAAATGCCAAGATCACTATGCTATGCTTGTTTGTGATAGTGACGGTTCAGAGGGCCAATATCAGGAGTCACTACAATTGTCCATCATGTTGAGAATACTTGAAGCCTTGGGGAGGTTGGAGCCACTAGAAATTTTTAGAGGATGTGGCCTTTTTCTTTTGGGCACTTGTGCGTTTTGTGTCAATGGAAAATGATGAAGAAATCTATATATTTATCCTTTCTTGTATGGTTGGTAAAAAATGGTTCAATTGTACTCAAATTTGTGCTAATGTTTAGATTTTCAATTGAAATAATTTGCAAATTTAAAATAAAAAATTTCATATTGGACACATTGACCACACTAAGAGGGGGGGTGAATTAGTCTAGGGATATTTTTACTCCTTTACAAAACAACTTAGTTAGCAATCACCATTTACTCATCATCCATTACTTTCATTTATAACAAGTTGTATGTACTCATATCTCAACAACAAAAATCATCAATAAACAATCATCATGAAGAATACAAGGAACACAAGTTATATGTACAATTTTCTTTTATATTACGGACTACAATCCTTGGGGTTTTTTCTAGAAACAACTAAATAGAGAAACAATTCCACAAGAGAACCAACTCTCAATGTAAGACTCAACCTGCAAATCTTAGTACCAACTGAGAAGAGGAATCCAACCCTCAAGTACAAGACCCAACTTGTAGACAGAAAGTAATCTATCAAACTGTACCAACATTCTATACCAACACAAGTGTATTACCTATGCACCACACAACCTATCACATCAATCTCATCATCCAAATTAGATCTACTCACCAAGACAACTCTCAACAATATCATGAAGATAACCAACAAGATCCTCTTGAAAAATAGACAATACATGAAGATTGAGAAAATAAAGATTAGAGTATAAAATAACCATCCCTCTTATTGAGTGAGAGAGGGTCACCTTCTATAAGCAAGGTGAATTTTTCCTCATTGTTATTAGTTTCTTACAATATAATTTGTTGAAGTCAACAAAATGACTACAATAGAAACAATTGACATTAATTATGGAAATCCCCCTCATCATGAGTGGTCAAGGAAGTGGTGCACACTTCCTAGTGGACCAATTCCTCCATGTTTATATCCAGAAGCATCCCTGCTTCCACAAATGACTTAGTGAAATTGTGTTGCAATGTCTCTATAGACATCCATTTGGCATGAGATGGTGTCTGTCCCTTTCGACCCACAAGATGTGAAACATATTTCTACTAGAGAGTGGTCTGAGTCTTGGAGTCAAGAATGATATCAAAGAGCAACGAAGGTTCAAAATCTCGAATATTATCCATTGGATGATGGAATGTGATGGTTTCTTCAAGAAAAGGTGGTTTGAACAACTTGATATTGTTCACATTGAGCACATCATGGATGTTGATATGGGAAGGCAAGTCCAGGTGATATTCATTCTCACCAATTCGTTCCAGAACAATGTATGGGTCATAACGTAGTGGGTGCATCTTATGGTGTTGGCCTTTGAAGTGGTGTTTGTCTAACAAGAGACACACACGGTCACCTCTCTAAAAGAACAGTTGTGTGTGACGCTTTTCATGCCTCTGTTTTGCATGTTCTTGGGCTGCTTGTAAGGAAGTGACTACCTGGATATGGCGTTGTGATATATGGTGGATAAAGAACTAAGCTAAGTGTTGTTCCTATTTCTAGTGTGAAGAGTCTGAAGGGTTGAGGGTGAGGGGAATCTCTAAGGGCACAAGGGGATGAAACCCAAAACAAACTTCAAAGGGCGAGAAACTAGTGGAGGAATGTGTTTCCCAATTGTAATTATGTTGTATAATATGCAGATAAGAGTTTTTTTAGAAAAATAACTGTGAAGGGAATGGAACAGAGTATGATTGAAAAATTTCATTTTATCGTTGGTCTGGGGGTGAAATGCAATGGAAAAATGAAGTTAGCAACCGAACAAGGATGAGAGAGTACAGTAGAAGGTGTTAAGGAAGCGAGAATCCCTATAAAAAATAATGTTGTTGTGAAATCCAAAGTGAGGAAAAATATTATGGAAGAAGAGGTTTTCATTATGAGCAACAGAGGTAGTCTTATGGAAGTGGAGAAAAAGATCCATCTTAGAAAAATGACAAACAAATACCCAAATAGCATCATGTTTGTGGACCATGGTAGAAATACCAGTCAAAAAATCCATGGAAATGGATTCCCAAGGACGAGAGGGCATAGGTAAAGGCTAGTATAGACCATGATTACAGTTGGATGGCTTATTTTTTGAACAGAGAGAACAAGAACAAATGGATTTATCTACCTTTTTTGGCAACACAGGATAGTAGAAGTAGTGATGGAGATTGAGGATGGTCTTGGCTATGCTAAAGTTCCCCCCACATGCAGAGGTGTGTGCATCTCGGATGAGAATAATATGATATTCAAACTATAGCATAGATAGTTGGTTGAATTTGTAAAGCCAACCATCATAGATAGTATAATCCAGAAAGGGAGTTTGATTGATTATTGTAGGTTGATGCAATTCTCCCCAAATTTCACCAAAACATTGATCTGTTGCATACATGTCTTTCCAAGCATCATATGTTGCACAACACATCGATAAAATGTCTAGTACCTGAGTAGGTTTTTGAATTATCAGTTCACCCATATTGTTAGCAATACCCTTCTTGTATTTGATTACGATATGGAATTGTTGATGATAGGCTACCCACTTCAGATGGTATTTCTCTTGAATATTTCTCTGTGAATTGATGAAGATAGGGTGATGATCGGTGTGAAAAATTATTTCTTTTTCGAGAATATAATGGCGCCACTGCTTCAAGGCCTGTACCAAACTGTAGAAATCCTTGTCATAGGTGTTGTAATTAACTTCGGCTAACACATTTTTCATCCTAACTGGCATTACCAGCCACTCAAAAATCCCAAACTTGGTCTTGAAAGCGGTTTTCCATGTGTCTGTTCCATGCATGTGAACTTGATGGTAGAGAGATGTCGAATCCATCTTTGTGAAGAAACAAGCCCCTTGTATGTGGTCCAAAAAATCCTCAATCCGAGGTAGGGGGTAGCGATTTTTAATGATAGCTTTGCTAAGGGCACGGTAATTAGTCAAATGCATCCCTTTTGGGAAGAATAGAGGTTGGTGACACACAAGATGATGAGGAAGGTTGAATATGGATTGATTTCACAAGTTGGCTAAGTGTTGTTCTATCTCAGTAGCCTCTCTAGGAGTGAGGAGAAAATAAGATCCAGGAATGAGATCAATTGTGTGTTCAATAGATCGAGACAGTGGCAAGCCCATGGGTTGAGTGAAGACATATGAAAATTCTTGGAGCAGGGAAGCCATGCCCAGAGGGACATAGTTGATCATGTTATCTATTTTAATAGGATGAATTAAGCACAAAGAGACTTGTATTTTCATGCTAGCTTGCTTAATGACTACATATCCAGTAATAGGATGGGTGGATTTAAGAGCAGAGGAGAAGACATAATAATGTAGGTGCGCTCCTCTTGTTGCAGGTGGTATTGATGGGTCTTAGCATGGTACACAACTTGTGGAGCCTATTGGTAGGGAAGGCCAAGTAACGAATCGACACAATCTAGTAGGGATACATCACACACCATAGTATCTACATCACACATCATAGTATCTCAGAAAGGGCCAATAGCAAAGGTCACCAAACAATATCGAGAGACAATGAGACAAGGGCCTCCCTTTTGTACCAAGCCAAGATGATATGGATCCAGGTGTGGACTGGTGGGTAATTGAAGGCATTATACAAAATCCTTGGCAACAAGGTCCTTTTGGCTGACGTTGTCCAAGATTAGGTAGCCAACTCATGATTAATCTAACAATTATGTTTAAACGGGGGGGCATTATAGATGTTGGGTTCATTAGCGGTCATAAGGATCAGAGAGGGGTCAACTTCGATAGGATTATCGATAGAGATGACTTTCGGATGGTTAGAGGAATCTGACTGAGTGATCTCTGCAAATAAAACCTTGTTGGTGCGGAGGTTTTTAAGTACCTAACAGTTGGTAGAGGCATGTGAGTTGGTCTTGTCAAAGGTACACTAGGGTGCATTTCTAGGTGTGGATGGGGAAGTAAGGAAAAGAGGAGAGGAGAAGGACCAACAATAGAGGGACCAGATCAAGTTGGTGGAGAGAGGATTCAAGGAGACACTTTACGCTCCATGACCAAGGCTCAGAGAAAGGCCTTTTCCAAGGAAGGACTCTAAAAAAAATAAACTTCACGATGGAAAATCATTAATAGACAAGAATTAAATTTGACAATCAGTACCTCTTTTGGGTCAGAAATGTGCAACGGGATGCACAATTTGCATAAGACATCAATTTATCTCTATACGGATTGATTGAAGAGTTGGTGGAGCTGCAACTATTTAGCAAGAAGGATTTGTTGATATCCTATGGAATATAAGTGGTCTCGTAAGGCCTGACAAAATTATTCCCAAGAAGTGAGGCATGAAAGCGTGGTAGATGTGGACTCATCTAGCTAAACGAACAATAGAGAATTCTCAAGGTGAGTATCCCACCAAGCTTGTTCCATGCCCTCTAACTGGAGGTTGGTGATATGAAGCTTCATGTCCTCTCCCATCTCGAGATAGGTCTTAAAATAGGTTGAGAGGTTGCAGATCCAAGAATTGACAATCTCTCCATTCATTTGGCCTGAACAAATTGGGCAATTGAAAACGAGTATCGAGCTACATGAGTGTGGGAGCTCATTGCTAAGGCAGACAAAGTAATTCATGAATAGAAAGATATAGATCCTAAATTGGTGCAGACACAATGGACACAGAGTCCTCTATAAATGGTTATTTACGAGGCATCGTGGTTCACATGGAAGAGACGCTACCAGTAGGCTATGTGCACTGGAAGAGGGCATACTGGAAAACCCTGAGAAGGGCACACTGAGACCCAATAAAGAGGGTGCATTGGGAAGCCCTAAAAAGAGTGTGTAGATAAATGTTGAAGAGGGCATATATAAATATTGTGACGAGCGTTTGCATCTATTTAACACAAACACACAGAAAAAATAAATTATGAATTGGTGGACGGATTCCCCTCTAATTCTTTGCATCAAGCAGAAGCTTGATGAGATCCAGGCTCTGATACCAATTTATCTTCTTCCAGATCTAAAAAACACACACAATAAGAACTCAATGTGTAGAATAGAGAAAAATTGATAATACACGAAGATTGAGAAAATAAACGATTAGAGAAGAAAATAATCATCCCTCTTATTGAGTGACTGAGGGGTGAATTTTATAAGAAAGGTGAATTTTTTCTTCTCATTATTAGCTGCTTACAATATAATTTGTTGAAGTTATCAAAACAACTACAATAGAAACATCTGACATTAATTATGGAACGCCCCCTCATCATGAGTGGTCAAGAAAGTGGTGCGCACTTCTTGGTGGCCCATGAGCACTGCATTTTATATTCATATTTTGAGAATACCCCAATCCTACTTAACCATGGGAGTCATGTTCATTCTACATCTCATTAGAAAATAATATATTGCTAGACATATTTTTGGATCATAACTATGTGTGGAGTTTTGAAACATCCAATGTTTCAGGTGGACACTCCACCCATCATTAGGGACACCAGAAGCTGATAGGTTGCAAAAGAGTGTCAAGGTTTGTAAATATAGGAGAACATTTTTACTATTAGTGGATTGAAGTTATTTTTTACCATTAGGTAATTAAAAAGAAAAATAATGAGGCTCTTGAGATTCAGGAAAAATAATAATAATAATAGAATAATTAAAATATTCAATTCTAGAATAATTAGTAAGAATAGGATAAGGTATTAGATGAAATCTAGTATTAAATTAAGATAAAGGAGGAGAGACGAAGGTTGTTTGTAATAGAAAAAGAAAAAGAATAATTAAACTATTAAGATTGAGAAAGAGAAACTAATAAAATAAAGATAAAGATTTGAATTAAATGAAATAATAATAAAAAGTCTTAAAATAATGAAGTATTAGAATAATAAAATATTAAATTAAAAATAAAGATCAAGTATTCAAATAACAAAGTCTTAAATAAAATAATAAAGTGATAAAATAATACAGATTTATACTAGAATAATGCATGAGAATAAAATAAGGTGTTAAATTAAAGTGAAAGGAGATAAGATAAGGTAAGAAAAAAAATAAAAACAAGAATACAAATTTTAGTAAGATAAGGGAAAGGAGGGAGCCATAGAGAAATGGGAGGTTGTATTATGTGAAGACAAGGGAGGGCTAAGAGTGTTTTAGGATAAATCTGTGAGTGCGGACACAAAATGATCTCCCTAGATCCACCTGGATCTAGAACAAAACAGGACAGAATAATACACTTTCCCTAGATCTAGACTATTGAATGAACTAAGAGACTAGGATCATGCACATACCTTATGAACGCTTTCCTTGGGTCTCTGTTGTTCCAAACTTCACTCCCACACTCTTGTCCCATTCAGATCACAATAGTACAAACCAATCGAAGTGAAGGCAGATCAATATGTTCAATAGCTAATCTATACATATGATCAAGGAGTTATGTAATAAAGTGACATCATCTTTATGGGAAAGGGACATATTACTGTATTGAATTAATATAAAGTGAAACTTACAACCTGAGCCTTGATGTTGTAGATCTCCTTTCGATGGCTCCTAGATCTGACACACACACTCGCTCATTCATGAAGAAAATCAACCACTTTTGATGACCTTGCTATTGTCGATAGCTGTTGTAGCATCAATCCTCCATACAGTCTTGCACTAATTCTCCAATCAATCTCTTGCTAGTTTTCTTCTAACCTTTTCATGAGAAATCTCCTCAATATATAGGAGAAGATATATTAGTTACTTGGATAGAAAATGATCCCAAGATATCTGGAATGACAGCACCTGAATAACCATTCGAAAGCCAACTCATCCATCTAGAATATTCCCTTCTAGAAGGTTCAAGATTTTATCTTTTTCCTTTCTTTGGAAGATTTTCACACCCTGAGAGTTAGGTATAGTGCAAACCCCTCGCACTCCATCTTAATGCAGCCTATGAGAATCAGGCATTCTCCCAGGCAAGTATATAGGTAGCTTGCGAACCTCCTTTAAAAACATGATTTCTGGAAGCAGACAAATGTAACTTTTCTCAGAAAAGTGTTCTTAGTGAAGAGCTTGATTTTCCATCATCATTACATCATCACGATGACCAAAATTGTGGATAACAGAATGCCCCCCAAAGTCTGAAAGTGGAGCCAGTGACAGTCGATAGACTTTGTAAGCTGCATGTGTGTGTCAAGAACCAAGAGCACATCTAATCGGAAACCTGCAAACAACCAAGCATCGATAGAATATCATGTATAACAATTGCTAAGGTAGGCATTCCCATACTCAGATCATAGACTGATGACATCATAAACAAAATTCATGGCCACCAATCATACACTATGGATCCATGCCATCACAATATAGCATAGCCACCTGAATACACTGTGGATCTATGCGACAAACTTTCAATCAAGACAACATAGCCATGAAACATACACAGTGGATCTATGTGTCGCAAACTTTACATACTCCATCGCAACTTGGATCACAAAGATCATATCCAGGGTCTTCAATCTCATCGCCCCAAAGTATGAATCTAACCATGTGATTACATGTGTCGAAGTCGAACATGGTATAAACCACTTGATTACCGGTCATTGATGTAACCGTTAACAAGTGCGAGGGAAATCACCATTGATGTCAATGACTCCCAAGGTACTATAGTACAATCCATCGACTGTGAATAAATGAGTTGATGTCGAACACTCGAAGGAATATTTCGATCAAGAGTCAATGATGTAAACCCACTGTCGAAAGTGAGGAAACTTGCCATTGAGGCATGCAAGCTCCAAGGTACTGAATGATTTCTAAGTCTTGATTCCGGATAATGTGCTGAATTCGAAGGAACAAAACTCGTCACAGGAGGGCCTTAATGTATCCCCCATCAATGACACGAAATGAGTAATTGGGTTTGAAAGGGAAACAGAGTATGTGGCAATTGGACTTTGGACACAGGGAAGGACGACACGAAGTGAAAGGATAACTGCAGATGGCCGAATCAATAGAGGTTTCAGACGGACTGCTCTTGAACATATGAATGACACGACCAATGATTTGGCAGCATTGACTCAAATACGACACATGGAAATACCTTGTTATCAAATCGAATGAGAGACAAATGGATTTCCCAAACCGGCTTCAAATGATGAATAGGGGGTGTCATGTTCAAGAGCAACAATTACTGCCAATCAATTCAAAGATGAAACGTATCCCTTTCCCAAATTTTCCCCCACCATTTCTGGCAAGTACCTCTTTATTTTTACGCAAGCTTGAAGAGGATCACATATGCTTGTTAATATAAGCTCATCCTTCGGACGAGTCCCTCGGAGTATTTTTAACGAACCCTAGGAAGGAGTGGTTTGGTCCCATTACGGGTCTATCAATGTTTGTTTAATGAGTCCAGAGATAGTAAACTTGAAGGTTTTTCAAGATTATAGAGTTTGGAAAAAACACTTAAAATAGAACTCTCTCAGTTCCTTTTTCGTACAATAGTCCAACGAGACTGAAAAAGGGCTAAACTATCGCTCGAAAGACGCATACTTCAAATACTTTAACGAGCATGAAAATAGCAAGATCGCTCGGCAATCTTTTCATGTTTAAAGAGTCTGAAAAGATCTTAAAGAGAACTCCAGGGGGGTTCCTTTTTCGTATAACCACAGCGAGCCCGAAAAAATGATAAAACAATGCTCGGTCATGTTCTTATGTTTTTCACAAGCGCAAGAACGGACAAAAGACGCTCGAGGTTTTAGGTAAAAACCATAACAAACAACCAAAATCACACCACACCAGGGAAAAATTCTGTCCATAACCATCCATATTTCTCACCTCCAATTCATTTCCCTCATTTCCACATTAGTGATTAGGGTTAAATAATAAATAATCATAAAAAACCGACATTTGATATAGTAAAAAGTAATAAAAATGAGCAAATAACAAAATTTACCATATCATTTTCACATTTTACCATTGAGTGTCAAAAACCCTCATTTTACCCTCTACCTTCGGTGTCGAATTCCCAGAGCTACGGGAGACCATTTGACGTGCCGTCAGCAATATTTTGGTAAGTTCCTCATCCCTTATCTTTTCATGGTTTAAAAATTCAATTTCATTGGTAAAAATTTCAGTTTTAAACTAGTTTTTTGAACCCTATGCGCATGGAGGCATTCTCGTAGGTAGCCCATACGGGACCTGTGAGAATGACCCATTCTCACAGGTGGGCCTTAAGTAGCCTGCGAGAAAATCAAACTACACATAATAGTTCACCTGCGAACAGCGCAGAATTCAAAAATTTATGCAATGTTTAGCCAATTACAAGAATTTTTCTCATGAATAAGATCACTAACCATGGTTTTATGTTTCTTATGCAGGTTAATAGCCATAGCCATGGTACTAGATTGGCGGGAACGAGAGCACAAGGAGGATAATTCCAACGCCAAAAATCACCCTCCAACCATAGCTGCACTAAGAGACTGTGGTCTCTTAAAATACTTCCGCATCCCGGGCATGAGAGCCCAAGTTCGATTACTGGAGTACTTAGTCCGAATGTGGGATCCGGACCAACAAGTGTTCATCGTGGGAGCTCATACATTGACTATCGATATCGAGGATATCTATTTCTTGACCGGATTATCCAGACGTGGATCCTATCTTAGTTTGTCTAGCAGCAGAACAGGCAGGTTGAAAATGAGCGAATATTGCAACCAATATTGTGTACCTGAGGCCGAGAGACAGAAAGGGAAAGTGGCAATTTGGGGAGTTACTGATTTGACTCTCCGCACTATTCTCTTTACGATTTCTCGGATGGCCACAAGTGCTGCTCCCCATATGGCACTGCAAAGCTATTTCCAGTACGCCATCGAGTGTACTAAGCCCCAGGTATTTAACTAGGTTGATGCAGTATTGCACAATATCAAGAAACAATTGACTAAGTGCAGGCGAGGAGGTCTGAAACAATTTGGATATGGTTCTTTATTAGTGTCATTTTTATTAGAGAGGGTCCCTGTGCTTCGTCTACAAGATGAGTGGCAACTTTCGGGTCCTAGGGATCCGAGGATGTTGCGGTGGTGTTGACTCATGGCCTGACATGTGGCAGGACCTATCGTCAGATATGACAATATTTTCTTTGACTGGTTGTAGAACCAGATGTTGATGGTGGACGACTATGCATATACCGAGCTGGATTTCTGAGGAGATATGGATCTAGCACTTCCTGAAGACGCTCAATGGGGAGACCTCAGTAAGAAGTACACAGATTTTATGTTTTTAAATGTTTTTGAACTTTTATCATATTTTAAATGTTTTTGTTTTTTATAGATTTATCCGAAGACTAACACCAAATACTTGTTGATAACACAGACATTGGACCATATCGACCTGCTGGCAGTTCTCCTATCCAGTGACGAGGAGAGGAAACAATAGCAGTTCCACAATACGTAGAGGATTATCTGACGGTGGAGAAGAATTTAGAGGGTCTGATGGCAGACGTACTAGATATGACTCTGGAAGAGATTCCATGACGCGATCAGCATCACACTGTGGGGGTTTTTGCATCTATGGGTCGACTGCTCCGCAGAGTTGCTAGGACATTAGTGTGTTATTGTGAACGTCATCTTTGATGTCCTTATGTAGAAGCTAGGAGCTTCAATTTTTGATATTTTGGTCTTCGGACAAACATTTTGTAAAAACAAACTCTTTTTATCGTTATATATATACACGGCTTCTACCGGTTTACTTTACATTGTGTACATTTTAATGTGTTTGATTTATAAATGATTTAAATGCCTGTCCAATACATAATTAGCTAAAGCATCTGTTAATGTATTAAGACATCTAGGAATATGTTGATATTTGATATGATCAAAATGTCGTTCCAAGAGGCGAATCCGCAAATATACCCTTAATAAAGTAGGACTTCGAATAGAGTAGACATTACTTAGCTGTAGTACTACAAGCTGCGAGTCAAGTCGTACAACCGAATGACGAATCCTGAGAGAGATAGCATCAACCAATAACTCAATAATGGCGCTATACTCTGCGATGTTGTTGGTTGCCTGGCCAAGACACACACCTCGTAAAGATATAAGCTTGTTTGTTGGGGCATAGATTTCCCATGCAGCGGAAGCTAGGTTCCGAGTACTACGGCTAGCACCATCAGCGAAGCCAATATAAGGTAGCGAATACTCCGACATCTGGCAATCAAACACAACGTCACGTAAGGGCAGAGACCAAATAATGTCAAAAGAAAACTAAAGTAACACACACAGTATGATACATAAAATACAAGTACTCGTGCACAAATGACTTATGCATAGTATTTCTTTAAGTACAACCCGTTTCTGGGCTCACTCAAAGGTACACCATCATAATCTACCATCTCATACGCTCCTTTTTCCAAAACTTTGCTAACAATGTAAGGCCAATGCCACATTGGTTCGAATTTCCGAGCTCCTAAGACATCTTTATCTTATTCATATAGTAGAACAAGATCTCCTTCAGAGAAGACAGGAGGCTTGACATGCTTGTCATACTGTGCCTTAACGCGTTTCTTCTAGGCTTCTATTACAATATTAGCATCACGGCGAGTATCGTCTAATCGCATTAGATACAACAGACATTCCTCTTCAGCAGAAGTATTGGGTAAGAGTTCTACAGCTAGTTTCAAAGACGGTATTTCACATTCTATTGGTAGAATGGTTTCCATGCCATAAACTAGTCGAAAGGGTGTAAATCCCGTAGTAGATTTAATAGATGTCCGATACGCCCACAATGTCGAAAATAACATCGTGTGCCAGCTGGTTTTATGAATTCCTATCATCCGTTGAATCATAGTTATGAGAACCTTATTGATTGCTTCGACCTGGCCATTAGCCTGCGGATAATAGGGTGTTGAGCTATCATGATGAAGGCCCAACTTTTCTGTAAGTTCAGACATCACAAAATTTCTAAAATGACTACCATGATCGGTAACGATATCCTGAGGAACACCAAAATGAGTGATGACATGGTTGAACAGAAATAAGGCTGCAGTCTTTCTAGTATTATCGAATGTTGGCATCGCCTCGGCCCACTTAGTAAAATAATCAACAGCTACAATAATATAACCATGCCCCCCGGCCGAGTGAGGGTGACACGTCATGAAATCAATGCCCCATTTTGAAAAAGGACCTACTGAGACCACAGGATGAAGGGGAGCAGGATGCGACCGAATCTTCTGATTATAGGTCTGGCAGGCATGACACTTCTGAAAAGTAGTAATGCAGTCATTGAATAAGGAAGGCCAATAATATCCTGCGTGCAAGATCTTCTGGGAAGTAGCATACCCAGACATATGACCACCACATGCTCCTGAATGGCAGTCATTCAAAGCTTTCTCAGCTTCATTAAAAGTCAAACAACGTCGAAAGACAGAGTCAATGCCTCGACGGTAAAGAGTATCACCAAGAATAATATAATGACATGCTTGATAACAGACACGACGGCGTTCGGCACTAGACAAAGCAGGCCGGAAAGTTTGAGTTTCGAGATATATAATGATATCTCCTTACCAAATATCGTCAGTACTGATAAGGAAAAGTGATTCTTCAGGTAACGAATCGACTGCTACATTTTCCGTGGCAGAGTGGGGAAAATCACAAATTAACTCAGCAAAAACTAAGGATTTCTTTGACATGGTGCGATCGAATTCCAAGTTTAACTCCTGGAGAATGACAATCCACTTGGAGTACTTTCCCCCCAGCAACTGACGTGTCAAAATATGTTGCATGGGGTTACAATGTGAAATCACTGTAGTTTTCCTGGAGAGAATATAATGACGAAAACGTTGAACCGCTTGAACAGCTGCCAAGGCCAGTTTTTCAACATGTTGGTACTTGATTTCCATCGAAGTGAGACTTCGACTCAAGTAATATATAACATGTTAATCATGTGCGTCATCCTCCTGAACGAGGACCATGCCGATAGTATACTCGAAAGCAGCTATGTAAAGAAAGTAATCCCGACTATAATCGGGAGGGAAAATAAGAGGAGCTTTCGTGAGGGGCAACTTTAAAGCTTCAAAAGCATTGTTAGCAACCTTATCCCAGACAAACTCTGAACCTTTCTTAAGAAGACATGTAAAACCCCGAGTAATCTCAGCGTAATTCAGGATGAATCGATGAAGAAAGTTTGCTTTCCCTTGCAAACTTTGTAACTGGCGCAGTGAAGAAGGAGGAGGGAGATTAAGAATTGCCTCAACCTTAATAGGATCTACCCGGATCCCTTGATGTGAAACAATGAAACCAAGAAGGCGGTCGAACTCTATGAAAAAGAAGCACTTATGAGGGTTGAGACGAATGCGATAGAACTGACAACGAATGAAAATTGCTCAGAGATGATTAGGGTGATCGACTCGGCGTAAAGAGTGAGCTGGAAAATCGTCCAAATAAGGTTGAACGATATGCTTTATATCGTGAAACGCATAAGACATAGCACGCTGAAACGTAGCACCTGCGTTCTTAAGACTGAAGGGAAGTTTCCTATAGGTGAAAGTACCCCAAGGACAAATGAAATCATTTTAATGTTGGTCCTCAGGAGTGATGTTAATTTGATTATAGCCAGAAAATCCATCCATGAGAGAAAAGATTTCACTGCTGGCACAGTCATCGACGATCTGGTCGACGAAAGGGGTTGGAAATTTATCCTTAGGACAAGCTTTATTAATATCCATATAGTCAACACATACGCATATACTACCACCTTTCTTATCAATCGGTACGGGGTTGGAAACCCATTCTGTCAGAGCCACAGGATAAATAAAACCGGCTTTAAGGAGTTTTTCAACTTCGACTTTTATGGCTGCCGCTTTACGTGGATGGACAGGACGGAGGCGTTGCTGGACTGCTTTAGCTCCGGGGTATGTTTTTATCTCATGCACAACAATAGACGGGTTGATACCTGGCATCTCTTCATAACTCCAGGAAAATATATCACGAAATTCCTTGAACAAAGCAGTATAGGTAACAATTTCCTCTGGAGAACACGAAGCTCCAATGTGAACATTTTCAACGATCCCAGGTTTAACTGAAATATCAATGGGTATCGTGGGAGAAATATTACTGAGGTTCCCTTCCGCAAACACATCATGTGTAGATCCGGGAACAGTCGATATGACAACAACGGTCGACGGGGTCGAAATCCGCTAGTAATTCTCCAGAGTGTGTTGTTCCAAAAATAGTATGGAATGATGACGCCCATCATCCCAAGGTGTATCGGCCATGACGAACATGATCATCTCGTCAGTGGGAAAGATGACATGGAAAGGATTGGGAGACAACTCCTCCAGAGAGGGTGTAGAAGGTGTTGTCGATTGAATCGCATGATAAGCAGACTCAACCGGACTTAAGGGCATGATGTCGCCGAAATGAGCATGATCTCTAGGATCAGGGACTATCCAAGGGTCAAAAGACACCAGAAGTTCATGAGGAATAGAGGAGATCATATTAATAGAAGCAACTGATGGGTGCAGAATATCGGGTGGTGGTGGTATGGGAAAAGTACCCATTAACGAAGAGTCTTTTAAAAGACCGACTCCGACATTCTCGTAACCTGGTGGGGTTTTAGCTATAAATGGCACGTTGCTAGTGCGAGTAGTGGAATTAAAGAAGGAAAGCTGATCAACCGTAACAACTTTTCCTTGGTGAGGAAAATGGACTACATGGAAAAGTGTTGACACAACAGCACGCATAGAATCTACCCAGCTACGGCCAAGAAGAAGATTATAATCTAGGGGAGCATCGAAAACTTCCACTTCAACTTAGACGGTTTTACCTTCGAGAGTAACAGGAAACGACGGAAGAACACCATAAGGATTAAAACCCGAGCCATTGAAGGCTTTCAAAGTATTTTTTGATTCCGTTAACGAAGGAGAGCCAATGGCTTTCCAACAAGTAGAAGACATTACACACGTAGAGGCACCCTCATCAATAACAGTTCTGCAGATGTTCTTGTCTGAGACAACAACTTGTATCTGAAACGAAAGCTGTGGGGGTAACCTTGGAATATGGTCTTCCAAGTCAAAGACTATCAAATTCGTATCTATAGGATCAATTCCACCTATAGCTTTCAATAGAGCCCTTCATTGTACAAGACAACACTGAAGGACTTCAAGGGTAGACATTGTTGAAGGTGCTTAGGCTAGATCTTCTACAATGCTATAGTTCTGGGCCGCACGAGCATGAGGATTGAATGCCGATTTCTTAACGACACCTTTTGGGGTTCGTATGACTATATCAAGGCTCGGTCGTTCGAGATGAAGAGGACCGTTCGTAGGTGGATTCGGCGGAGAGAGTTGTACCAAATCAGGAGGTAAATCGTCAACCTTCTCCTTAGAAGGAGAATAGTCTTTGGCTCTAGTTGCGATGGCAACATCATTGTTCTTAGAATCACTGGTGCACATCAAAACATAGGATGTTGTAGAAGTAGAGGGTTGGTCGTGGATGACCAACGAAGCCTGTTGTTGAGATGGGAAGGGTTGAGATAAGACTGTCAACGTAGAGGGTTTCGGCGTTCCTTGAAGGAACTTGTTAACCTCGACACGTCTCGGACAATCCTTTGTGTAGTGATCGTCACCACAGATAAGGCAAGGGTAGCATGGTTTGCGCTTATCCCGGTCTTCAACAGGAGGGGTTTTGGTTTGCTCATTCTGATTATTATTTTTACTCTCCTTATTCTTGCCTCTCCCTTTCTTAGATTTATTCTTACCGGTTGGCGTAGATAGAACAGCGTTCACTTTAGAGGTTTTATCGGCGGGAGGAGCAGGAGACGGAGCATTTTGAACATTAGAAGAATTGGATTTAGGGGTTGTAGTTGAAACGAAATGTGAGTGGGTATGAGTGGTACCAATCACACCATCAGCTGCATGCGAGGAAGCTGGAGCAGTAGAAGTGCTAGAAGTACCAAGATGAGGTAGATCAGGTAGTAGGGTGTAAAGTGTTCCCATTTGCGAATAAATGAGATCAAGATACTGAGCGCGACTTATAGCCTGCTCCTCTGTAACAACACCACCCATAGCAATGTCTTTGTCAATTTCGTTCATGAAATATTTCGTAAACCATTCTGCCAGTAACTGATCAGGGAGTTCAAGTTTGATGAGATGTCGTCTCCTTCGCCACTCATGAATATGATCCGAGATATGAGTGCCCTTTGTTTGTTTGAAGGAATTTAAAATCTCAGTCCCAATATCGTAACGGATTGGTAACTGGTAATGTGTAAGAAAATCCATAGCTAGGGTGTTGAACTCAGAAAAGAAACCTCGTGGCAATTCAATATACCACTTCGCAGCAACACCAATAAGGGTGCGTTGAAAAAGACAGAGATAAATGGAGTAATCCATTAATGAGTTGGACGAACACCATAAATGAAATGTCATAACATGATTATTTGGGTCCTCCCCTACCTTGCCATCGAATTTTGGAATATCCGAGGGAAGCTTGGCAGGAATAGTTGGCCATTGAGGGGAGTGACGAATAGGATCATTTAGAATCCTAGACAAATCTGGCAAACCCAAAGTAGCAAGAAAAGGAAACTACCGATTCACTTGTGGATACTGGTGACTTGGGGGCAGGAGTCCCGTCGGTAAACCAGTAGGACCGTATGCAGTCTGCCCAGGAAAGGAAGACCTTGGCTGATTCGGTGGCAGCTGGATAGGATAGTAACCCCAAGGATTTTGACCTTGAGTTTGAGTAGGGACCTGAGGTTGAGTGGTCTGACCCGAACCCCAAATAGGATTAGTAATACCTGGATATGGTTGCCCTACAGTAGGGACATCTTGCTGCCCCTTAGTACTTCGAGGAAAGTTTTATAGAAGGTAATTCTAATACTGGGCCAATTCAGGAGGTATGTTTTGTCCAAGGGGTAAGGTAGGTCCCCTTATGGTAGGTATAGTTCCACCCGGCAGTTGTGTGCCAACCAGAGGTTGTGTAGTAATTGGGTTGTGTCTGGGAAAAGGAAAAGGAACCGTACTACCCTGTCCACCAACAGGAATCTGCAAGTTCTGTGCAACAGTTGGAATGGTGCCACTAGGATTAGGATTGCCAAAAGGAAATGGAGGGAGTGTTGGGATAAAATGGGGAATACCTGGAGAACCGGCTGGGATTTACGGAGGTGTTGGATTGGGAACATTCAACAAAGGATTCAACGCATGGTAACCAGGGGGTAAATTCGGGTTGACTTCAGGCATTCGCTGGGTATTGATAGGAGCAAGAGTAGTTGTCGTAATCTCGGTTTGGACACTCATAGTATTTGTGACATGGGCCATCTCGGGAGGGAGAACAAAGTGATAAGGTGTAGACTCGGGTGCAGTTTATGTCTCAGAAAATACCGGAGGATTGATTTCGTAGAGGGTAGGTGACTCAGTACCAAAAAGGACTCGCCGGAAATCACCGGACCAAAAAGGATCTTGGCCTACTGCACCATGGGAAGGCCCAACGGTCGATTCAGAAGATGTAACAATGGCTTCTTTAGAAGGATTTAATCACCCAACAGGCTGTTCACCATGACGAATGCGATAGTCCTCTATAGTATTGGTGATTCGAAAATCTCCTAGAGGATCAGTGCGTTCTACCTGTGGAGGTGGTGTAGAAACATCTTGGACTTAACTTATGTCCATTTGTAGTGGAGAAACAATTGGGACTTCACTCTAACGAGGAGATCCCTCAGGGGTACCCTCAGGTGTTGCTGTATGCAAGGGCTGTGAAGCTTCCGGATGTTCCGGAGATAAACCTTGCATCCTATGTGAACGTCGTGGGGGAGCAATCGTAAAAGAGTGACAAGCTCCACGAAGAAATTCCTATGGTCAACTTTGAGAGACAAATAGCACGCGCTAGTAAACGAAATCTAGGAAGCAATCACCAAGAAAACAATACCTTCTAATTTCGAAGCCACTAGTTGGTGATGAAATCCAACGTCGCAACAACGAGACGAGAAGGGGCAGGGCTAAGGTGGAAAATTTATGCTGATGACCTGCTTAATAGACTTACGCCCTGGTGCAAGCTCCCACACATAATCGTGGGTATACCCTCCAAGGAGCCCGAGTGAGTTTGGTCAACGTCAATTCCAAGTACCGTGAAGACTTTCCCCTCCACAGTCACCTTGGGTAAGAACCTAGAGAGATAGGCAACTAAGGTCACCACCAACAACAGTATAGCCTGGGGGAACAGTCGTCAGTCTGATCCACACGCAAGGGTAGTCTATCTAGCCCGAAATCAACTCAAAGGATTCCACTCATAATTGTGGGTATACCTCGGAGTGATCCCCGTAATACGTGCAATATCTACACCGATGTCAACAAAGAAGGGTTAGTAACTCTACCAACACCAATGTGACCTAGTGCTTGACCCTTGTGTTAGAAGGGCATCCCAGAACAATATGTTGCAAAAGGAATTTAACACTCCCTAACTCAAGATGCTATTGTGTGTTTTTGAGCTTTTGGAGAGTGTATCTCTCTTCCTACTCCAAAACACTAGCCTAGCTAAATGTTGGTGTAAAAGAGCCCTAGAAAAGGGTTACTAGATTGATTTTAAGATTACGCAATGTTTTTAAAAGCTATTGTTTACTCAAAGGTAACGGAAGTGAAACTCATGTTGTATGACTCTGACCCAAATAGTGCAAGGATAATGATGAAATATAATTCTTTTCATTCCATGAATCCTATTTATGGGAGAGAGAATATTTTCCAAATCAATCTCAATACTACAATGCAAATGCAATGCTCAATTTCCTTTTAGATGCCAATGCAAACAATCATTTATCAATGAGCAATTTCTATATGTCTTTTTCAAATACTTCAATAAACTCTAAAACTTGATTTTCAATGTTTTCGAAAAGGCAAAAACAAAATCTTGAAAGAAAACTTGTTGTTCACTTTCCAAGAAGAACTCTGATTAATGAGAAAAGAAAATCAAACCATAAAGACTTAAACAAAAATAACCCAACCAACACTTTCAATCAAAGTAAAAACAAAAAGCAAACCAATGAGTTCCTCAATGCAAATGAAAAATGTTCTTTCGAACCAACAAGCAAATGAGAAACACCAAACACCTGACTCTCAACCAATCATTGGTTCTCAGCCAACTCGACACACTCAACTCCAGAAGTCAGAGAGAAAGAAAATGCCAATAAGAGCCAAGAGATGAAAGTCAAGCTACAAAGGGCAAGAAGGACCTTGAAACCCTAAATCTGTTCAAGCAAGCAAACTATAGCAAGAGATGTATAATTCAATGATCCAATAAGCCAAAAATATGTAATTCAACTGTTCTGAGCAATTGAAAAAATCAAAACTTAATTTCAAAATTTTCAAAAATCTTGCTCGCAGGCAAGTAGTGTCCCACAGTGCAAGAAGATAGGATTCTCGTAGGCCACCTTAAAGAAAGGTGCGAGGTGTTCGCACTGGACCCTATATGCAGGGTGCGAACTTGACTGGTTCTCGTAGGCTGTCAATGAACACAGTGCGAGAACTCCTGAAGATGATAAAAAATTTGAAAATGCAAGCAAAATTCAAGATGGCTTATAGACCCAGAAGGTCTCTCAGGACATCCTGAGGACTCAGACACTGACAAAACAGGAGAGAAATGCCAATAGAGAAAATGGCCACAGAAAATTCAAAAACCATAAAGAGAAAGGGAAAAGGTCCCCGGTGGAGTTGCCAATTTTGTTTCAGGATAAATCCGTGAGTGCGGACACAAACCGATCTCCCTAGATCCACCTAGATCTAGAACAAAACAGGACAGAATAATACACTTTCCCTAGATCTAGCTTATTGAATGAACTAAGAGGTAAGGGTTATGGACATATTTTATGAACGCTTTCCTTAAATCTTTGTTGTCCCAAGATTCACTCCAATCCTCTTGTCCCATTCAGATCACAACAGTCCAAACCAATCGAAGTGAAGGTAGATCAATATATTCAATAGCTAATCTATACATATGATCAAGGAGTTATGTAATAAAGTGGCATCATCTCTATGGGAAAGGGACATATTACTGTATTGAATTAATAGAAAGTGAAACTTACAACCTGAGCCTTGATGTTGTAGGTCTCCTTTCGAT
Source organism: Picea engelmannii (assembly GCA_009831015.1). Classification (NCBI taxonomy): domain Eukaryota; kingdom Viridiplantae; phylum Streptophyta; class Pinopsida; order Pinales; family Pinaceae; genus Picea; species Picea engelmannii. Next base: position 1,138,957 of record ML777510.1, read on the forward strand.
GGCTCCTAGCTCTGACACACACACTTTCTCATGCATGAAGAAAATCAACCACTTTTGATGACCTTGCTGGTGTCTCTAGTTGCTGTAGCATCAGTCCTTCATACAGTCTTGCACTAATTCTCCAATCAATCTCTTGCTAGCTTGCTGCTTGCTTAACCCTTTCCATGAGTATTCCTCTCAATTTATAATAGAGAATGGATTAGTTATTTGGATAGGAAATGATCCCAAGATATCAGGAAAACCAGTACTTAGATAACCATTCGTTAGACAACTCATTCTTCTCGAAGATTCCCTTCTAGAAGGCTCGAGAACTTCATCTTTTTCCTCTTTAAGAAGATGTTCGCAACCTAGAAATTAGGTACAGTGCGAACCCCTTGCACTCCAGCTTAAAGCAGCCTGCGAGAATCAGGCATTCTCGCAGGTAAATATATAGGTAGTCTACGAACCTCTTTAAAAAACATGATTTCTGGAAACAGACAAGTGTAACTTTTCTCAGGAAAGTGTTCTTAGTGAAGAGCTTGATTTTCCATCATCATAACATCATCATGCTATCATCATGATGACCAAAATTGTGGATAACACTACCCCCACACAAACGGTCGACGAAACACAAGAGGATGAAGACAAAGGGGTGACACCAGCCCAGACGACATCGTCCCCTACCCCACCAATCACCCAGGCTAACCGGTCCACGATTACATTCTATCTTAACATGGGTTTTATTCTAACGGGGCATGTCAAGTTGCAAATTGTTTCTGCATAGATTATCCATCTAAATTTAGCAAGTCTAAATTATAAATCGGTCTTTAACTCAACATCAGATTAAAATTAGATACAATCTAATCAACCATTCTACATTATATCTTAGTCATTAAATTCAATCAATAACATCAATTATGAATCAGTTCGGCAATTTTATATCA
>ML777510.1:1139929-1181090 GCA_009831015.1 Picea engelmannii
AGCAAACTGATGAGTCTTCTCAATGCAAAATCGTTATTTTGAACCAACAAGCAAATGAGAAACACAAAGCACTTAAATCTCAACCAATCACGGGTTCTCAGCCAATCTGACACACTTAACTCCAGAAGTCAGAGAGAATGAAAATGCCAATAAGAGCCAAGAAATGAAAGTTAAGCTACAAAAGACAAGACAAACCTTGAAAACCTAGATCTGTTCAAGCAAGCAAACTAAAGCAAGAGATATGTAAGTCAATGATCCAATAAGCCAAAAAGATGTAATTCAACAGATCTGAGCAATTGAAAAAGTCAAAAATCACATTCAGAATTTAAAAAAAATCTTGCTCGCAGGCAAGTAGTGGAACACAGTGCGAGAAGATAATGTTCTCGCAGGCCACCTTAAAGCAAGGTGCGAGATGTTCGCATTGGACCCTATGTGCAGGGTGCGAACTTGACTGGTTCTCGCAGTCTATAAATACACACAGTGCAAGAACTCCTGAAGATAATAAAAAATTTGAAAATGCAAGCAAAATTCAAACTGGCTTATAGACCCAGAATGTCTCTCAGGATATCCTGAGGACTCAGACACTGACAAAACAGGATAAAAAATGCAAATAGAGCAAACGGCCACAGAAAACTCAAAAACCATAAAGAAAAAGGGAATAGTTCCCCAGTTGAGTCGCCAATTTTGTTTCAGGATAAATCCATGAGTGCAGACACAAACCGATCTCCCTAGATCCACCTGGATCTAGAACAAAACAGGACAGAATAATACACTTTCTCTAGATCTAGAACATTGAATGAACTAAGAGACTAGGATCATGCACATACCTTATGAATGCTTTCCTTGGGTCTCTGTTGTTCCAAGCTTCTCTCCCACGCTCTTTTTTCGTTCAGATCACAATAGTACAAACCAATCGAAGTGAAGGTAGATCAATATATTCAATAGCTAATCTATACATATGATCAAGGAGTTATGTAATAAAGTGACATCATCTTTATGGGAAAGGGGCATATTACTGTATTGAATTAATAGAAAGTGAAACTTACAACCTGATCCTTGATGTTGTAGATCTCCTTTCGATGGCTCCTAGCTCCGATACACACACTCGCTCATGCATGAAGAAAATCAACCACTTTTGATGACCTTGCTATTGTCGATAGTTGTTGTAGCATCAATCCTCCATACAGTCTTGCACTAATTCTCCAATCAATCTCTTGCTAGTTTGCTTCTAACCTTTTCATGAGCAATCTCCTCAATATATAGGAGAAGATAGATTAGTTACTTGGATAGAAAATGATCCCAAGATATCTGGAATTCCAGCACTTGAATAACCATTCGAAAGCCAACTCATTCTTCTAGAAGGTTCGAGATTTTATCTTTTTCCTTTCTTTGGAAGATGTTCGCACCCTGAGAGTTAGGTACAGTGCAAACCCCTCGCACTCCAGCTTAATGCAGCCTGTGAGAATCAGGCATTCTCGCAGGCAAGTATATAGGTAGCCTACGAACCTCCTTTAAAAACATGATTTCTGGAAGCAGACAAATGTAACTTTTCTCAAAAAAGTTTTCTTAGTGAATAGCTTGATTTTCCATCATCATTACATCATCACGATGACCAAAATTGTGGATAACAAAGAGGTAAGAGACAAAAGGGGGGTAAAATTGTTAGAAACAAGGGGAAATGAAAGGCATGATAAATAGAGAGATGGTGATTAAGGGGGAGAAATGATAATAGTTTGGTGAAGGGAGACTAATTAAGGCAAATCATGATAAAAAGAAATGGGTAAAGATGAAATAAAAATAATCTTGGAAAAAATCAAGAGAGAAGAGGTGAAACAATGCATTTGAGTTAAGAGGTAAGGGAAGAAAAGGTGAGGAGACAAAGAGACACAAAAGACGGAGATTAGGGAAACAAAGGCCAAAAAAGGGTAAAAAAAGAAGCAGATAGAACCATGGGACTATAAGGGTGGATCGGTTGGAGGAAGAGGCTAGAGGGAAATTTTCAAGGGAGAGGGGTTTAATGGTTAAGGTGATGGAGGGTGGGTTTCCAAGCATGGATTAGTTTGTAGCCATATTCGTGGTTGAAGGTATTAGGATGTTTCTCAATTTTGATGGATTCTCGAATGAGACATGAGGTGCAATGAGGGGCGAGAGCTAAGATTTTAACTTGGTCAAAAAAAATAAGGTTCTTTGAATTATAATAATGTTCGACGATGGAAGATTTTGAAATTCGGTTATGGGTAGTTGTTGGGCTCTAAAGATGTCCTAAACACAACCTCTATGCATCAACCAAAGGTAGGTGCTAGCACAAGCGTTTTACTTGTTGCCTACATAGGTTCTTACCTTCCATTTTCAATACCCAACCTCCAGAGATGCACCACCTGTAAAGGAACATCAATCGTAAAGGGAACGACAGTTGTTCTATTCAAAGGAACCACACGATCTGCAAAAGGAACAACAATTGGAACAAAAGGAAAAACAATTGTTACATTGGGCCAAACTAATGTTGAATTAATTGCATTGTAGTATTTACCCAACTATCTAATTTGTCAACCTGGGGTTCATAAAATGACGAAGCACGCACAAAGTATATGCAATATTGAAGAGGGACTAATCTAATCTAATGTTTAACCTACAACTGAAATTGAAACATTAATCTAACACACGACTGAAATAGAATTATTAATCTAACACACAACTTGGAATTGAATTAATCTAGTTTTGTAAGTGAAATTAATCTAGGAATAAGAAATTGCGTGAAGGAATTAATCTAGAAATGGAGAACTACATGAAGGAAAATCAGGTACAAAATGTGAAGAATTGAATGACACAACAACATATGTGAGCTCACGCCAATGAAGCAATCTTCTATTACAATAACCAAATCAATCTTCATAACAAAATAATAAAAGCATGAAAACCAATTCCATGAATCAAAGCTAAGAATCCCTTTCTATTTCGAATCCTAATGACTACTCTAATTCTCTACTTGATTACTACTGATTGAATTCTAATTGCTCCTAATTGAATTCTCATGAAGAGAGAGCACTCTCTTTTATACATGAGAGCCTTGAAGATAAGATAACCATCTCATTATTACAGATCCACTTTTCTCTCAACCTATTTCCCATTATTACAAAATATAATCCCTTTAAATCCTCACACATATCTCTCATATATTTTAGATAAGATATTCCAACCAAATCTCCATGATCTTCTCCTTGGAATGGGCTTGAATTATCTCCTCAAATATTGAAATGGTGGAGGAAGTATTCGAGAATTCCTTTGAATTAATCCTTCACATATTCCTACACATTACAAAGTTCACACATATTTGAGATATATATGAAAACATGTCAACTTTCTAACATTTAATCACAAATTCTCTTTTAATACTAAATTGAATAAAGTGGAGAAAAATAAGGTGAAACCAAAGTATATTTATGAAAATGATATCATGAAATGTTAATGGGGCGATGAAATGTGAAGAATGATGAAGGGAAAGATGGATGAAAATATGATATTTTTGAGCCTCAACACACCCCCCAACTTAACTTGTTGCATGTCCTCATGAAACCATGCATGGATCTTCTCAATAAATTTTGACATCTGAATGGTAGCTTTGAGTGATTATAATGAATGTTTCCAGGATGGGATTTACATGAGTAACAATTGGCATTTTCTTATGGTCGGTTCTTGTGTGACAACCATGAATATAAAGAATGTTGGTTCTTGTGTTAACAACATTCATTTTGTTTATTTGTTCTCTTGTTGTTATGATAATAATTTTCCCATAGTCTTACTAGAAAATATATGCTATAAGTGTGCATAAGGAAAACATCACTAAGTATAAGAAAGCCCGTTTTTTTTTGTATATGTGTGAATCATGCCAATATGTATATCAATGCTTATGAAGCAAAGTGCAATAGAGTATCGTTGGAAAAGAAATGTTCATAACTGGTAAATGAGACGAAAAAATGGAATGAGGGTCGTGGAAAAATGGAGTGATGATAGTGAATAAAGTTCCCTACCCCCCAATTTAACTTCTTGCATGTCCTCATGCAACATGGCATAAGTCGTAGAAGTGAAAAAGGAAAGGGAACTTAATGAGGGAATTTTCCAAATTATTCATTGCTAGAAATTGAGGAATTACATGATTAAAGATTAGAAAATAACATACCTCCACTTACCCAAAATGTTGATGAACTATGCAATAGGAATATGGCTGATGTGGCTGCTAGAGCATGGAGGATGTCGCTACTGCAGGATCATGTGAAAATTGATTGTTGTTCTGGCTACGACTGTTGTCTGCTGGATCAGAGAATGTGAAGTGGAGGGATCTGAACTGTTTTCGAATGAATCATGGAAAAGAGAAAGTGTGAAAGTGGAATTGTAGTACTCTCATATAGATGAAGTCATGTTGCTATAACTACTGATAGAGTCATGAAAAGTATATAGTCTTCACCTACTGCTAAACCTGATGATACAATTTTGATCATGTGAATGAATGTGTCAATGTCAAGCATGAAAAGAAGTCATTGGATTACTGACCAATGATGAATGTCATTAACCAATGTGAGGCAACTCACCATTGACGTCAATGAGTGCCAAGGTACCCGAGTACATCTTGCAAAGTGGGAATGAATGAGCTGATGTCGAGCCAGTTGCAAGATCTAACAATCAAGGTACATTGATGTATTCCCATGATTATGAGCGAGAAAACTTGCCATTAAGGCATGTAAGCATCCAGGTACTCAAAATGGACACTAGTCTATATCCCAGATAAGGTGTTGAGTTCGATGGGGAAATACTTGTTGAAAGGTGGGCCTTAAGGAATCCCACATCAGTCAACACGAGTTCGAATAAAAAGAGTGATAGGACTATAAATGAAAATATCTCAGTAGTAACAGTGTGTGTGGCAAGGCAATGTAGTCAGGGAAAGGGAGCTAGATAGTTTTATTGACAAGGAAAACTGAACTGAAAAAGCTAAAGAGATGTATGTGACTTAGAAAGATAGGCATGTGCGAAGTCATGAAGAATAATTCAATAGAAGATGGGCTTCAACATAGGGATGAACATTATGCTTTGAAGATGAAATGGAGGAAGACATTCATGACACAACTGGTTTTATGAAAATGTTTCTATGTAACAACAAACGCCATGATGTTTATGATGAGTAACAACTCCTTCAAGCAGTCAAGAAAGCATGTCTTTCTTTTCAAAAGTTTTGTGATTTTTGAAAATCACCTCTACAAGAAATTCGATTGTGTTTGAACCTGAAAAATGTTAGCACTAATCTGCTGCAAATAGTGTGAGAATATCGAAAACATAAAATGTAGAAATTAATACTAATACTATCAACCAAATGAAAAAAATGAAATGTGTTTTTACTGGTTGGTGATAACACATTTTTGACAATCTTCTTCGTGAATACCTGGTGAAGTGACTTCACAATAATTTTAGCATAACAAGATAAAAACATGATTCTAATGATGTTTTCAGGAAATGTGAATATCCATTTTCATTTTTTTTATTTTTAGAATGCTTGATTTGAGTTTTATTTTTATTTATTTTTATTTATTTATTATAAATGTGATTATTCCTAAATAAACTAGAAAAATAAAAAAATTAAGCAAACTAGAAAGATTTTGTTTTAAATTATTTATTGTTATATTTATTATTTATTGTTATTTTTAAATTGTAGCAAATCATGCTAAAGTGGAAGATGTGCATTGACCTGGGTTATGGATTTGCCCAAAAATGGGTTAATCCTGAAAATGGTGGGTGCAAGATTTGAAATCACAAATTTATAGCAACAACTCCAACACATTACCACTAGACCATGCAAGTATATTGTGACATGTAATGGGAATTTAATTTGGCATATTAGGGAAGAAGAAGGTGGATGAAACAGTGGCGCGGATCCCACGACCTCCACCCAACAAATCATATCTGTTAGCCAAGTTCTATTATTGTGCTATGAATTGCATTCAATTTTTTTTTCTTATTGTTATTGTTTTTATTGTAGGCTGCTACAACAAACTTCATAGATGATTTTCTCACAAACTGTACATTGGAGTCAGATGGAATTTTGTGGGAAGGTTCCTATGGTCCTAATACTTCTATATGCCAAAAATCAGAGCCATCTGATGCACGGATCCTAAGATATAAGAGAAATGGCAGGAAGTGATGATGTTGATTTTCTCAAAAACCATGTATTGGGTTTCAGTGATTTTTTTTGGAAAGGTTCCTACTGTCCCAATACAGCTGCATGTCAAAAATCAGAACCATCTGATGCACAGATCTCAAGATATAAGAGAAATGGCTGAAGGTGACTATATTGATTTTCTCAAAAACCGTGTACTAAGTTGTCCTAAAATTTACTAGGTTTTTGTATCATAACATCATGCACTTCCAGTCAAAAACTCACAAGAACCTAGATCCCCGTTTATGAGATATCTTCAATTCAATTTCTGCATTTTTTTATTATAATTTGTGTTTTATTCTTTTTAATTTTTGTTTTTATTGTTTTGTTTGTAGATCGAAGAGGCACAAGTTTATTATAATTTTTTATTTTTATGTTTTTAGAAAATAAAGAACTTTAAAAATTCAATGCAAAACATATTAAAAACAATTGTGAGCAAATGGAACAAACTTATTGAAAATTGCAGACGAAAAATATATTAGGCAATTTTTTCATCATCAACAATTAAAATTATTCCTAAAATCAATTTAGTCATCCTACTTTCTGATCCTCGCGATCACAAGAAGCACATACTTATTGAAAACTAAAAGAAAAAATGAAAAATCCTACCTACTCTATGCTAATTAGAAATGAGAGAGTTGTTACGTATAATCAAACAACCAATGTAGCCATGCACGTAACAGTAATACAAATATGTTGTCTTTCAATTTACCAATTGACAGTCGAGAATATGTATGAGCGTGTGAAATTAGCAGTTGAAACTGTAAATTAAAAAAATAAAAAGAAAAACTAAATGAATCTAACCTAGTACTTGCTTGAAACCAACATTCGATCAGGCTTTTGTAGGTGTAATTTGTCTTACTGAGATCATGCTACAGTTCCTCCTTGTCCTCCTCACCCTCTTGCGTACCTAATGATTCTTCATTAAACATGCAAGGTTCTTCGTATGTTGATTCTTTGTTCGCCTATGGAGGAGTAATTAAGCTTCTAGCTACTGTCAAGATCTCCTCTTCTAGAGAAGAGGAGATCTCGACTTTTGCTAGGACCTGAGTGAGTTGTTCCAAGATTAAAATCATTGTTAAACTATGTTAGAAAAAGGATTCTTACAACACCCAAAATCGAAATAAAAAAAATAACTTGAATAAAATCACTCTTACTGAAATGGAAAATAATTACTTTTCACAGTTGCGAAAATTAAAACGTTCCTGATAGTTGGTAGGGACAGTGAGGAATCTACACTGAAGGAGATCTATGACCCTTATAACCAACACATGTAGATCACTCTTGCAGAATTGAAATTTACACTAACTTGCAAGAATTGAAATTTACACTACCCTTCATGTCCTTACCCATATGTCACCTTAGAGTTAGGAGCATGTCCAATCACACTTGCATGAAAAATAAATTTAAACTACCACACTTGCAGGAATTGAAATTTACACTACCCTACATGTCCTTACCCATATGTCACCTCAGAGTTAGGAGCATGTCTAATTACACTTGCATGAAAAAGAAATTTAAACTACCACACTTGCAGGAATTGAAATTTACACTACCCTACATGTCCTTACCCATATGTCACCTCAGAGTTAGGAGCATGTCTAATTACACTTGCATGAAAAAGAAATTTAAACTACCACACTTGCAGGAATTGAAATTTACACTATCCTATATGTCCTTACCCATATGTCACCTCAGATTTAGGAGCATGTCTAATTACACTTGCATGAAAAATAAATTTAAACTACCACACTTGCAGGAATTGAAATTTACACTACCCTACATGTCCTTACCCATATGTCACCTCAGAGTTAGGAGCATGTCTAATTACACTTGCATGAAAAATAAATTCAAACTACCACACTTGCAAGAATTGAAATTTACACTACCCTACATGTCCTTACCCATATGTCACCTTAGAGTTATGAGCATGTCTAATCACAATTGCATGAAAAAGAAATCTAAACTCCAATCCATCGTGCTTCCCCGGCAATGACTCAAAAATGTTGGGCTCTAAAGATGTCCTAAAAACAACCTCTATGTATCAACCAAAGGTAGGCGCTGGCACAAGCATTTTACTTGTCACCTACGTAGGTTCTTACCTTCTGTTTTCAATACCTAGTCTCTAGAGATGCAACACTTGTAAAGAAACAACAATTGTAAAGGGAACGACAATTGTCCTATTCAAATGAACAACACAATCTGCAAAAGGAACAACAATCGGAACAAAAGGAACAACAGTCGTTACATTGGACTGAACTAATGTTGAATTAATTGCATTGTAGTATTTACCCAACTATCTAATTTGTCAACCCGAGGTTCGTAAATTGACGAAGCACACACAAAGTATATGCAAGATTGAAGCGGGACTAATCTAATCTAATGTTTAACCTACAACTGAAATTGAATCATTAATCTAACACACGACTGAAATAGAATTATTAATCTAACACACGACTTGGAATTGAATTAATCTAGTTGTGTAAGTGAAATTAATCTAGGAATGAGAAATTGCGTGAAGGAATTAATCTAGAAATGGAGAACTACATGAAGTAAAATCAGGTACAAAATGTGAAGAGTTGAATGACACAACAACATATGTGAGCTCACGCCAAAGAAGCAATCTTCTATTACAATAACCAAATAAATCTTCATAACAAAATAATAAAAGCATGAAAACCAATTCCATGAATCAAAGCTAAGAATCCCTTTCTATTTCGAATCCTAATGACTACTCTAATTCTCTACTTGATTACTATTGATTGAATTCTAATTGCTTCTAATTGAATTCTCATGAAGAGAGAGCACTCTCTTTTATACATGAGAGCCTTAAAGATAAGATAACCATCTCATTATTACAAATCCTCTTTTCTCTCAACCTATTTCCCATTATTACAAAATATAATCCCTTTAAATCCTCACACATATCTCTCATATATCTTAGATAAAATATTCCAACGAAATCTCCATGATCTTCTCTTGGAATGAGCTTGAGTTATATCCTCAAATATTGAAATGGTGGAGGAAGTATTCGAGAAGTCCTTTGAATTAATCCTTCACATATTCATACACATTACAAAGCTCACACATATTTGAGATATATATGAAAACATGTCAATTTTCTAACATTTAATCACAAATTCCCTTTTAGTACTAAATTGAATAAAGTGGAGAACAATAAGGTGAAACCCAAGTATATTTATGGAAATGATATCATGAAAGGTTAATGGGGCAATGAAATGTGAAGAATGATGAAGGGAAAGATGGATCAAAATATGACATTTTTGAGCCCCAACAGTAGTATCAACTATATGCTCTTTGAGTCTGGCTTTAAAGGTTCTTCCAGTTTGGCCTATGTACAATTTCCCATAGGAGCAAGGAACTTGGTAAACTCTCGAGCCAAGGATAGGGTCATATTTATATCTAATTGTTCTAAAACATTGTTTAAGAATTTTATAAGGTTTGAACACATTCTTCATATTCTTCTTAGGTAATAGTTTCGTTATGTGATCTGTGGTTCCTTGGATGTAAGGAAAAGAGAGGAGAAGAGGAAGGGGTGGTTTTTGGTTTTGGTTTGTTGGTTGCGCGGAAATCTCTGTTGATCTGAGAGATAACGTAGCCATTGGGTAGAATGGTTTTGGTTAAATGGGACTTTTCCTCCTTAAGGAATTGGGGAGTTGTTGGCACAGGGGCAGACCCAGGGTTCAATTCTCAAGAGTGCACAAACAAAAACCTAACTACCGACCCTTTCGGCAACACATGTGAAGCAGATGAAGTCTCACCTGAGGTAGAGGCAGGGGTGGTTGTAAGACTCATATGTCTACAACCTTAGCTGGGACACAAATCTGTGATTACACTCTTAGCATAGCACTCAACATCAATAGTTCACTTAGAATTAACCCTTATCTTACTTTGCAAGTAACACAGAGCATCACAGTATATACTTAGATTCAAGAGGATTTATCACTTAGCCACAACAAGATAGTTTGGATTCAACAGATCAAGCACTAAGAATCTTATATATCAGATCTAACATTCAATCATATCTCATAAGCACAGAGCATAACCAGATCTATCTAAACACATCAAGGCATTTAGCATCAGATCAAAGAACATATCACAACACACAAAGTTACTGTGGTTCACCCCCACCCTGGGGCTACATCCACAAAGTATTCTTCTTTATTATCTCGGTCAAGCAGTTACAACACATAGCTTCAATAATCCTTACTTCACACAGGATAGAATATCTGCACAACTCTTTAGATCCTTCTTCCTTTCACTTCAGCACAAAACTACAACAACTTGCACTGATCTCTTCAAGTTTCCTACAATCATGCACAAAGCACTTACAATAGGCATCTGATCACACAGATCTAGTTGCTAGCACTAAGCCTTTAGCTATACATCACATAGATGCACTACCGTCTCTTACTTACATTGCCTAAATATCTATTTATAGATTACAAAATGGGCTTAAGCATGGGTAAACCCACAGGCCGACATCCCTTTCCCATTATATTAACCAAAAAACCCTAAAAGGACCCAAAAATAGGTCTTTCTCCCCCAATTTTCGCTTTGCATTGCGCTCCATCTTTGACTAGCTGTCATGGTCCCCAAAATGGTCAAATATGACCAAGTATTCCTCAAAACTTGGTCAAGGGAAAACAGGAAGTTACTCATCAAGACCACCAAGTATGTTTTTTTATTGAGGATATTGATTGTTAACTTTGTCTCTGAAGCGATGCAAAAATGCATGAATGAGTGAGAAGTTAGAGCATAATCCCTAATTCTTAAGTTTAATGATAATAACAACTATGTTACCTTTTCCCCTTAAGAATCCCACCCAACATCAAAATGGTTTTTCCCAACATTAATGCTACAAAAGATATGTGTAACACCCTGTTTCCCCCAGTTTGTAAAAATAACTATATTGGCCAAGAACTGTGGCAAACCCAAAAATGTGAATGTGTGATGTGAATGGACCTTATGAAAAATGTCGATGAATGTGAATAATATTATGAATATATGTTGCAGGACCGCTGAGAGGGGATATGCTGAAAAAGAGACCACAATGGCTGAAGAAAGGTGGTGGAAGGCACCTGGAAAGGTGGCGTTAACTTCCACCAAAACCAATATCATATTTGGACTTCACTGGCCCGGAGAACTAAGAGCGGCTCGTTGGCCCCAAATTAAATGACTCGCCATGATTGGTAGGTAGATGGATCTTCATGAGTAATGAGGGATGTGGGGGAGGGTGAACTACCCATCCATAGAGTTGTCAGGCCTGACCAGTGCAAGGGAAATCACGCCACATGCAACCTCGCAAGAGGAAAAAGACATGAGGGAGAAGTGAAGGGGGAAGATGCGAGGGAAGGAAGAAAACTCTGGAAAAATACAGAGTGAGTGATAGCAGAAAAGAAGGAGAGTAACCTTCGTTCTCGGTCACTGGAAAACAGAGACGCAGTCTCGTAGTATCGTGGTCTCAGCTCGGGGGTGGCTAGTGGTAAATCCATTGGGAGTCATTGAGCCTGCGGTTGGGTGGAAACAAGAACCCCTCTCAGCAGTTGCAATCACATCTGGTGTTATTTCTGATAAGTGTTTTTACCTTTTGCATCTTGAAATTTATATGCTCACATATATGCTCATAGTCTGTGCAATTTTATGAATGGTTTGCGTATAATAGTGCCTGTGTAGTGTCTTGATTTAGAAATGGTGGTTGCACACTTATAACGTGGTAGTGTCTTGATTTAGAAATGATTTCCCATAGAGACACCCTTTTTAGAAAGCTCACCAAGAACCTGGAAAAAGAATTTGAGGGCGTAAGTCTTAGTAACCCTGTACAAGGAAGAATGATCCTCTTGAAATCCTGAAATAGCAGCGAAGGAATACCATGTTCTCTTCGCAAGAGTCGTCAAGGAGGCATTGGAAGGTTGGAATTCTCCATGGAGGATTCGCGAAGTCTCGACAGCCGTCAGATCTTGCAGAGGAGCAGGGGAGTTATGGTAGGCCTATTTTCCAAGTCTTAAGTTTGGGAGAAATTAGACCATAGGATCTGGGTCAACAAGGACTGTTGGATCACTCGCGAAATCTCATTTCGTGTATTCGCAAGTTGAAGGGTTAAAACCATTGCCTCAAGATTCGCGAGGCCACAAAAGGTGAAGTCCCAAAGGGGTGAAAGGATTTGTGTGAGCTAGTTATTGGTGAAGTGCATCAGAACTCATCATTTCAGGGTTTCGTGGGTTGAATAACCCAAAGCTTATCATCAGGATTCGCAAAGTCCGAAACTCCAAAAAGGCGGGAAGTTCCGTTGTGGGACCCGCATTGATGACGTGTCGAAATTTTGTCATTTCGGCATATCGGGGGATAGGAGGTCTAGAATTTTGTCCCGAAAGTCTCGAAGGGGCAAAAGAATCTGAGCCATCCGTCTGTGGGAGGACGCGTGTCGCAGAATCATCCATTTCAGAGATTCGGGCACCGAGACTCACAAAGGCAACCATCTTGACTTCGCGAGTAGTGAAGTCCTGAGGAAATCTGAGCCATTCGTCTAAGAGTGGACACGTGTGATGAGATTGCCCATATCAAGGATTCAGACATTGAGATTCATAGAGGGAAATATTTTGACCTCGCAAGTGGCGAATTCATGAGAGGATCAGGACCATCCATCTGGGGAGGATAGGTGGCAGAGATCAAGGAATCTCGCATCTCGGGGCTTTGCAAGAAGAGAGAGCAAGAGCTGGGTGCTCCAACTCATAAAGTCGTGAAGTGTGAAGTTGCGAGGAGAAGAGTCTGAATCGTTGGATCCAGGAACGGGAGGACCATTGGATCAGAACTCCGTTGAGATATCGTATATCGAGAGTTCGAGGGTACGGAGGTTTGAAAGGGTCACTTTCGACTGTAGAAGTCGCGAAGTGCCGAGAGCCAAGGCTTGTGAGAACATGTGGCACATCCATCAAGTGCGGGACTGCGTGATTGACAGGTGGGCACGCCTCGCCCGGAAAGGAGTCAACACTCTGTTGACTTTTCGCATCTCGGGGATTCGCGAGACAGGAGCAAGAAGGCTCAACACTCCAACTCGCGAGGTTGCAAGTTGCAAGAAGTGCGAAGAGGAAGTCAACCATTGCTGACTTTCACGTCTCGGGATTTCAGGGAAGGAGAGCACGAGAGTTCGACTCTTCAACCTGCGAGGTTGTGAGTAGTGAAAAATGTCAAAGGGAAGTCATGCATCGCATTTCCCCGAATCGCGAAAATTAGATAAGCGCTTGGCTGGCCTAAGTGCATAGACATGGGACATGGTCATGTGGACAAGACCCCAAGGGGGAAACCTGCCACTCGCTAGCCCTGTCAGGGTTTGGCGTTTCTTCGTGTCAGGGTTTGCAGAGTCGAAAGACTCGACGCTCTGGTAGTGATGAGTCGCAAAGAGAGAAAGAATGCCATAGTCGTTCAGCCTGTGGTCATGACCCATGATCACATGGAGATGGACAAGGAAGGAACTAGCCTATGTTAAGACCCCCGTAGGTATTTCGGGGATTCTGATTCTCGAGAATTTGATGAAATGTTTTGTTTTTCCTTAGTGGGTATATGACAAATTGGTATCAGAGCATGGTTACAACACTCGACATGCATGGGCTCATGAACGAGTTGCGCAGAAGATCCATTCGGAACACTCCTAAAAAGAATAAAACCCTCGTTTTAACCTTCCTAATCAAAAGATGAAGTTAAGAATGAAAAACCCTTATTGTGTGCATGTACATGTAAAAATATGAATTATGTACTGGTTATAAATGAATATAAATATTGACTAACAACCAATGTTTTTCCTTTTGCACACAAGCAGAAGATCAATCGCGGGAAATTATCAACATTTAGTATGGTGACTCACCAAGAGGTGGAAGAAGGCTCCCACAATAGAGACAAAGAGTCTGACGAAAGGAGGGCAACAAGGACCCCTCCAGATCTAGCCGAGACTATGAGTAGCCTCATGGTCGAATTACAAAGTTGTAAGGTTGACAATGAAAGGATGATGAAAGAACAAGAAAAGCAAAAAGAAATCGACGCAGTTTTATTACAGAGTTTATCCGATCTACAAAGACAAATGCAGCATGAACCTGAAACTCAGAAACATGTTCATATCAGTGGCCACACTAAGAGGAGCACCTCGAAAAAGGTCCACCCCAGAGGTAAAGGACCAATGCCAAGTGATTCCTCTGAGAAGGAAGCTGGCAATTCAGAAGGCTCTTCTAGCAACAGAACCAGTTCCTATTCCCAAAAGAAAGAGAAGAAGAAAAAGCCTTCCAAAGGTCAAAAATTTGAAGAATTCAGAAAGGCCAAACCACCCTCCTTCGACGGTTAAATAAAGAAGGGAGAGGAAGCAGAGGCCTAACTACTTGGACTAAAGAAGTATTTCAGAGTCCATGACTTCTCAGAAAATCTGAGGGCCCGAGTGGCCACCTTCAACTTGAACGAAAAGGCTTCCATTTGGTGGGAATACCTTAAGAATGTGAAAGGGGTCTGCGAAGAGGACCGGTCAACAAATATAGTGAATATGTCAACAAATTCCTTGATTTGTTAAGGTATGTACCCTATATAAAATTAGAAAAGGCAAAGGTGCAATGCTTCATCAGTGGACTACCCAAGGACTACCA
Source organism: Picea engelmannii (assembly GCA_009831015.1). Taxonomy (NCBI): domain Eukaryota; kingdom Viridiplantae; phylum Streptophyta; class Pinopsida; order Pinales; family Pinaceae; genus Picea; species Picea engelmannii. The sequence goes on from ML777510.1 coordinate 1,154,777, forward strand.
TAAAAAAATTGAATTTGATGAGCCAAAGACCCTACAAGGCACTATTCAAAAGGAAACCTATTGTCATGAACAGTTTGGACATCGAGCAGAACCTCGTGAAGGATGGAAACAGAGGAATAGTTCAAGATTTCAAAAAAAGGGAATTAAATCCCCAGGATTTAAGAACTATAAGAAGAACCCAAGAATGAGATTCCCAGCCCAGAGTATGCACCAGTAGAATTTTTCCTCCTTGAGTGGAAATAAAACTTCTGGACCCATATCAGGGAAGACTGATAACCCAAAGAGAGAAGCTTTGAAATGTTGGGGTTGCGGAGAAGAACATCTCCTGAGAGACTGTCCACACTGACAACAGAATAGTCAAAGAATTTATAACATACAGGAAGCTACTACCTTCAATGATGTGGCCAGCAGTGTGCCACAAATTTATGTAGCCTTGGATAATAACCAAGCTGACCACCAAGCTTCAGTAGTGGAAATAGAAGGTATGATTTCCAACCATCTAGTGTTTGTTTTAATTGACCCTGGTTCAAATTTGAGTTATATAGCCCCTAAAGTTGTTGAAAAGTGTAAACTATAGCCACAAAAACATACCAAGCCATGGTTGGTACAGTTGGCCATTGGCACCAAAAGAAGGGTAGCAGAGGTTATACCAGCCTGCCAATTGATGTTGGGTAAATTCCCCACCCAAAAAACCCTTAACTTATTACCCCTGGGATCATATGATCTGCTGATTGGTATGGACTGGCTAGCCACCCATAAAGCCAGGTTGGACTGTTACCACAAAACCTTAGAATGTGTAAGTAAAGAAGGGAAAGAGATAACCCTTCAAGGGATCTGAAAACCTATTTTGGTGAGACAAATATCAGCTCTGCAAATGAGAAAGTATTGTCGAAAGGGATGTACCCTATATGCAATACAGGTGTTGAAAACAATCGAAGGTCATAAACCAATCCCTATCGATCACTCTATCCTGAGAGAATACAGAGATGTGTTTCCGGAAGAGGTACCAGGTTTACCTCCGAGAAGGGACATAGACTTCTCGATAGAACTTGCACAGGGAGTGGTGCCGGTGTCTAGGACACCCTACCAGATGAGCACACTCGAGTTAGTTGAACTCAAGATTCAATTAAAATAAATGATGAATAAATGTTATATTCGACCCAGCGTGTCTCCATGGGGAGCACTAGTTCTGTTCATGAAAAAGAAGGACGGTACCCTTAGACTATTTATAGATTATAGGAAACTCAATAAGGTAACCATAAAGAACAAGTACCCCTTGCCCAGGATTGATGACCTGTTCAATCAATTGGGGGGTGCGTCTATTTTCTCAAAGATTGATTTGAGGTTGGGATACCATCAAGTCTGAATCAAGGGTGAAGACATCCATAAAACTTCCTTCCGAATGAGGTATGGTCACTATGAGTTTGTGGTAGTGCCATTTGGGTTGACCAATGCCCCTGCCACTTTTATGTGCTTGATGAACAATGTACTCAGCAAGTTCCTAGACAAATTTGTGCTTGTTTTTATTGACGACATATTAATTTACTCCAAGAACAGAATAGAGAATGAGGAGCATCTTAGAATTTTGCTTCAAGTACTAAGATAACATCATCTCTATGCCAAATTCAGTAAATGTGAATTCTTCCAGAAAGAAATACATTACTTAGGCTATGTTCTAGTAGCGGTAGACCCTTACAAAATCAGGTCTATCATGGAATGGCTTACCCCAAAGGATGTTTCAGATATCAGATCCTTTATGGGATTAGCAGGATACTATAAGAGATTTATAAAAGGATTCTCCAAGATTGGTTGTCCAATTAGTGCCCTCCAGGAGAAGGGGACAAAATTCCTGTGGACACAGAAATGTGAAGAAAGATTTAAAACCTTGAAATGTCTACTGACCAATGCACCCATGCTGAAAATCGTCGACCCAGAAGCTGACTTCCTTGTGTGCACAGATGCCTGTAAGGAAGGGCTCAGAGGAGTCCTTATGCAGAAAGGAAGTGTGATCTTCTATGAATCTCGAAAATTGAACGAGCATGAAGTCAACTATGTGACCCATGATCTAGAACTAGCTGCCATAGTGCATGCCTTGAAAATGTGGAGGAATTACCTCCTGGGAAGAAAATTTGTACTTATGACAGATCACTGTGGATTGCGATACCTGTTTGATCAACCAAAGCTCAATGCTATACAAGCTAGGTGGATGGCCCTCCTTAGCGAGTTTGATTTTGAAATTAAACACATTAAACGAAAGGAAAATAAGGTGGCCGATGCCCTCAACAAAAGTATGAAAACAATTCACCTGCCAACGGTGAGAACCTGTGAGACAAATGTCAAGGAAAGAATCATAAATGCACAAGAAATAGATCCCTTCATCCGGACCGTGACCATGTACCTACAGCAAGAACCCACTAGAGTAAAATATGAAGGCTACTAGAAGACCGAAGGAGGTGTACTCATTTACAGAAGCAGATTTTATATCCCAGATTGTGATGACTTGAAGAGGGTCGTTACGGATGAACTACATAAAAGACCCTACTCAGGTCATCCAGGATACTAGAAAATGATCACTTCCACCAGGAAACAATTTTATTGGCCTAGATTGGAGAAAGACATAGCCGAGTACCTATCCAAATGCATAGAGTGACAAAAGGTTAAAGCAGAACATCGACACCCAGCAGGATTATTGCAACCTTTACCAATCCCAGAATGGAAATGGGGAACCATATCCATGGATTTCATCACTGAATTACCAATCTCAACCAAATAGAATGACGTCATTATGATGGTGGTGGATAAATTGAGCAAGTCTTCTCACTTCATCCCTGTCAATTCGATCTGCAAGACAGTTGATATCACCCAGGTATTCACGAAAGAGATATTCAGACTGCATGGTATGCCAAATAAGATCGTGTCTGACAGAGACATGAAATTTACTTCCAACTTTTGGAAATCACTGATGGCTCGTCTAGAGACCAAGTTGTTGTTTAGCACCGCCTATCACCCTCAAACCAATGGATAGATAGAAAGAGTGAATCAAATACTAGAAGATATGTTAAGGATTCATGTAATGCATCAACACAAGAAGTGGGAAGACTACCTGCCACTGGTAGAATTCACCTACAACAACGGCTACCAAGCATCCTTAAAGATGATTCCGTTCGAAGTCCTGTATGGTAGACCGTGTAACACTCCAGTCAGCTAGAGTAATCCTGTAAACATGATTTCTTTTGGACCCAACATGTTGAAAGAAATGGAACAATAGGTGACTTAGATAAAACAAAGCTTAAAAGTCACTCAGAACCGACATAAAAGTTATGTCGACCAAAAGAGAACTCTAAGAGAGTTCAAGATGAGAGACCATGTATATCTCAGAGTTAGGCCCAAGAAGTGTTCCCTGAAAATGGGAGCTTGTGCCAAGTTGGCACCTCAGTATTGTGGACCCTTTGAGGTTCTATATAGAGTGGGACCTGTAGCCTATAGGCTAGCACTTCCTCCCATAGTAAAAGAAAATAATGTTTTCCATGTTTCATTATTGAAGAAATATGTACATGATGCTAATCATATAATTGACTGGTCTGTGATCTAGGTGAAACCAGAGGGAGAATTTCTACCAGAACCTCAGTGCATACTAGATAGAAAGGAAACCCCGCTCTGAAACCGAACCATTGCATAGGTCAAGGTGCACTGGAGACATTTTGGCCCAGATGAGGCTACATGGGAAATGGAGGATGCCATGAGACAGGCATATCCAATTTTGTATACTTTTGTACATGCATGTCATGTTGATAGATAAGAACATTGAGGATGACGTTCCTTTAAGGGGGGGGGAATTGTAACACCCTATTTTCCCCAATTTGTAAAAATAACTATACTGGCCAAGAACTGTGGAAAACCCAAAAATGTGAATGTGTGATGTAAATGGACCTTGTGAAAAAGGTCGATGAATGTGAATAATAATATGAATATATGTTGCAAGACTGCTGAGAGGGGATATGCTGAAAAAGAGACCATGATGGCTGAAGAAAGGTGGTGGAAGGCACCTGGAAAGGTGGTGTTAACTTCCTCCGAAACCAATACCATACTTGGACTTCATTGGCCTGGAAAACCAAGAGCGGCTCGCTGGCCCCTAATTAAATGACTCACCAGGATTGGTCAGTAGATGGCTCCTCATTAGTAATGAGGTATGCGGGGGGGGGTGAACTGCCCATCTGTGGAGCCATCAGGACTAACCAGTGTGAGGGAAATTGCGCCACACGCAACCTCACAAGAGGAAAAAGGATTGAGGGAGAAGTGAAGGGGGCAGATGCGAAGGAAGGAAGAAAAATCTGGAAAAATATAGAGTGAGTGATAGCAGAGAAGAAGGAGAGTAACCTTCATTCTCGGTCACTGGAAAACAAAGACGCAGTTTCGCATCATCGTGGTCTCAACTCAAGGGTGGCTAGTGGTAAATCCATTGGGAGTCGCTGAGCCTACAGTTGGGTGGAAACGAGCACCCCTCTCAGCAGTTACAGTCACATCTGATGTTTTTTCTGATAAGTGTTTTTACCTCTTACATCTTGAAATTTATATGTTGACATGTATGCTCATAGTATGTGCAGTTTTATGAATGGTCTGCGTATAAGAATGCCTGTGTAGTGTCTTGATTTAGAAATGGTGGTTTCACGCTTATAATGGAAATACCATGTATGGTTTATGTTTTATAAATCGCTATTTATATGCATATCAAATTAATTCAGACTTCAATTATGTTCTTGGGAAATCTATACCCTTATCCGTCTCAGGTAATACCCTGGATAGATCTCCCCATAGAGACGCCCTTCTTAGAAAGCTCACCAAGAACCTGGAAAAAATATTTGAGGGCGTAAGTCTTAGTAACCCTATACGAGGAAGAATGATCCTCTTGAAATCCCGAAATAGCAGCGAAGGAATACCATGTTCACTTCACAAGAGTCGTCAAGGAGGCATTGGACGGTTGGAATTCTCCGTGGAGGATTCGCAAAGTCCCGAGAGCCATCAGATCTTGCAGAGGAGTAGGGGAGTTATGGTAAGCCTATTTTTCAAGTCTTAAGTTTGGGAGAAATCGAACCGTAGGATCTGGGTCGACAAGGACCGTTGGATCACTCGCAAAATCTCATTTCATAGATTTGCGAGTTGAAGGGTTAAAACCCTTGCCTCAAGATTTGTGAGGTCACGAAAGGTGAAGTCCTGAAGGGGTGAAAGGATTTGTGTGAGCGATTTATTGGTGAAATGCATCAGAACTTGACATTTCGGGGTTTCGTGGGTTGAAGAACCCAAAGCTTAGCATCAGGATTTCCTAAGTCGTGAAGTTTGAAACTCCAAAAAGGCGGGAAGTTCTATTATGGGACTCGCGTTGACGACGTGTTGAAATTTCGGCATTTCGGCATATTGACGGATAGGAGGTCGAGACTTTTGTCCTGAAAGTTTCAAAGGGGTGAAAGAATCTGAGTTGTCCATCTATGGGAAGACGCGTGTCGTGGAATCATCCATTTCGGAGATTCAAGCATTGGGACTCACAGAGGCAAGCATATTGACTTCGCAAGTAGCGAAGTCCCGAGGAAATATGAGCCGTTTGTCTAAGAGCAGACGTGTGTCGTGAGATCGCCCATATCGGGGATTTGGACATCAAGAGTCATAGAGGGAAGTCTTTTGACCTCAAAAGTGGTGAAGTCACGAGAGGATCAGGACTGTCCATCTAGGGAGGACAGGTGGCAGAGATCAAGGAATTTCACATCTTGGGGCTTCTCAAGAAGAGAGCGCAAGAGTTCGGTGCTCCAACTCATGAAGTCACGAAGTGCGAAGTGGCAAGGAGAAGAGTATGAACCGTTGGATCTAGGAATAGGAGGACTGTTGGATCAGAACTCTGTGGAGATATCGTATATCGGGAGTTAGGGGGTTTGGAGGTTGGAAGGGGTCACTTTTGACCATAGAAGTCATGAAGTTCTAAGAGACGAGGCTCGTGAGAACACATGATGCATCCATCAGGTGGGGGCCCACATGATTGATAGGTGGGAACCCGTCGCCCAGAAAGGAGTCAACACTCTGTTGACTTCTCGCGTCTCGGGGATTCACGAGATAGGAGAAAGAAGGCTCAACGCTCCAACTCGTGAGGTTGGGAGTTGCGAGAAGTGCTAAGAGGAAGTCAACCATTGCTAACTTTTGCGTCTCGAGATTTCAGAGAAGGAGAGCACGAGAGCTCGATGCTTCAACATGCGAGGTTGCGAGTAGTGAAAAGTGTCAAAGGGAAGTCATGCATCACATTTCCCTGAATCATGAAAAGTTGATAAGTGCTTGGCTGGCCTAAGCGCGTAGACACAGGACAAGGTCATGTGGACAAGACCCCAAGGGGGAAACCTGCAACTCGCTAGCGTTGTCGGGGTTCGGCGTTTCTCCATGTCGAGGTTTGGAGAGTCAAAAGACTCGACGCTCTGGTAGTGTTGAGTCATGAGGAGGGAATGGATGCCATACTCGTTTGGCATGTGGTTGTTACACATCAAAAATACTGACTTTGATAGTGTCGCAAGTGTCGTCATTACAAAGGTCACAAGTGTCGCATTTTGCTCACAAGTGTCACAAGTGTCAGGGAAGCATACTTCCATGATGCCTATGTTGTGCCTATAAATGACATCAGGAGGACACTTGGCACATGTCAAACACTTGGTATGGAAGAGGAGGAAATCTTAACTGGGCTCATGAACCTTTTTCCATCTGAAAGCACCCAAAAAACTGAGTTTTTGGAGGGGAGCGCTCCCTTATAACTATCTCAGGAGTGTTGGCGCCCCCCCATAAGCCATCAGGGAGCATTATAACACTCTTTAGGCCTTTTGTAGGAGCACTCCTACCCTCAGGAGTGTTGGCGCTCCCCTAAACACTACTAGGGAGAATTATAGTGCTCTGAGTGTCCTTTTGAGGGAGCACTACATATTCTGGGTAGTAGTTAAGTTGTTGAGATGAATGGGGGAAGGATCCTTTCATTCTTGGAAGGAAGTTGGATTTGAATCCCTAGTCCAGCCATGGTCTGAGGGTAGATCCTCAACTGAAGGAGGAAAATCCTCAACTCACCCCAAGGATATCTCAAGTTGTTGAGCCTCTCCAAGGCTATATAAGCAAGCTTTCTCATGGTGAAAGGGGACTGAAAAGAGAGAATCACACCAAATTTATGATCTTATAAGTGGTGTTGCAACATAGATGATTTGGAAGCAAGAGACCTATGATCTCATAGGGAGCAATCAGTGAAGCTATTGTCATTCATATCGTGGACCTTTGAGCAAGGGTTAGACAAGGAGGACTTGACGAAACTGCTGCAATCCATCTACGGTTGTAACCAATGTTTTGTCTTCATTAATATAATTTGCTTGGCCTGTTTCTTTCTAATTCATGTTCAATCTCACATGAATTTGTCTCTTTAGTATATAGACCTATTTTGGACTAATCTTGATAGAGTAGGAAGTGGTCGTAATTTGTTTGTCTACAAGGCTTATCGAGGAGCGAAAGATTGGAGCTCAACTCGAAGCATGTACAGACAAACACTGGTAAAAGGTACTTCTTTTCTCCTTCCTTATTGCAAACTAGTCCACCTAGATCTAAAAGGAATTCAGTGACCATGATAATCACTTTCTGTCTTAGAGTTAAGAGTCTAGCTCTTCGAGGAGATCTACCTGTCTGTAGGGAGATTTTCCTTCAACAGAAACTGGTGACTCCACTGGGGAGGAACAAATCAAACTTTTAGTTTTGATTTTTCCTCATAAGACCTTGTATTTCCCTTTGGTTTTTTTCTGACCTTGTTCATCCCTTCATATCTGATTGCATTTTCTGATTGACTCTTTACCCCATCACACTCAGCTTACCTATCAAATTTGATCAAAATGTTGGGTTTTTTGACATTTTTATGAGTTTTTTGAGACTGGCGCCCCCCTGCCCATGTTAGCAGAGTGCCAACACTCCCTGGAGGTGTTAGACAGAGCTTTATAATGCTCTGGTGGCCCTTATACCAGAGCGCCAGCCCTTTTTTGCACAAAATCTTTTCAAAAATTCCAGTTTTTGGAGGTCCAGACCCTGTTTCTTCACTTGCTGCGCTGCTTTGTGATTCGTGATTCTTCCTTTGACCTTTGACATGCTTCCTCCTGAGAAGTAAATACCTTATTGTTCAGATTTTATGCCCTTCTTCATTCGTTTTGAGTTTTTTCTATTGAGAGCTTGAAATCAATCCCCTGCTTTCTTCTCTCCTATCCGACTGAGCGGGAACTCTAGTGAAGGACATTAGAAGTCTGTGACTCTTCTCATTTGGTTCTTTGAGGTCATCTGATCCAATTTATTTCTCCTTCCTTTTGCGTTTTTTATTTTCTTTCTCTTGTTTGATTGCAAAAGGGTGTGTTGTTTGTGCGAAATCTGTGTTTTCTTTTCCGAATCTCCTTGATCTGAAAGGGTAGTTGGCAGAACAAGTTTTTCATTAAATTGATCATCATTTGCATGAAAACAACAAAAGTACATCTTAATGATTAGTTTTCATATTAGTTTGCATTTCTGAAATGTTGTAGAATCATATTGGATTTGATTGAGAACAAAATTGATTGAGGGCATTCCTCATCAAGTGTTTGATAGTGAAAACGACTCTTCCTCTTTCCCTTAAATAGGTATTCATTTAAAAGAAACGATTTCTTATCATATTCCATGCATATTTTGGGGAATTGAGTCATCATTCCATCAGTTTCACTTTCGTACACCCTCTGAGTAAACAACAACCATTAAAATCAATGCTTAACTAAAAATTATCAGACTTTTTACATCTTTGTTAGCAAACCTACGTTAGTTTAAGGTGTAGAGATTTGGAATAGGTTGAAAGGATAACTTTCCAAATCTATCGAACAAAATTAGTATCTTGCAGTAGGGAGAGTCAAATCCAATTGTCGTATTGGCTTGCTGGGATCCCCCTCTCACATAGGGGTTATGCACGAGGTCGCATTTGGGTGAGTTACGGAGATTATCCCTCTGTGGCCCAACTGTTTGTAGTAGTCGGATCGTATATTGGGGGTCACTGGAAGGTATACTCACGATTATGTGTGGGAGCCTTTCAAGTTGATTTCAGACTTGTTATCCTGCCCATACATTCTGATTGGACAGTCGACTGTACCCGCCCAAGGGCTGACTACGAGTTGGTGACCTTAGTAGCCACAATATTTAGGGTCTCACACAAGGTGATGGTGAAGGGAAGTCTCACTGTACCTGGAACAGACATTGGTCAAACTCACTCGGACTCCCTGGAGGGTAAATTCACAATTACTGCGTGGAATCTTGCACCAAGGCATAAGTCCGTTAAGTAGGTCGCCAATGTAACTGATCCACCCGCTCTATCCCCGCCCCTTCCTATTTTGATCTCGCGATGTTGGATTTCATCACCAACTAGTGGTTTCATCATAGGAAGGTTTGTTTGATTGATTGCTTCTCAGATTCGTAGCGTGTGTGGTTTGTTTTACTTAGTGGACCTTAGGTCGAGTCAGTGATAATGGCATCGAATCCTAGGAGTACCAATGGAGGAACCCCTTCTTCTGGAGAACCTTATACCTTTCCTTCATTTGGAAACTTTGGTCCTCCATATGTTGCCACACTGAGTCTTCCAGGACTCACTATCGGATTACCAGTTTGGTTGTTCCCCACTCCGGTGATTCCATATCCTCCCAATGTTTCAGCTGCACCTAATACTTTGGATGTCAACACACCACCCACACATCAACATCATGTCGACTTTTCTCCTTCTTCGTCCATCAAGTATCCTTCCATTTCTCCTTCTTCACCTAGTAAAAGCTCTAAAGCAAGTATCCAGGTTGATCAGAAGAAGAAGAAATGGAAAGAGAAGAACCCGAAAAGGACAAAGACCCCAACAACATCAGATATTGGCTCTAAGCAACCAGTTACTGTTAATAGTACTGGGAGTGTTGATGAGGTCAACAAGATTAAAATGAAGAATCCAAAACCCAAATTCCCTTCAACCTTTGTAAGGGTGACCACTTTCTAAGTGATTGCCCCAGTCTTACCCAGGTCTTAGAAATGTGCTCCTCCACGTCATCGACCTCTGTCGGTCATGTCGATGATACCCCATCAACTAGTGATGTTCAGGTTGGTAAGAAGAAGAAAACTGTCAAGTTCCCTTGCATGTTATGTAAAGGTAATCATTACTCTCACCTTTGTCCTCGCATGGATGAGGCTTCTTCTCTTTTGAAAAAACTTCAACTTCCAAAAGGTTATCATAAGCTTTCCTCCGACCCATCATTGGTTGATGGACTGGTCAATATGGTTCCATCCCCGGTTAGTCTGGTTGATCAGGTGGTCAATCTAGTTTCCTCCTCGATTGAACCATGAACCCAAGTAGCTGATCCAGTTTCGTCATCAATCAGCCCTGCTCTTCATCAAAAGAGTGACACTGAAGTGGTCGATCTGTTTTCATCCTCGGTCAATCCCACTCTCTCGTTCTAAAGTGACACCAAAGCAGTCGATCCATTTCCACCCATCGACCCCATTCTTCCCTTGGAGAATGAAACTCAAGTGGTCGATTCGGTTCTGCCATCGGTCGATCCCACTCCTCCTTTTATGAGTGCCAAAGTGACTGATCCAGTCCCTTCCTCGATCATTCCCACTCTTCCTCTAAAGAGTGCCAAAGTGGTTGATCCAGTTTCGCCATTGATCGATCCCATTCCTCCATTGAGGAACGTCAAAGTGATTGATCTAGTTCCTTCCTCAGTCAGTCCCACTCTTCCTCTAAAGAGTGCCAAAGTGGTCTATCCAAGTCCACCATTGGTTGATCTGATCCAATCATCGATTGATCCTACTCTCCTTCTAGAGAGTAAACCCGATAATTTCCATGTTGTTCTCGTTAATACAGACTCTACCGTACCGGGGGGCATTCCTACTTCTCCTGCAAAACCCCCTCCAAGTAATGAGGCCATCCTTTTTTATTAGGGTGTGCTAACTAGACCTCGTCTTCCCTCTCACATTCCTTTCCATATTACAGTACAGGTTTGTGGTCAGGACGTTCCTCAAACACTGATAGATGAAGGTGCTTCCATTAGTATTTTGTCTTTTGTTGCTTGGTATGCTTTGGGTTGTCCGCAGCTTGTACCGGTTACACAGAATCTGTTATCTTTTAACAGAAGAACTAGTCAACCTTTAGGGATCCTTCCTCAGTTTATTGTAACTTTGGGAGGGAAAACTGTCCTTATCGATGTCATGGTAGTCCGAGACCCCTTGGATTTCGCTTTACTCCTTGGGCAGGATTATGTCTATGCTATGAAAGCTCTTGTATCCACACTTTTCTGTGTGATATCTTTCCTTCACGATGGAAGAATTGTGACTATTGATCAACTTTCATTCATCAGCCCCGACTGGGTTACCTCCCTAAGTGGTTCTTATATGCAGACAGTATCACCCCCGCCACATGTCAATTATGTGGTGTTGTCTCCCAGGAACTCAACTTCTGACGATTTGGATCCGGTAGTGGACATGGTGATTTCTTCAGTAAGATTATTGGAGCCTGATATCCTTCCTCCTATCGTGACCCTCGACATGTGTTCCTTCTCAAGTGATTACCTTCCATCCAGTGAAGATATCCTAGAGGCCATGACCATGTTTTATCCAATGACATGGTACCCTTCCAGAGCATTATCCTCTTGGCAGCCATGATCTGGACGAAACCACGAGCATAGTTTCTCTTCTCTGTGGCAAGCTCATTAAAAAATGAAATAGAGGCCCTGAGCATAGTTCTTTTCCTGTGTCAAGCTCATTAAAAAATGAAACAATCACCTCTCTTGAACCTTCTTTTCATCCACCCTTCTCCTTCTTCTCATCTACTAGAGAAATTGGTGACGATCTCAAAGCCGGTGAATGAATTGAAGCTTGGAGGGCATGTCTCCAGTCGTTGATGATCCATTCTGGAGTTAATCCAATAGCTTTCAAGCTGGGGGCATACCGATCTTAGTCTTTGTTCTTTCTCGTGCTCGTAAATACATGAGAATGCATCTGGGTAGACTTTTATCATTTTTTCGGACCTGTATGGATACATGTAAAAGGAACCCCCTGGAGTCTCCTTTAAGCTCTTTTCAGACTCTCTAAACATGAAAAGATTATCGAGTGATCTTGCTTCCTTTCCCACTCGTTAAACGGTTTGAAAGGGCATCTTTCGAGTGATAATTTAGCTCTTTTTTGGCCTCGCGAGACTACCATTACTAAAAAGGACAACACTGGAGTCACCTTTAAGTTCTTTTTAGACTCTCTAAACATGAAAAGATTACCGAGCGACCTTGTTCTCTTCACGCTCATTAAAGTATTTGAAGAAAACATCTGTTGAGCAATAGTTTATCTCTTTTTCGGTCTCATCAGACTACTGTACGAAAAAGAAACTGAGAGAGTTCTCTTTTAAGTGTTTTTCCAGACTCTATAATCATGAAAAACCTTCGAGTTTTCTATCTTTGGACTTGCTAAAACAAACATCGACAGGCCCATATGTGATTGAACCCTTACTTCTTCTAGTTCGTTAAACAAAGGAAGAGGAACCTACCAAAGGTGAGTTTTATCAAGCATGTGTTATCCTCCTCGATCTCATTAAATTAAAAAGAGGTACTCATCTATTTGGATGGGGAAAAATTTGAAAGACGCAAGCCAAGCAGTCTCTTGAGAACATTGCCAAGTAATTCTTAGAGTCTCCCTTGAACACGACACTTTGTCTTTGCGCACATTATAATCCGTTGAACCTCTGCACTAAGCCAATCCTTTGAGTTTCTTTCACTCCTTTGGGTCACCTGACGTAAGTCACAGCATCCACTGTATCATCAATTTTTGGTCCATGTCATGTTTCTGCTATTGTGCCTCAGTGTTCAAGAGAAGTATCTGCCTCGAGAGTCAGCCATCACAAATATCTTGTCTCAATACCCATGTCCATCCATGTTCATTTGATCTACCAATTACATCTCTATGTCCGTTTCGTGTCATTGATGGGGGATACATCAAGGCCCTCCTTCGACGAGCCTATTCCTGTTGACTTCAACACATTATCTAGGGACTAGACTTAGAAACCAATTAGTACTTTGGAACCTGCATGCCTCAATGGCAGGCCTCCTCACATTCGACAGTGGGTTTAAATCATTGACCTCTAATTGGATGATTCCATGGATGTTTGACTTCAGCTCATCCATTCACATTCGTTGGAATGTACCAGAGTACCTTGGGAATCATTGACATTAATGGTGATCTCCCTTGTGCTTGTTAACGGTTTACATCATTGACTGGTAATCGAGTGGTTTCTTCCATGTTCGACATCAGGACATCTATTTGAATGGTTAGATTCGTACTACATCGGGATTGGTAAGAATACCCTGGGTTGAGTGATCACTTTGATATGTACTTTGCCCAGGTTGCGAAGGAGTTTCTCTTGAACAATGACACATATACTGTGACATAGATCCACTTTGTATTGGTCGTGTCTATGTCTTTTCATGTCGTAGATCCACTGTTTATTCTTCGTGGCTACGATCAGTTCAGGTCATGGGAGTATAGATCCACAGTGTATTTTCAGTGGCTATACCTTTTTATCAATACAATTATGGATCCGCAGTGTATTTTATGGCGGCCATACCTTGCAAGTCTTGATCATCCAATCATAGGTATACCTGCCTTGGGTTTGAAACATGTCATAATATTTGTTGGATGTTTCTGTGCAGCTTTTGCCAAGTTCTCTGTGTCTATACCCTTGCTTGAAAGTCTACAAAGCATATCAGTTATCAGTTCCTGTCTTCTAAATTCATACTTTGGGGGGCAATCTGTTACACATAAAAAATACTCGCTTTGATAGTCTCGCAGGTGTCGTCATTATAAAGGTCGCAAGTGTCGCATTTTTCTCACAAGTGTCGCAAGTGTCAGGGAAGCATACTGCCATGATGCCTATGTCATTCCTGTAAACGAAATCAAGAGGACACTTGGCACATGTCAAACACTTGGTTTGGAAGAGGAGGAAAGGTTAACTGGGCTCATGAACCTTTTTCCATCTGAAAGCACCCAAAAAATTGAGTTTTTGGAGGGGAGCGCTCCCTTATAACTATATCAGGAGGGCTAGTGCCCCCCCATAAGCCATCAGGGAGAATTATAACACTCTTCAGGCCTTTTGCAGGAGCAATCCTACCCTCAGGAGTGCTGGCGCTCCCCTAAACACTACTAGGGAGTGATATAGCGCTCTGAGTGTCCTTTTGAGGGAGTGCTACCTATTATGAGCAGTAGTTAAGTTGTTGAGATGAATGGGGGAAGGATCCTTTCATTCTTGGAAGGAAGTTGGATTCGAATCCCTAGTCCAGCCATGGTCTTAGGGCAGATCCTCAACTGAAGGAGGAAAATCCTCAACTAAAGGAGGAAAATCCTCAACCCACCCCAAGGATATCTCAAGTTGTTGAGCCTCTCCAATGCTATATAAGCAAGCTTTCTCATGGTGAAAGGGGACTGAAAAGAGAGAATTAGACCAAACTTATGATCTTATAAGTGGTGCTGGAACATAGATGATTTGGAAGCAAGAGACCTATGATCTCATAGGGAGCAATCAGTGAAGCTATTTTCATTCAGATCGTGGACCTTTGAGAAAGGGTTAGACAAGGAGGACTTGACGAAACTGCTGCAATCCATCTATGGCTGTAAGCAATGTTTTGTCTTCATTAATATAATTTGCTTGGCCTATTTATTTCTAATTCGTGTTCAATCGCACATGAATTTGTCTCTTTAGTAGATAGACCTATTTTGGACTGATCTTGATAGAGTAGGAATTGGTCATACTTTGTTTGTCTACAAGGCTTATCGAGGAGAGAAAGATTGGAGCTCAACTCGGAGCGTGCAGGGACAAACACCAGTAAAAGGTACTTCTTTTCTACTTCCTTATCGCACACCAGTCCACCTAGATCTAAAAGGAAGTCAATGACCATGATAAGCACTTTCTGTCTTAGAGTTAAGAGTCTATCTCTTTGAGGAGATCTACCTATCCGCAGGGGGATTTTCCTTCAACAGTGGTCGTGACCCACTATCACATGGAGATGGACAAGGAAGGAACTAGCCTATGCTAAGACCCTTGTAGGTATTTCGGGGATTCTGATTCTTGAGAATTCGACGAAATTTTGTTTTTTTCCTTAGTGGGTATGTGACAAATGTGTATCAAAGCATGGTTACAACAGTCGGCCTGCATGGGCTCGAGAATGAGTTGCACAGAAGCTCCATTCGGAACAATCCTAAAAAGAGTAAAACCCCCGTATTAACCTTCCTAATCAAAAGACAAAGTTAAGAATGAAAAACCCCTATTGTGTGTGTGTACATGTAAAAATATGAATTATGTACTGGTTATAAATGAATATAAATATTGACTAACAACCAATGTTTTTCCTTTTGCACACAAGAAGAAGATCAACTGCGGGAAATTATCAATGATTAGTATGGTGACTCACCAAGAAGTGGGAGAAGGATCCCACAATAGAGATGAAGAGTCTGACAAAAGGAGGGCAGCAGGGACCCCTCCAGATCTAGTCGAGACTGTGAGGACCCTCATGGTCGAATTACAAAGTTGTAAGGCTGACAATGAAAGGATGATGAAAGAACAAGAAAACCAAACAAAAATTAACGCAGTTTTACTGCAGAGTTTATTTGATATACAAAGACAAATGCAACATGAACCTAAAACTCAGAAACATGGTCATATCAGTGGCCACACTGAGAGGAGAACCTCAAAAAAGGTCCACCCCAGAGGTAAAGGACCAGTGCTGAGTGATTCCTCTGAGAACGAATGGAAATTCAGAAGGATCTTCTAGCAACAGAACCAGTTCCTATTCCTGAAAGAAACAAAAGAAGAAAAATCCTTCCAAAGGTTGAAAATTCAAAGAATTTAGAAAGGCCAAACCACCCTCCTTCGACGGTGAAATAAAGAAGGGAGAGGAAGCAGAGGCCTGGCTACTTGGACTAAAAAAGCATTTCAGAGTCCATGACTTCTCAGAAAATCTGAAGGCCCGAGTGGCCACCTTCAACTTGAACGAAAAGGCTTCCATTTGGTGGGAAGACCTTAAGAATGTGAAAGGGGTTTGCAAAGAGGACCTGTTCTAGAAACAATTTGAGAAATACTTCTAGAAGAAGTATTTGTCAGAAAAATATTTCGACGAGAAGAGTAAAGAGTTTTATGAACTCAAACTGGGACAACTCACTATAGAAGAATATGCCAATAGATTCCTCGATTTGTTAAGGTATGTACCCTATATAAAAGTGGAAAAGGCAAAGGTGCAACGCTTCATCAGTGGACTACCCAAGGACTACCGAAACATAATTGAATTTGATGAGCCAAAAACCCTAGAAGGCACTATTCGAAAGGAAACCTATTATCATGAATAGTTTGGACATTGAGCAGAACCTCGCGAAGGATGGAAACAGAGGAATAGTTCAAGATTTCATAAAAATGGAATTAAATCCCCAGGATTTAAGAACTATAAGAAGAACCCAAGAATGAGCTTCCCATCTCAGAGTATGCACCAGCAGAATTTTGCCTTCTTCAGCGAAAATAAAACTTCTGGACCCATATTAGGGAAGACCGATAACCCAAAGAGAGAACCTTTGAAATGTTGGGGTTGCAGATAAGAACATCTCCTAAGAGACTATCCACACCGACAATAGAATAGTCGAAGAATTTATAACATACAGGAAGCTACTACTGTCAATGATGTGGCCAGGAGTGTGCCACAAATTTATGCATCCTTGGATAATAACCAAGCCGACCACCAAGCTTTAGTAGTGGAAATAGAAGGTATGATTTCCAACCATCTAGTGTCTGTTTTAATTGACTCTGGTTCAAATTTGAGTTATATAGCCCCTAAAGTTGTTAACAAGTGTAAACTACAGCCACAAAAGCATACCAAGCCATGATTGGTATAGTTGGGCACTGGCACCAAAAAAAGAGTAGCAGAGGTTATACCAACCCGCCAATTGATGTTGGGTAAATTCCCCACCCAAACAACAATTAACTTATTACCCCTGGGATCATATGATCTGTTGATTGGTATGGACTGGCTAGCCACCCATAAATCCAAGTTGGACTGTTACCACAAAACCTTAGAATGTGTAAGTAAAGAAGGGAAAAAGATAACCCTTCAAGGGATCCAAAAACCTGTTTCGGTGAGACAAATATTAGCTTTGCAAATGAGAAAGTATTGCCGAAAGGGATGTACCCTATATGCAATATAGGTGTTGAAAACAATAGAAGGTGACAAACCAAGCCCTGACGATCACCCTATCCTGAGAGAATACAAAGATGTGTTTCCGAAAGAGGTACTGGATTTACCTCCGAGAAGGGACATAGACTTCTCGATAGAACTTGCACCAGGAGCGGTGCTGGTGTCTAGGACACCCTACCGGATGAGCACACCTGAGTTAGTTGAACTCAAGATGCAATTAAAATAAATGATGGATAAAGGATATATTCGACCCAGCATGTCTCTGTGGGGAGCACCAGTCATGTTCTTGAAAAAGAAGGACAGTACCCTTAGACTATGTATAGATTATACGCAACTCAATAAGGTAACCATAAAGAACAAGTACCCCTTGCCCAGGATCAATGACCTCTTCGATCAATTGGGGAGTGCGTCTATTTTCTCAAAGATTGATATGAGGTCGGGATACCATCAAGTCCGAATCAAGGGTGAAGACATCCATGAAATTACCTTCCGAATGAGGTATGGTCACTATGAGTTTGTGGTAGTGCTATTTGGGTTGACCAATGCCCCTGCCACTTTTATGTGCTTGATGAACAATGTACTCAGCAAGTTCTTAGACAAATTTGTGCTTGTTTTTATTGACCATATATTACTTTACTCCAAGAATAGAATAGAGCATGAGGAGCGTCTTAGACTTGTGCTGCAAGTGCTAAGAGAACATCATCTCTATGCCAAATTCTGCAAATGTGAATTCTTCCAGAAAGAAATACATTACTTAGGCCATGTTCTCTCCGAAGAAGGAGTAGTGGTAGACCCTGACAAAATCAAGTCTATCATGGAATGGCCTACCCCAAAGGATGTTTCAGATATTAGATCCTTTATGGGATTAGAAGGATACTATAGGAGATTTATAAAAGGATTCTCCAAGATTGGTTGTCCAATCACTACTCTCCAGAAGAAGGGGACAAAATTCCTGTGGACGCAGAAATGTGAAGAAATATTTCAAACCCTGAAATGTCTACTGACCCATGCACCCGTGCTGAAAATCGCCGACCCAGAAGTTGACTTCCTCGTGTGCACAGATGCCTATAGGGAAGGGCTCGAAGGAGTCCTTATGCAGAAAGGAAGTGTGATCTACTATGAATCCCAAAAATTAAATGAGCATGAAGTCAACTATATGACCCATGATCTAGAACTGGCTGCCATAGTGCATGCCTTGAAAATGTAGAGGCATTACCTCCTGGGAAGAAAATTTGTACTTATGATAGATCACTATGGATTGTGATACCTGTTTGATCAACCAAATCTCAATGCTAGACAAGCTAGGTGGATGGCCCTCCTTAGCGAGTTTGATTTTTAAGTCAAACACATTAAAGGAAAGGAAAATAGGGTGGTTGATGCCCTCAGTAGAAGTATGAAAAAAATTCACCTGGCAGTGGTGAGCATCTGCGAGATAGATGTTGATGAAAGAATAAAAAATGCACAAGAAACATATCCCTTCGTCCGGACCATGACCATGTACCTACAACAAGAACCCGTCGGAGTAAAATATGAAGGCTACCAGAAGATAGAAGGAGGTCTACTCACTTATAGAAGCATATTTTATATCCCAGATTGTGATGACTTGAAGAGGTTCATTATGGATAAACTACATAAAAGACCCTACTCTGGCCATCCAGGATACCAAAATATGATCACTGCCACCAGGAAACAATTTTATTGGACTGAATTGAAGAAAGACATAGCCGAGTACCTAGCCAAATGCATAGAGTGCCAACAGGTTAAAGCAGAACATCGACACCCAACAGGATTACTGCAACCTTTACCAATCCCAAAATATAAATGGGAAACCATCTCCATGGATTTCATCACTGGATTACCAACCTCAACCAAACAGAATGATGCCATTATGGTGGTGGTGGATAAATTGAGCAAGTCTTCTCACTTCATCCCTGTCAAGTTGACCTACAAGGCAATCGATATCACCCATGTATTCATGAAAGAGATATTCAGACTGCATGGTATGTTGAAAGAGATCGTGTCTGACAGAGACACGGAATTTACTTCCAAATTTTGGAAATCACTGATGGCTGGTCTAGAGACCAAGTTGTTGTTTAGCACCGCCTATCACCCTCAAACCTATGGACAGACAGAAAGAGTGAATCAAATACTAGAAGATATGTTAAGGATGCATGTAATGCATCAACCCAAGAAGTGGGAAGACTACCTTCCACTGGTATAATTCTCCTACAACAATGGCTACCAAGCATCCTTAAACATGAGTCCCTTTGAAGTCCTCTATGGTAGACCGTGTAACACTCTAGTCAGCTGCAGTAATATCGTAAACAAGATTTCTTTTGGAACCGACATGTTGAAAGAAATGGAACAATAGGTGACTCAGATAAAACAAAACCTGAAAGTCGCTCAGAACCGACAGAAAAGTTATGCTAACCAAAAGAGAACTCCAAGAGAGTTCAAGACGGGAGACCACGTATATCTCAGAGTTAGGCCCAGGAAGAGTTCCCTGAAAATGGGAGTTTGTGCCAAGTTGGCACCTCGGTATTGTGGACCCTTTGAGGTTTTATATAGAGTGGGACCTGTATCCTATAGGCTAGCACTTCCTCCCACAGTAAAAGCACATAATGTTTTCCATGTTTCATTATTGAAGAAATATGTACATGATCCTAATCATATAATTGACTGGTCTGTGATCTAGGTGGAACCAGAGGGAAAATTTCTACCAGAACCTCAGTGCATATTGGACAGAAAGGAAACCCCGCTCAGGAACCGAACCATTGCATAGGTCAAGCTGCAGTGGAGACATTTTGGCCCAGATGAGGCTACATGGGAAATGGAAGATGCCATGAGACAGGCATATCCGATTTTGTTTACTTCTGTACATGCATGTCATGTTGATAAATAAGAACATCGAGGATGATGTTCCTTTAAGTGGTAGGGAATTGTAACACCCTGTTTCCCCCAGTTTGTAAAAATAACTATACTGGCCAAGAACTGTCGCAAACAGAAAAATGTGAATGTGTGATGTGAATGGACCTTGTGAAAAAGGTCGATGAATGTGAATAATATTACGAATATATGTTGCAAGACTACTGAGAGGGTATATGCTGAAAAAGAGATCACGATGGCTGAAGAAAGGTGGTGGAAGGCACCTGGAAAGGTGGCGTTAACTTCCACCGTAACCAATACTGTATCTGGACTTCACTGGCCCGGAGAACCAAGAGTGGCTTGTTGGCCCCGAATTAAATGACTCACCAGGATTGGTAGGTAGATGGCTCCTCATGAGTAATGAGGGATGNGGAAATCGTGCCACATGCAACCTCGCAAGAGGAAAAAGTCATGAGGGAGAAGCGAAGGGTGCAGACACGAGGGAAGGAAGAAAACTCTGGAAAAATACAGAGTGAGTGATAGCAGAGAAGAAGGAGAGTAACCTTCGTTCTCAGTCATTGGCAAACAGAGACGCAGTCTCGCAGCATCATGGTCTTAGCTCGAGGGTGGCTAGTGGTAAATCCGTTGGGAGTCGCTGAGCCTATGGTTGGGTGGAAGCGAACACCCCTCTCAGCAGTTGCAATCACATCTGGTGTTATTTCTGATAAGTGTTTTTACCTCTTCCATCTTGAAATTTATATGCTGACATGTATGCTCATAGTTTGTGCAGTTTTATGAATGGTTTTCATATAAGACTGCATGTGTAGTGTCTTGATTTAGAAATGGTGGTTGCACGCTTATAACGGAAATACCACGTATGGTTTATGTTTTATAAATCACTATTCATATGCATATTGAATTAATTCAGACTTCAAGTCTGTTCTTGGGAAATCTATACCCTTATCCATCTCAGATCTGGATAGATCTCCCCATAGGGACACCCTTCTTAGAAATCTCACCAAGAACCTGGAAAAATGATTTGAGGGAGTAAGTCTTATTAACCCTGTACGAGGAAGAATGTTCCTCTTAAAATCCCTAAATAGTAGCGAAGGAATATTGTGTTCGCTTTGCAAGATTCGTCAAGGAGGCATCGGAGGGTTGGAATTCTCCGTGGAGGATTCGCGAAGTCTCGAGAGCCCTCAGATCTTGCAGAGGAGAAAGGGAGTTATGGTAAGCCTATTTTTCAGGTCTTAAGTTAGGGAGAAATTGGACCGTAGGATCTGGGTCGACAAGGACCGTTGGATCACTCACAAAATCTGATTTCGTGGATTCATGAGTTGAAGGGTTAAAACCCTTTCCTCAAGATTCGTGAGGCCATGAAAGGTGAAGTCCTGAAGGGGTGAAAGGATTTGTGTGAGCCAGTTATTGGTGAAGTGCATCGAAACTCAGCATTTTAGGGTTTCGTGGGTTGAAGAACCCAAAGCTTAGGATCAGGATTTGCGAAGTCACGAAGTCCGAAACTCCAAAAAGGCAGGAAGTTCCGTTGTGGGACTCGCGTTGACGACGTGTCAGAATGTTGGCATTTCAGCATATCAGCGGATAGGAGGTCTAGAATTTTGTCCCAAAAGTCCCGAAGGGGCGAAAGAATCTGAGCCGTCCATCTGCGGGAGGACGCATGTCACGAAATCATCCATTTCGGAGATTCTGGCACTGGGACTCACAGAGGCAAGCATCTTGACTTCGTGAGTAGCGAAGTCCCAAGGAAATCTGAGCCATTCATCTGAGAGCGGACGTGTGTCGCGAGATCGCCTATATCGGGGATTCGGACATCGAGAGTCATAGAGGGAAGTCTTTCGACCTCAGGAGTGGTGGAGTCGTGAGAGGATCAGGACCATCCATCTGGGGAGGACAGGTGGTAGAGATCAAGGAATCTTGCATCTTGGGGCTTCGCAAGAAGAGAGCACAAGAGTTGGGTGCTCCAACTCACGAAGTCGTGAAGTGCGAAGTGGCAAGGAGAAGAGTTTGAACCGTTGGATCCAGGAATGGGAGGACTGTTAGATCAGAACTCCGTGGAGATATCGTATATCGGGAGTTCAGGGGTTTGGAGGTTGGAAGGGGTCACTTTCAACCATAGAAGTCATGAAGTGCTGAGAGCCAAGGCTCGTGAGAACACGTGGCACATCCATCAGGTGGGGCCCTGCATGATTGACAGGGGGGCACGCGTCGCCCAGAAAGGAGTCAACACTCTATTGACTTCTCGTGTCTCGGGGATTCGCGAGATAGGAGCAAGAAGGCTCAATGCTCCAAATCGCGAGGTTGCAAGTTGCAAGAAGTGCGAAGAGGAAGTCAACCATTGCTGACTTTCACGTCTCGGGATTTCGGAGAAGGACAACATTAGAGCTTGACGCTTCAACCTGCGAGGTTGTGAGTAGTGAAAAGTGTCAAAGGCAAGTCATGCATCGCATTTCCATGAATCGCGAAAATTCAATAAGTGCTTGGCTGGCCTAAGCGCGTAGACACGGGACAGGGTCATGTGGACAAGACCCCAAGGGGGAAACCTGCCACTCGCTAGCCCTGTTGGGATTCGACGTTTCGCCATGTTGGGGTTTGTAGAGTCGAAAGACTCGACGCTCTGGTAGTGTTGAGTTGCAAAGAGAAAAAGAACGCCATACTCATTCAGCCTGTGGTTGTGACCCATGATCACATGGAGATGGACAAGGAAGGAACTAGCCTATGCTAAGACCCTCGTAGGTATTTCGGGGATTTTGATTCTCGAGAATTCAATGAAAAAAAATTGTTTTCCTTAGTGGGTATGTGACAATATGTGTCCTTAATATTGGGCTCCAGACGGGGTAAGAGGGAATATATCTATGGGGCCCATTCTCAAAATATTTGCAAAATATTGTCACACTGATGTCAACGTCACTAGAAACAAGAAGAAGAAAGTGAAAGAGTGTGATAGATAAAGATGCATAGAATCGGGAAAAGGGGAATGATCATTCTAGAGAATAAAGGAGTTAGGATTTGATGATGCTATAAATTGAATGAACGAAATCACAATTTTCATTGTTGTAAGCCTAATTTTAGGTTTTGTGATGTTGCCAAGGTTCATTTTGAGCAAGTTCATATTTGAACTTGATCTAGAACATAAAATTTAGAAAATTTCACCAAGATTAATAGAGTTTTTAATCTCAAACATAAGCATTAAATAGTTCTATGTGAAACATAGAAAAACTATGCATTATCTTTATGACGAGCTTGACCAAACTTGTAAAAGATGTGTGGATTGTCAAGAGATTTACATATCATTTTTAATTATGTGTTTTGTTTCTATTATCTATTGTATTAGTGGGGATGACATGGATTTCATACTAAGTGATTGAGAGACCTACCAATTTGCTAAAATAATAATCATATTAGATACCAAAACTATAAACTTGTCGTGAGTTTTAATGGGTAAAAACACATTATAAATACAATAAAATAACTATGAATCAACATGTTAGATGTTATTAGAGAGATGGAATATGTGAACATGAAAAAAGAGAGATGGCATGATTTCATTAGGTTCGCTCAATGTCAATTGTTTTCTCTTCAAAATTGACAGTGAGTATCTCATTTGTGAATAATCTTACTAATAAGCTCCCATGCCATTACAATTTACATCCATAACATATTATTTTGGTGTTTTTTGGAGCCAAGAGTATAGACAAAGAATGTCAATTGTTTTCTCTTCAAAATTGATAGTGAGTAGCTCATTTGTAAATAATCTTACTAATAAGCTCCCATGCCATTACAATTTATATCCATAACCTATCATTGATTGTTTTGGTGTTTTTGGAGCCAAGAGTATAGACAAAGAATGTCAATTGTTTTCTCTTCAAAATTGACAATGAGTAGCTCATTTGTAAATAATCTTACTAATAAGCTCCCATGCCATTACAATTTACATCCATAACCTATCATTGATTGTGTTGATGTTTTTTGGAGCCAATAGTATAGGCAAAGATAACAAAAGAAATGACATTATGACAAGTATTGTAGGCAAAGATAACACAACAAATGACATTATGGTGAGTGTGGGATTCAAAAACATGATGTAAACTAAATGCTAGACCAAATCTCATATTGATAGGAATCGACAATGCTCATAACACATGAATTCAAGTTGGGATTCAAAGACAAGGTGGTGAAGCTTCTTTGGGAAGATTTCATTAAGTGACACATAAAATGGTGCATACACCAATACAATGGTAGGATATTTATCTAGGTGTGAGCTATGTGATGGATTTAATGCTATAGAATGATACACCATATCAGGGAATAGATAAAAGCCAACTAAAATAGAGATGATTTTAGTCTTTAGATGTCAACATAGATAATGTTGACCACTTTACAATCTTTAACGACATCATAATCTAACATAATATATTAATGTGATCTTATTTATGACGAAGAGTGTTCACGCAATAGTAAATATTAATATCCATTTTATTTAAATGTTTTATTTTTTTACATTTTCATTGAAACATTGTAATATATATTGAATAAAATATCAATTTTTTTTGTTATTTAAATTATATTTTTAAATATATAAACAGATTCAATTCCTAAAAAAATATCTTCTAAAAATATAAAACTCATATTAAAAAGACCGAGAATTGTAAAGTGACCAACACGATCAACTTTAAAATAAGAGGGCAATGATATCTCGTGCTTTTAAGATAGGATTGCTGACCAAATATTGTAGTTATCGTTGGTCAGCATCATAATATTTTAAAATATTATGATACCATTGCCGTCTTATCTTAAAATATATAGTGTTAGGCCACTTTACCATTTTTGGTCAATATTATACGTTGATTTCACAAGATATCAATGTTTACCACTTATGTCAGTTCTCTTTACCATTTTTAATTTCTCCGTGATATCCCTTGTATGATGTGGATCGGCTGCAATACATATATCACCGACTGTATATTTTTTACGCATACATATATCACCGACTGTATATCTCTGTATAATGTGTCTTTAAAGGAGCTCCAATTGTCTTGAGATGTATTAGTAAATACCACCCACCATCCATTAGAAACTTCCTAATCAGTAAACTAGCATACCCCTAAGTAAATTAGTAAATACCACCCACCATCCATTGGGGACTTTCCAATCAGTAAATTAGTAAATAGGAAACCTTATTAGTCGAAGGGTGGTACTATTACAATGACTTTGATGTTGAGTGCCTCTTGCTTTTGGGTTTAGAGTTTTTATTAGTTTTGGGTTTATAGTTTTTTTATATAATTTTAATTTTATTTAAAATTATTATATTAAATTTTATTTATTTAGATTCCCATTGGTTGTAAAGTTTGAAGTTTTATTGTTGTATTTCTGCAACAAACATTGTATTATTAATATAAGTTGGACCAAATTTATTGCATAGATTATTACATTCCATTATTAATGTAAATTTGACAAAATTTATTACATAGGCCTTAACATTTAATTAATATGATATGATCAAAACTCATTGAGCAATATTTAATTAATGTGACATAATTAAACTAACTAATCATTGAATGTTTTGCATGTAATGTCCCACCCGAGGGCACTTCTACTTATGCAACATAGCTCTCCACTTGGATTCTTTTCCCTGTGCCATAGCTTCGATGAGTGCTTAACTACATCTACTTGCATCTTGAAAGTGCCACAACATTCATGCCACAACTTCCATGGTAGTTTTGCATCAATAAGATCAAATATGAAGGTAGGTTGTGCTTAATCCTAAATTGAGACATATAGATCGAAGAGTAACTAAACTCAACTATGTTTGATTGCCCAACATTGATACTCTCAAGAGGCCATGTGCGGTTGTTCTAGGCATCCTTCTTGGCCCTAGATGGCTAGAAGCTTCCTTTACGCCCTACTATTCATGTTTCCTCCCCTAACCGTTTCCAGGGCCTCAAGACCCATACCTAGAGATAAAAAATTGGGTTTATTCCTTTGACCATATCCAAAGTTCTAGAGAGTCATACTCAATGTTCAAGTTCTAGAGAGACCTAATGATCCAGGTGGATATCGGTGGCCACCCACCTTTTCCAAATGGCTCAAAACAGTTTTCTGGCCATTTTGGCAATTTACTATTTTTAGCAGGTTTTAACTTCCGGGGCCATTTTGAGGGTCCAAATGAAGGTTTTTCGAGA